>VZRI01007521.1:256393-404138 GCA_013397515.1 Upupa epops | reverse complement strand
TTTTGGAACGGGCTGCCCACGGAGGTCGTTGGGTCACCGTCTCTGGAGGTGTTCAAGGTTAGGCTGGATGAAGTGCTGAGTGGCATGATCTAGATGTCAGATGTTAGGTTTACTTGGTTGGTTTTAGGTTGGACTGGATGATCTTTAAGGACTTTTCCAGCCTCATCATTACTGTGATACTGTGATACTGAGTGACAATTCAGACACACTAGCTTGGAAAATGCCGATCTAAAAGCCTAAAGAGCTCCACTTGATCTTGGAATAATCTGTCTCTCACTGTTAAATAACTTCTTATTGGAATGAGAATGACTCTTGGAGTGTGTGTTATTTATAATCTGGATATACTATATATATATATATATCTTCTCCCAAATTACTAATGATATGCCAAAGGGAATTGGCCTCAAGTTGCATCAGGGGAGGTTTAGATTGGATCTTAGGAAGAGGTTCTTTTCCGAGAAAGTGTTTAGGCACTGAGATAGGCTCCCCAGGGAGGTGGTAGAGTCACACCCCTGGAGATGTTTAAAAAGTGAGTAGATAGAACACTTGAGGCCATGGTCTAGGGGTTAGGGAGATGTTGGGATGAGGGCTGGACTTGGTAATCTTGGAGGTCCTTTCCAGCCATGTTGATTCTATGGTTCTATGATAGTTTTTGCCTTCTGCTATTCCCTTAAAGGCATCACTGGTGCCCCAGGGCATATCATGAGAATAAATGGTAGTGCCTTAGTGATTGTGTCTAGCTGAATTGTTTTTCCAGTAAGGGTCTGGGTTTGATAGGATGAAGCACACTGAGGTTAATGGCCTTGATGACTGCAGTGGTCTTTTTAACTTGCTGCAGTTCAGCAATCTGTGCTAGGACTGTTTATCTAGGCAGTGTGCAGAAATGTCCAAAATATTTCATTTTATGACAGAAACAGTAAGGTCCTTCCTGTACCTGACAGCTGATTCACAGGGCCTTGCTGCAATTTATCTCTCCTGCTCTAGCTGAGGTTTGTTAGGCACAGACACTTGCTGTTATCTACCAGAAGTTCTTAGCTCAGTTTTTCTTTTCTCTCTGTATTCTGCCCTTCTGTCTGTGCCTTTCTCCTTTGTGTCTAAAACCCACTTGTAATCCCCAACCTCCCTTGCTGGGTGCATTCTGGCTGTGGTTTATTCCACACTATTCCAGACCCGTGCTGGTGCCCTGTAGTTTGGTTTTTCTTCTTTAGCTGGAAACCTCCTGTTGGGGTGGATCAGCCTCATCCTGTTTAACTATGGGAAGGGCACCAGTATAATAGAAATTGTTTGTACAGTCCATTTTCTTCTTTACAGAGGACCAACTGGCAGATTTTGTGAAAAACATATTAAGAAGGAGCCAGGGCTGTTTAGTTTGAGGAAAAGAAGGCTAAGGGGAGACCTCATCACTCTCTACAGCTACCTGAAAGGACATTGTAAAGAGGTTGGTGCTGGTCTCTTCTCACAGGTCATTACCAATAGAACCAGAGGGAAGGGCTTGAAGCTGCAACAGAGGAAGTTTAGACTGGACATCAGGAAAAAGTTCTTCACTGAATGAGTGGTCAAACACTGGAACAGCTGCCCAGGGAGATGGTTGAGTCACTGTCCCTGGATGTGTTCAAGAGTCACATATCTGGATGTGATCCAGAGGGTCTTTTCCAGCCTGAATGATTCTGTGATTCTGTAGCAATCAGTGAAAAAGAAAATAATAAAATGAAACCAGAGGAAATCCACAATGCTGCCCTCCCTCTAGGCACTGAGTTTCACATCAGTTGTCACTGCAAATTTCCGCCATTGCTTTTGGCACCCTTTTAGAAATTCTTACCCAGTGCTAGGCTTTGTGTGATTAATGACTAGCTCCAGAGGTTTTCCTCTGGTGATCCTCATGAGAGACATGAGGAATTATCAGTTGCCTCAGCAGTGACTGGGAGCAGAGTATGTTTTGGATATAGTTTGCTTCCCTGAGTTTTATAATGAAACATCTGATTGTGTTCCTGGCCCTAAGATACTGATTTGATGCATTCTGCGTCTGTTCAGCCCAGGCACTTGTTCCAGGTTTTCTTCAGCAAAGTGAGAGAACATTGTTAGAAAATGCTATTAGCAACCACCAAACCCACGTTTATTCCCATGCTTTGGCCTTACTGTATCTGTTCAGTATTCCATACACAACAGCACGAACCAGAACAGACTAAAGCAACTGACTCCTGAATACTAACAGCTCCATTACATGAAGTTTTATTCTGATTGTTAAACAGCGAGCAAAATGTTCCTGGTTCTGCACCATTGTACAGCTGCAAAAGCCAAGAACTCTTTCTAAACATGTTTCAGACCAGTGTAGAAGCTGAGGTGGGTAATTGCTTTATATTTTCTTGAGATGAGCTTGATAAAAAAGGAAAGATACTTTATCTCTTAGTTTCAATTAACTGAGTTCCTTGTTTGGACTTCTGTGAGAAGCACTAGGCTTTATTGTTGATTTTACTCTGAATTGTACAAATCAGGAAAGGTTCCATTAAAAGTCATCTGCAGCCTGAAGCCAATCGGTGTCATTCTGTCTCATACAGTGACTGTGGGGAATATTTGCAGTTGCTGTACTGCCTTTTCCTTCTCTTATCATCCTGATTTGTCTCCAGTACAGTGATGCCATTCTAGCATGGCTTAGAGGTTCCTCTTCTTCAAACATACTTTTTATAGCTCTACTGCCTTCAGTCAGGTTATCTAAATATTCTGGGAAAGTATGTAAAGCCAGCTAGTGCCACAGTGGTCCTTTGAGGTAGGGTAGCAATTTCACAACAAAGAAGTGGAAGAGAGAAGCGAAATGACTTGTCAA
Source organism: Upupa epops (assembly GCA_013397515.1). Lineage (NCBI taxonomy): Eukaryota > Metazoa > Chordata > Aves > Bucerotiformes > Upupidae > Upupa > Upupa epops. The sequence continues at coordinate 401,317 of VZRI01007521.1, read as the reverse complement.
GAGCTGCACAGGAAGAATACATGAAGATCCAGGTGGGAGCCCCAAGCATGAGTTTTTTTCAATCTTTAGCTGATTCAGCATACACTTTGAAACCAGGGAAATTTGGAAGTGTTCAAAACCAGTTAAAAAAAAACAAAACAAGTGGCAAACAAAAAGGAATAAAAAACCCATGTCAGTAAGGTTTCACAGTCTGCTCCGTTGTTCTAGAACTACCCTTCAACACAGAGGGATGTTGTTGCTTTGCATATGATTTCTCCATGGCAGGGGTATTTTTATCAGCTCCTGGTGTTTTTCCTAAGAATGAAGATGTCAAACATCTTCTGTGGCTATGCAGACTCTACAAGTTGTGTATTTCTCAGTTTAGATAGTGCTGCCTTTAGGACACATTGTGTTCTTCAGTATCTCAGATGAGGAAAGTGCTGAAGCATGTACCTGTAAAGGAGTTTGCACTGCACCAGGACTATATTTAAGACTATACTGGGACTATATTTAGGACTATATTTGGATTATATTTAACCATTTAGTGTAGTCTTCATATCTGAGATTCTTTGATGGTATTATGATATTATGAGATTAACTTGAGTGCTAGTGCTTTCTCATCTCTCCCAACATGTGCAAAATTTTGATTTTCAGAGACAAGATACTGCAGCAGTTGAATCAGAGGTTTAAGTGGGTGAGGTAATACTTCCATTGCTGTCCCAATAACCTGCCAGTTCCAACACTAGTTTATCCAAAGTGTAAACTGTCCAGCGGGGCCTCATAAATTTATTCTTCAGTAGTTTAATCCCTTGGTCTTTCTTCAAAAAAAATTCTCATGACTACAATAGGAATTTTGCCCTAGGCCTCTAGAATCCTACACATTGAAAAATTATCCAGCAAGGATCCCTGATTCTGACCAGTCAGCAAACTGGGCAAGAACAAGAAGCAGAGCACTTCAAAAAGTGTCATTATTATTATTAAGCACAGGAAATAATTTGGTGGTGTTTGAAGAATGTCCTGTTGATTAGTTAAAAGGAGAGGCTCTAAAGCACAATCCACCTCAGGACTGTGCTGCAGGATTCCTGTTTTATGGCTAATGGCAAGGAACATTTTTTAGGACAAATAGAGAGAGAGGTTTTAATCTGCTGATTCATTCCATGTAACAGACTTCCCAGTAATACCGCTTGTGAACCCCTCACAAGGTTTAAATTGATGGGGAGAAGATCAGTGGAAATGCTTTGGGTTTAGTACAAACTGTTGGTACCTTGATGTCCCTAGCATTGCCATGCCTATGTCCCTCATATCTTTATGTAATGTTTGACATTTAATGGTTGTGTTTGCTGTCTGTCCGATTTGGGAAAAACTCCTCAGAAACAGAGCTGAATGCTCCTAGTGCAGATGTGCTGCTCCTGATAGTCAGACCCCTCTACTTGGGCTGTCTGCACAGAACACTGAAAAGGAAGTGGGGAAGAAGGACATATAGGTCACCATGACCAACTTGTGTGGCCCAGCCTGTGAGTGCTGGAGCCTGTGGCAGTCTGATTCAGCCTGGGCTGATGGTAGGGAGAGAAGCAAGGAGTCAAATACATCTTACAGATGTCTTTCTCCCAGTGCTGCCTCCACTCAACTCAATTCACATGACAGCAGAAGTTTTCTGCTACACTCTGTAAAATACAAAAGTCTTTGCTTTTTGAAGTATGTTCCTGCTGCTGCCTGACCTCTGTTTCTAGTTGTGCATCATTTCAAAGAAGAGTCTGGTCTTTCAGTCTTGCTCCCTTAGCCTCGTGGCTGCCAGCTCACTTTTGGGCTTTCTGATGGTGTTTTTCTCAGAATCATAGAATCATCAAGGAAAAGTCCTTCAAGATCATCAAGTCCAATGGTGTGCCTTACAGTCCCGAACCACTAACCCATCTCCTGAAACCTGTCTGCCTGAACTCTGTCTGCCCAGTTGTTGAACACCTCCAGGGACAGTGCCTCCACTTTCTCCCTGGGCAGTCTGTTCAAGGCTTCCCCACTCTTCCTGGGAATACATTTTTCCTAAGATCCACTCTGAACCTCCCCTGGCACAACTTGGCCCCATTTCTTCTTGTCCTGTCATTATTCCTTGGGGAGAAGAGGCAAACTCCTGTCCCACTTCAACTTCTCTTCAGGTAGCTGTAGACAGCAGTGAGGTCTTCCTTCAGCCTCTTCTTCTGGTGCTTTCTCTGAGACGTTGTTGGGGTTTTTTCTTAGCAGAAAAGTTGTGTTTTCTTATATTTTTGTAATCTCGGAAGCCATTTAATTGGCACGTTGAATTATGTTTCTTTCCAGTTTAGGTATGGAGCCAGTTTGGGTTTGTTTTAATTCAAACAAGGTTTTCTAAATTAAGTCCTTTGTCAGTGGCTTTCAATTCAATTAGAGCTCAGAAACTTAACTTTTGTCTAGAGCAGTCATTGAGAAAAGCCTGTAAGTTTGTCTTTAACTCATCCTGACTTCAGTGGTACTGTTCAGGATAACTTAGAGACCACAGAATTGGACCTTTAAGCTCATTGAGGCCAACCATTAACCCAACTGACCCAAGGCCACTGATAACCCTGTCTCTGAGCTCCAGATCTCCATAACTTTGAAACACATCCAAGGATGGTGATTCAACCTCCTCCTTGGGCAGCCTGTTCCAAGGTCTAAGGACCCTTGCAATGAAGGGTTTCCTCATAGCCAACCCAATGAGCCTGTGCCTTGAACCTTGCTACCCTAGGCCTCAATATGCACACAGGGCTTGGGAATTTCAGTGTGTTTTGCCGTGCCAAAGAAGAATCAAAATTTTAGCTATTTATTTTATAAATGCTCTTTAAAATGATTGCTTTCATTTTTAATTTCAATGAAAATGTATTTTATTGACCTCTTAATTCCCATGTGGGTTGATTTAGCAGCAGAGAGCGATCGCAGGTTATGGGGAGGAATGCGTGGGAGTGGCAGAATGGGTTGGGAGCAATAGATGCAGTTTAAAGCACAGGTGTGGCAAACAACAAGCACTTTTTGAAAGGAAAGGACAACCTGTGTTCTGGGAAACAGCTTCAGGAATCTTGTGCCTTGGCTGGCTGTTGCTAGAGGGCAGCAGTGTATAAATAATGCTGTAGTGACAGCTTCAGGCCTCTAATCTAGTCTAAGGTGCTTGTGGTACTTCACCAGGGTATCAGTGCTTTCTCAGTTTTATGATCAGAGTTAAATTAAAAAAGCATTTTCTACCTTCATCGACCTCCTTTCCCCCCTTTCTTGTAGAACTCAACATAAAAGCTTAAGAGAGAGTTGCCTTGGTCCCTTTTCTTTTTGTAACAGACAATATAAGTGAAGAAATGAGGAGGAGATTTCCCAAATTATTACATTTACTCCATTAAAATTGCATACAATTAATTCATCTCCATGCTGCCACGGTAGACAGAGTGTGCAAAATATTTAAGTATTGGTCCCTGGAACAGAGAACAGTGAGGAATAAAATTTGTGATAAATTATTTCTTAGTATTGTACCTCAGGAGGGTGTGCCCCTAGGTTATCTTCCTCCTCTTTGCCTATTCCTTACTTTGCTTGCTGTATGTGCATTTGCAAACCGATTCTAGAATCAGTTTTGTTCCCAGTGCTCATAAACAACCACAAACTAGAGCAATACTTACAATCAATTTTTGTTTCAAATACTCATGCAATCCATTGTAAACAACTGTAAAATGTGCAATCTGAAGTTCCTGCAGTGCTGAAAGTAAAATTATAGAGCTTTTTATGGCTTGATAGAGCTTTCCCTGGCATAGAAATCAGCATAAAAAAATCAGCCTTAAAATGTAGCTACTTGGAGGCCCTGGGTGGGGCACCTTTATCTGGCATCTGAAAAGTAAGAACACCTACAAACTGGCACCTACCTCTCAATATTTGGCTGTAGTTGCTCTGGGTACAGCTGCTTTCAGCCTCCTGTAGGATTTATTTTCATTTTAACACATTTCATAGAAATAGGCAACAGCAGGGCTACCCAGCCAGGCTCACTCATGGCCATGCTCCCTGTGTCTGGGAAGGGCTGGAGTTCACATTCCAGCCCTGATCCTGACCTTGCACTTTGCGCTGAAAAGCTGTCAGCATGCGCTGTGTGGAACTGGATGAGACGGATTGTTCATGCAGTTCATCTTGCTGGACAGCCCATGTTTCACAGGAGAAGCCTCAGTGTCCTTTTAGGGAAACTTCATCTGTTATAAATGAGTGTGAATCTAAGGTAACATCAGGCACACTATTTCTAAGTATAATCTAAGGTAACATCAGGCACACTATTTCTAAGTATAATCTAAGGTAACATCAGGCACCCTATTTCTAAGTATAATCTAAGTAACATCAGGCACACTATTTCTAAGTATTATCTAAGTGACATCAGGCACACTATTTCTTCCATATTGTTCCAGATGCTGCTGCTGGGATTTTTTAAAGCTCTACTGATGCCCTTCCAAGACCCATGAAGGCAGGGTTATTTCTTTAAGTTCCTCTGCTTCTTGCTGGCCCATAGGTTTGCCTTAGAGCTTGACTCTGAAGTATCATTTCTTGTCAAAGATGGTCTCTCATCCCTCTCTGAACCTGCTTCTTACACCTGGGTGCAGAAAGTAGAAATCTGTGTGGAAATTGCTGAGATGTAAGATCCTTTCTGAAGGTGAGGACTGTCCTTGCTTATCTTTAGTAGATTCTGCATGAATGTCGTTGCTTAGGTGCAGGAGGTGTTGCTAATGGTGCAAGTTTATTTCATGCAGATATAAAAGAAGCATGAGATTTTTTTACATTAAGTCACAAGGCCAAGGCCAGCTTCTAACCTAATGCAGGGTAGCTTGTTGAAAGCATGGGTTGAGCTGGCTTACACCAGCAGCAAGGACACTCCTATCGACCTCATAGGTTTTGCCTTTCATGTCTGCTAGTTAAAATATAGCCAGTAATTTGAAAGCTCTTTGTTTTAAAAAAGCTAAATTAAGGAATTAATCTGTATTCAATGAAATGATGGGATGTATGGGATAGCAGTAAAAAATCAGTAGGTGTTGAACCTTTGTCTGTTTACTTGAGCTACGATGTTGAAAGACCCAGGTTGGTGTATGGTCACTGTTTCAGGTGGTCTGCCTCAATCACTAGGGTCTAACTCTGCAAGAAGCTCCATGCAGAAAGAGGTACTCTTCAGAGTAGGTACCAGGCTTATGTAACTCAAGTCAGTGTTCCAATGACACCATCACTGTCTATTGGGTGGTTTCTTCCTCTTCACTCCTGTACCTGCCATAATGCAACTGAAGCTGGCACAAGAGTTGTGGAGAGGGTGCATACACTTCTGATCTCCAATGTGTTTCTGCAGGGAGGAGCAGCAGACTTCAGTCTCCACAGTCTGGCAACTTGCTTCCTTTTACCAGAGCTACAATAAGTTCATTTTTTAACTCCATGCCTTTATTCGCAGGCTCTCTGTATGAAATGTCTTTTGGTTGTTTATCTAGTTTTTAGTTTCACAACTGAAGAACAAAAAACACTTTTAGACCTTCTTTTCAAAAACTTTTTCTTTTCCACTCTGGGAAGCAAAAAGCAGCCAAAGACACCCAGTCCTGAATAAGTCCAATTATACTGCATTCTTGTGGTTGAGTACGACACAGAGCAACTAAACCAAACTAACATAAACAGGGAAGGTCAAATTCAATACTTACATGTGAATAGTGCAAGAGGATCCTGGTCTCAGGAATGTAATTCAATCTTTATTTATTTTTTAAGTAGGCAGCACATAAAATAGCTGGGGATCTTTGCAAGGCAGTTCTAAGGTGGTGGAATACTTTTTGACTCCAGAGTCGGCTAATGCAGTACTACAAGAGGACTGTTTGCTCAGTGTGCAGGAAAGCTTTGACAAATCCAAAGAAAGGATGACCGAGTCGGTTATGGCTCTTCACAATGCAAAAGCAAATTATCCAGTAGATACCTGACACCAAATGGGGAGAGAGAATTTGGGTCTCTAATCAACGAACACACACAATCTGCTCAGCACTGGAAGTGTGAAGTCCTACTAGAAGCACAAATGACTGTGGTATGTAAAGAATGCAGATGTTTATCTATACATCATTGCCACTGGGCCTTCTCACAGTGCTCCTAATAACTGTGCTGCAGAAAGAGCTTTTGGACTTTTCCAAAACAAATCTGACCTTCTCATCACTCCCTGCTTCAACGTGCTTCAATGTACAAGAGAATACATCAAGGAGTAGCTGCAGAACAACAGGGATGTAGGAAACAGCTACAGCATGTTATTCTATAGCTGAAGATTGAGGTAGAAAGATTTCATTACAAGACCTTCTGGTGCTGCTGGAACTCATGACAGGAATGTTGTCTTTTTCTTTTTGAAGTCCAGGGGCTTCTCATCCAAGTTATGTGCTGGAGTGGGAAAGTCTGTGAGTATTAAGCATCCCGAACATATTGTCCTGCATATGGATGGCCATTCAGGAGATGTTTTACTGGAGTATGCGCTGAGATATACAAACTCTCTTCTTACCCACCCTCTTCTCTACTTTCCAATCCCATTAAAGACATAGAGCTGAGCAGACCTGACAACATAAAGTGCATCATACTGTTCACGCTGCATTTGCAGCCTGAATGATGAGGCAGGACATGAACACTTCTCCATGGATACTAGGAAGAGCCAAAAATTTTTCTCTCTGGAGTACTTGCATCTATACATATGCATAGCATGAACAAACCTGTGGACTTTAGACTTAATAGACAATATAAGCCTAAGTAACCTCATTCTTACCCTGTTGTCAGGTTTTAGCTGCTGCCTGCAGATGTGTGAGGAGTGTATAGAGGCTGGTTTGCCTGGCAGCGCTGCTTCCTCTGCACTCAGCTGCTTCCCAACAAGGGAATTCCATACTCTACCCAGTGGACCATAGTAAAAATTAACAGAGTGATCTTGGTGGTCATGATTTCCTACTCTGCAATATTTCTAGCAAATTTGGTACCTGAATTCCTAAAGGGCTGGGATATTCTAGATGTAATTGACTATTTTGGAGGCACTCGCAGGATGTCCAGCATAATCAATGCCCAAGGGAAAGCCAAGAGAACAGCTGGAGCATTGCTCTGAGTGGGAGAGAGCTCTATTCTGTGAAAGGTAATGGAAAACTTTACTGTTCTGTTTTGTTGCTGAGTAACTTGATCTATGTAGTTATTTTTATTCTTTTCTGTTTACATTCTTAGTGCCTTTTTCTGATTTTTAGACATATATGTACTTTTTCCTTCTATCTCCTGTGAGCTCCTGGATAGAATCCTGCTTCCTCCTGAAGTCCCGTCCCCCTAAAACCGTAGACGAATTCAGATTAAAGGTAAATGCTTTTGCAAAAGGTCTGTATTCACCCTGTCAGTCTCTGGATTAAGATTGCAGTGGTTTATGTATGTGCAGCTGCTTTCTAATTAAAGCCCACATCTGCCTTGGCTTTAACACCAGTCAAGTGTTGTGAAGCAGTTAACCCTCTCTGTTACTTCTGCCCTTTGTTCTATGGGCATGTGAAAGGATGAGTGGATGGAGAAAAAACTGAAGTTCTCAGGACATCTGAAGAGGGAAAGATGTGGAAGCCAAGTCTCTTTCTATTCCCTTAGACTTACTAAGAATTGAACTTTCATCCCAGTTCCAGGCTGAATGTTCTTCATTGTGCTGCTCACAGACATTGTCATGTCTGCTCCCAGCCCATTTGGCTGCTTACAACCCCTGCCAGGCCCCTTCTGGGAAGGACATGTATTTGTTGTGTAAATGGGGTTACCCTGTCATTCACCCACCCAAAGGATCCCCTGCGTCAAGAAGAGAAATCCTTAGTAATTTCTCACTTTTTGTTGCTTCAGCTGTACAAAAGAAGTAGGAGAACCCTGCGGTCTGGCTCTGGACACTGCTCTTTGCTCACGCAGGGCAGAGCTTCACGTCCAGCTTGTAGAATTCTGGAGGCCATGTCATGCAGAGGTTTTTTGGTATGAGTCCTCTACAGGACAGATGAGATAAATAAGTGCAGATGAAAAGTTTTGTCTCATTTCCTTGGGACTGGGCAATAAAACAGGGAATGTGTAACAGGAATTTAGAAAACCACCAAAACAAAACTAAAGTGCATTCAACCTCTTTTTAACTTTCAAAGCTGAAGCAGCCCAAGTTTGTGGCTTATTATGCAGAATGCTCTTGATAACTTGTGAAACTTCATCCAAATGAACTCTTCAGATCCTGGGTGGAGTAACACTAATGGTGATGTAACAGACCTGAGGTCAACGCATCTCCTCCCAGTGTGTGGTCTGTGAATAATACGTGGGTTGTGGGTCCCAGAAGCAAGTGATCTCTTTGTGAAAGTATTCGGGGGAAAAAAAGAAAGAAAGGGTAACCGTCTCACAGTTAATACTCCCACTTCCTCACAAACTTATTCCGTGCAAAGGAGGGATGAACATGCCTATGGGAAGGCGCTCTGGCTGATTGAAGCTGGGGACACCTGAAGAAAGTCTCTACATGGAATGAGTGCCTGAAAAATAAACTGAAGCCTGTGTGTGATGCAGTTGCCTGATAGCTTCTAAAGGCAGAATGTTTGCAGTTTTGGTGCTTGTGAATGAATTTAATTGCAATGTGTGAGCTGTGATCACTACAGAATAGAAGAGAGGGTGTGTTAACCAAGCTCTGCTCTCTCAGCATGGCTTTCAGAGCATTGCTTTAGGTGTTGCACAGTCAGAACATAAGCCCTGGTGGCTTCTTTCCTTGATTGACAAATGTGCTGTGTAGAAACGAATGGCTATGTGGTAGTTTTAAGGGGAAACACAGTGGGATATTTTCAAACCAAATTAAAGTTTAACCTTGCTGTGTATTCCCCAACATGCTGTTTGGATTTGAAATGTTAAGTACCAAAGTTTAACGGAGAAGTTCTAAATCTCTCTCTGTAATAGTGCCTCTTCCTATGTGTAGCAGAATGACTGGTGTAATTATTTTATCCTGTGGTTTTATTTATATCCTGTAGTTTCAGGTTGTGAACTTCATACTGTAAAAATGATTCTTGGCTTGTGTGGTTGAGGGTAAGTTTACGAATTGCTCCAGTACGGGTCTCATGGATTTAGGTGGATCTTTGGGGATTTTCATATGGACAGTTTTCAAATGTCTGAAATGGAGAAGTTTTATATTTGCATTAACATGAGACAAAATGTAATGGATGAAAGAAACAGTGATGCTAGTCCACAGCACACCTCAAAGCTTCAGAGTACCTGCTTCCCATACACATCTTGACGGCATATGTATGTTACATGCTTAGTTAAGGTGAAGACCATCTCATATTATCCGTTACTTGGTCCCCTGCAAGCTATTGGCCAGACTTTGCAACCACACACCAACTTAATGAGGGAAAATCTTGTCCAAGAACTATAGATTAGTCATTTTGGACTGATGCTGTGATCATGTTTAGTTAGATACGGTTACAAGATGTTTGTTTGCTTTTACTTCACAAATGTTCCTTGTATGTGCCTCTGTGTGGAGGAGTTTTCTTGCCCGGAGTGTATTTACATAAGAATGGTATCCAGTTCTTCAAATGTGTATATGCTGCTTAGAAGACAGGATCTGTGTCTGGCTGATGGGTTAGAATTTGTAAAAAGAGGGATTAGCTCACTCAAAGTGTCTTTTAAGGACAGTGTTTCTAGACTTTTCCCTCCAAGAAGAGATTATAGAGGTGATACTGTCAAGAGAGAACAGGAGGCTTTTCTGGAGAATGATTCAGTAGAGGATCCTCTTGTGCTTTTTCATTGTCATTTGTATGCTCAGTACTTAAACTTCCTGGGTTTTCATGAGTTGCTACTGCAACATTAAATATCACAAGCAGTTAGAAATCCAGAGGATGAGAGAAAATAAACAGCTTTTCAACAACCCACTGAGGCTTGGCCAAGAAACCCAAGATTTTGAAGGCAAAAAAGAGACTGAGAAATTCTTGTTGTGGATGAAAGCTTGTGGCTGACAGTAGTCACGAGCGGTTTTCCTTATGTCGGCTAATCATTTTTTGATTTATTTAGTTGAAAGTATCCATTCTCAGTTTTGATTTAGAACTGAGTTGCATAAGCATGTTTTCAGAAGTGGAGAACACGCATTTTTCATACCTCCTCCCAGGCCTTGTGATAAATATGGTGCATATTAGAGTAAAAGAATGAAAAACTAATAATCAAATGCAAGGGTTTTTTTCCTCTTGGTTTTAATAATTTGTAATAAGAGTCTTTGACTTAGGAATTTGTACATGTAAGATGACCTTGGCAAGATAGGTTTCTGATGAGATGATATGTCTGAGTAAGCACATCTTATAGAGCATTAAAATTTAAGTGGCTTGTCTGTATCTCGATATTTGAAAGGGAATGAACTGAAAGAAAGCAAGAGTGCATGAGATTGTCTAGAGTTATGGACGGATTAGTCTGCTTTGTTATTTTTTATTAGAATTATACAGTAATAGTTCTTCAGACCTTTAGATGCATTTACTGGAATCAAGGTAGATTATACCCTAGAGGTAAGAATCGCCTTTAGTCTGTTGGTGTCTGTGCAGTTAAAGCCACATTGGAGGGATCATATTACTTTAATTCATTGGCATGATCTTCAGGGAAGGCCTTTAAGTTAATGAATAAGCAGGCCTCAGCTCCTAATCACCAAAACTGATGATCTTAAATGTCTTTTCCAGCCTAAATGATTTCATGGTGGTAGCCAAAGTGGACCACTTTCAACTGCCTGTGGTCTGAGTCTTACTCTGTTCAGTAACTGTCTTCAACCATTTGTTCCTTGTGCCACTGAAAAACAGACAACTACCCTCTTTTTCTCTAAGTTTGATTCAGCTCCAAAGCAGCAATTTTTATCAATGCATATTCAGATTACAGAGTAAAAACAAGTTTTGAGGAAAAGCTCCAAAACTCCACCTGCCATATCAGTGACGGCTCCCAGACTGGAAAGGACTTAGTTTCCCGTAATGATCCTACATTTTGGCCACAATAATCCCCAGCAGAGCTACAGACTGGGGGATGAGTGGCTGGAGAGTGGCCTGGCAGAGAGAGACCTAGGAGTACTGGTTGACAACTGGCTGAACAGGAGCCAGCAATGTGCTCAGGTGGCCTGGACTGCCAATGGCATCCTCACCTGTACCAGCAATAATGTGGCCAGCAGGACTACGGACATAATTCTCCTCCTGTACTGGCCACTGGTGAGGCCTCCCCTTGAGTACTGGGGGCAGTTCTGGGCCACTCGCTTCAAGAAAGAGAATGAGGAGCTGGAGCGGATCCAGAGGACACAGCAATGAGGCTGGGGAAGGGACCAGAGGGAAAGTCTTATGAAGAGAGGCTGAGGGAGCTGTGGTTGTTCAGCTGGAGAAGATGAGTCTCAGGGGGGACTTTACCCCTCTCTATAACTACCTGAAGGGAAGTTATAGACACTTGGTGCCATGGTTTAGTTTATTGTGGTGACATTAGGTCATGAGCAGGATTTGATGATCTCAGAGGTCTTTTACAGCCTAAATAATTCTGAGTGGACAAATCCACTGGCCTAAGAGAAGAGGCATTTTTGTTCCATGGATAGGGAGTCCTGCATGACCAGGTTTTGTGACATTTTGATTGTATGGCAGCATTTTAGGATATCAGGCTGAAGACATGGATCTGCCTCTCCCCTAGGTCCACTTAGAGAAATGATTCAGTGATGAATAAGGAGATGAATAAAAAGTATAACAGGAAGCTCTTTTCTTATTTTAGATAACACCAGATCAACATTGATAGTCACTGTATTTTGCACAAAGGTCGTTCTCCTATGAGTAATTAAAACTACTACTGTGTGAGTGGTACTCTGAAAGACTTCAGCTCTGCTACAGCAATAACAGATGTCTGTTTGAAAGAGAGAATCTGTCCCTTACCTCTTTCCTGGGAAGTTTTAAATGTTGAATACACAGATGGTTTTGAGACTCTATGTCTTGTTTTGGGTTGATATTTCCTTTGGGGAAGAAAAGGTTTGAGAACTTTCTGATGCTTTAACTAAGTTCAGCATAAGTGTTGCTAGTATTGATGTTTTTCGGCTACTGAAAGCGATTGTTTGATACTCATGGTTTTACCTTTCAAAAGCTTGTCATTGCTCTTGCTTCAAGTCTTACCTCTTTACTGCAGATGACCAAGTTGTATATGAAATCTGTGGTCCAGCGTTTATTCACAGCCTGGTTTTCCCGACCCCTTTATTTGCTCATGACACACCTTATGCAAGAATAGTGTATTATTTTCCTAATGAGCAGCTGCATTTTAATTGCATGTTCTGGGAATAACCATCAACTGGTGAAATATGGTGTGCTCAGCTGCTCTTTTCTTAGAGAAAACCATATATTCTTGTACCACTTTTGCCTGGAATGGTTGCAGCAGGATTCCTCCAAAGGAAATACCAGTGAAAACAGTATAAAAATAACCTGGGCAAAGCTGAATTGACATGGCCCCACACCCAGAGCATTTATAAATTCAAAACGCAACCAGTACAAGTATGAAATACACCTGACTGAACGATAAGCATTATAAAAAGGAGTGTCATAGTTTTGAAAACAATCTTGAGCTGGAATGGAAAGTCATTCTAATCCATTAATTATACAGAAATAGCTTAAAAAGTTTAAATAAGTGTTACTAATTTTGTCCCAAAGTCTCAGCTGCTACAATTATTTGTTTCTGCAAGCATCTTAGTTTTCAAAATAAGTTCTTGAGCCCCTTGTTACAAGAAAAGCTCAGAAACACAAACCTCAAAGACTTAAAATCTTTTAAAAAGATGGCAAGGTTGATTAAAAAGGGAATTTTGATTTGGCTTATTCCTTAGGGAAGGAGAAGTTGACTTTTTAAGTGCTTGAGACAGTCCTTAATATCTCTCCCACTCCATTACTGCTTAATTATGTCCCTTCTGAAATAACAAGAAAGATCAAACTGCAGCAGAACATAACCAGTTCCAACTAAAACTTGTTGGCTCTGCAAAAATTCTCTTCATGTATTTCCACCAGCAGTTGCTTTACCGAAACAGGCCTGACTCAGAGCTGAGACACCTTCCTGCAGCTGCTGAATGCAAAGGCTCCTATCCCCATGGCACTGCTGCTGCTCAGGAGCTACTTCCCCTGCTCTTAATGCCAAGAGCAGAGGAAGAGCTCCTTCCTGGTGGCCTTTCACTGAGCTAAGCAACCTCTGCTTTGAGAGTTTGCTTTGCCTGAGCAATGAGGGCAAAACTTGGCCACACAAATAGTTTCAGTATAGATCAAAAGATTGTTGTATGTAGGTATTAAGAGCTAACAGTATTGACACTCATGATGAGAGATACTGTGCTTGCTGTCTGCAGATGTTGGAGTGTGTGGGTAAGATTTGTGTTTTAGGGAATTGGTTAATTATGAAACGATTCTTAAAACTAATAACTGAGTAATTTGGACAATGGATTTCATGGGTTGAAAGGTAGAAACAAAGTGAAAGAAGAAAGGAAAGGGGGAAAAACAACAGAGGAGCCTTGGCTTGTATTTAGTGATGTACAGTTTGCTGGCACCAGAGGAAAACTTTTTCCATTACAAGAAAGCCATTAATCAGTTCTACATGTTCACATTTCAGTCACCAATTGAGCCTGTGATAAATACCAATGGCAGAGACTGTTGTTTGTGACTTGTATAAGGTTTACAAGTCTTGTGTGTCCTGCAGCAACCAGTAAATGTATGGGTCAAAGGAGAAAATAAATGCAGCTATGGATGTTGCTACCTACCTTCTTATAATGACTATTTAATAATATCTGCTTGTTTGCTGTTCTGTTTGCATGCTTTAAGGAAGACCAAGAGTCTGCTTCTAAATGGAAAGCTGACTGGATTTTCTTGGTGCTAAATATCATGCAGCACCAAACTGAGATGATAACAGGGTTGTTTAGACACAGATTAAAGAAGAATCATAGCAAAGTGTGGCAGTTTGTGAAACATGGGCCAATTTGTTGTATGGTTCTTTAAGAGATTTTTTTGTGAGCACAGTCCACTTGTCGTCTTCTGTGAATCTTCCATCATCAGTCCCGTATTTCTTTTGCACAATTTCTTTGCCTTTTCTTGGGTTAGTAATCTGTTGTTTGCTTTTTCCTTCTTTCTATATTTCTTGGTTACCGTGCCTCCTTGAGTAGGAAGGGCACCACTTGTGGAGTCCTGGTATTACTTCACTGTGTTCTGCAGAGAACCTTTGAGCTGCAAAATGAACCAGTGCTCTGGTAACAGGGTGGTGTGTGGTGTCATGGTTCTGCAAGGAACCTTTATGTTCCTGTGCCACACAGTTAAGTTCAACTTCAGCTGGGGTTTGTATGCTCAGTGAAATGTGGGAGACTTGAATGTCTGTGAGACACCTTGCATTGTATCCAGAGCATTTCTCTCCTCATCTGAAAGGGTGAATTATTGCAGAACTTGCAGAAGAACAGTCATGCAGAGAAGAACTAACACAGCCCGGCCAGTGCTTTAACTGCTGGAGGCAGTGAGGTTCCAAGGAAAAAGCTGCTCTGTTTGTGTTCTGAGTCAGCTGAAAGGCCTGCACTAAGAGCAGGGGCAGATGAAGAACACAAGAGCTCTTTCCTTCTTCAGCTGCAGAGCACACCGAAGATGCCACAGGGTGAAGTGACTTGCTTGAGTCTCCACAGAAAATCAGTGGCAGCATTCAGCACTGACTCTCCTGAGGCAAGAAGGGGCTTATTCTTCAATCCACAGAACTACTCCATGGGCCTTCAGTCAGCTCATTACATAATGTCGGTCTTATTAATGATGACTGGTTTAATCTAACCAGAGCCAATGAATCTTAGACTGCTTTGGGGAGGAGGGCTACATTACATGAAAATTACAGGATGCTAGAGCTGTCCAAGAACATTTTAAGTTGAATACATTTGATATTATGCAGATATAAAAAGTCTGCAGGTGGCTCATCTTCACCTCTTGACTTTTGGACCATGCCTCTAGAGAGGATTTTTAAACACTTCTGTGTCGGGACAACAGACAATGGAACGCTGCCCAGATGTGACTTGAGTCCTACTGGGAGGAGAAGAAATTACCATCTTCATGTTCAGCCCCTCTGTGCATGAGCATTTCTTCTTGGCCACAGACATAGAAAAGAAATAAACAAAAGAACTGCACTTGCAGTAAAAACTCCACTCAAAGAACTTGTTAGAACAAAGGCTTCAAGTAATCTCAGTAATAAACAATAAAGTAATGGTTACCTGAGGAAAAAAATGAAGTTGTGGGAATAATTTAGAACGTATAGGAGGAGTTTTAGTTAACTTACCTAAAAACCACATCCATTAGGTTTTATTTGCTTTTAGTACAGCGAGAGGGGTGGGACTGAAACAAACTGGTTTGTGTTGCTCTTTATTAAGTGATGAATCTCGCTTTGTGTGTGTGCTTTTATCATACTTCACTGTAGGGATCATTTGAAGTTTTATATGGAAGCTTCTCACATTAGCCTACTCCAGTGTGGACACTGATTTCAGTGGGCATTGGAGCTTTCTGAAAAATTTCCCCAGAAGGTTGCTTTCATCACTAGTAGATTTGGACAGCAGAGAAATGAAATGTGTTTAGATGATGACACGTAAGAAAGGGATTTCAGTGCAATAGCCTGTCACCAAGACAGTTGCTTTTGAAGTAGCTACCTTTTTAGAAAACCCTTAACTTGCTGTAAAATGTAAAATTTTCAGTGAGAAGCTTCAAAGCAAATTCATCTTTCCTCCCACTTTTGATGATCTGTTAAAGAAAGGATTCTTAACACAATCTTATGGTTCAGCTGATTATGTAAAACAGCTTTTTCACAATTAATATTTGAGTGAAAGCTGGCTCTAAAGAGACATCCTAGTGGAGTTTTGTTACCCTATCACATTTCATAAAGAGACTGTTTAGTGAAGCTTTTCCTGCACAAACAACCCAATAAATAACAAGCATGAAAATCGAATCATTTTAGCAGTATCAGCTTCTTTGGCGATACTGGAGCAGATTTCTCTGTAATTGTAAGCTTTTTATTTTGGATCATTTTTAACCTGTTCACTGTTTTTTCATCATGTTCATATGGTTTCATTAATTATTTTTTTAAAAGCTATTAAAAGAGAGAGTGGGACTTTGGCATGGAGTCACAACGAGCTTTGATGACTTCCAGAGAAGTGACTGTTACACAAATATAAGGAATGAAAAGAACTTGTTATCTTTAACAAGAGCTTGATTGGATGTAATAAAAGTTCCTTGTTAATTTACTGAAGTTAGCAGCTATGCTGGTAATGAATTTATAATCAACAACACTTGATCTTCTGCGGAAGCTTTTGCCCCTTTCTCCCCCTCACCCAAAATGTTTCTGGAGAGAGTCCAGGTAATTTACTTTAATAGGGATTAAAACTTTAAAGGAGCATTGCTTTATAGTGACCCTTTTTGGCAGTTTATCAGGATGCTTTTGCAGCTGGTAAGTGTAACTACAAAATTCTGTGGAGGGATGACTATTTTTCCTTAAACAATCTCTCCTCTCCCCTCCTTGCCATGGGCAGCACATTGTTTACAGCAACCCTGACAAAATAGAGAATCACAAAAATGAGTTACGCGAACAGGAAAGCTTTGATTCCACGGGAATAGCTCCAAAAATGTCTTTTGTGTAATGCATGTTAAGTGAAGTCATTACCCTAGAACTTTGAAATAGTTCTACCCAAAGAGACAGAACTGGATTTTTTTAAAAGCAATTACATTTTGATTTGAGTTCTGAGAAATCGTCTGTGTTTTTAACAGCAATTAGGGTTGACATTCACATGGGTACTCACACAAAGGCGGGTGAAATGTTTTGTTGCATTTTTAGAGAAGTTTTCTTCTTGACTCATTTTGATTTTACAGTGCTTTTTACAAACTGGTATCACTGGAATTCAGTGTTTTAGTGGGGAGGAGGTTGGATGTCTGTGGTTGTTTTGTTAATTTTCTTAAAATTCTCTCAATCACCTCTATATTTCCTTAAGCCACAACCCTGCCAAGTACTGTCCTGTTCTACAGGGGGTGAACACTGGCGGCAAAGTGACAGATGAGCAGGGTAGACAGACGGCCCATATAATCCATCCTATGCTGGATTTACAAGTCTATGAAAATGCAGTAAAGAAAAGGTTCTCATTAGGTAGAGGCAGGGGGCTGATTGATTTGCAGGCCACACTCAGTTTATAGCTGCCTTCTGTGTGAAAGTCCACCTTACACTGTGATTTTACCCTGTTTAGTTAGACTTCATTTACTTCTGGTAGCACTGAGCATTATTCCTGGTTTTGTGGTCACTTTTACCCGAATTTGGCACCTAAGTGTGGACTTGCTCTCATTTTACTCTGTAGAAATAAAACCCTTAAGCCAGAGGTCAAGGGGAAAGCTGAGTGAAAGGCTCCTACCAAGTCTGGGCTGTCTGAGACAGCAGGAGCTGTTTAATTGAAAGGGAAACTTAATACTGTCAAAGCTCTCCTTTCAACTCGTGGGTAGTTCTCTGCATTGGCACAGCCGCCTGCTCCTAATATTGAGAGAGGGTAAAGGAAACTTACTTTGTACATCATCAGCCCCACTAATTCTCAAAGCGACCCATTTTCTCTTTTGTCATGGGAGGCTTTCTAGGAAACAGTTTTTTCCTTGTAAAAGAAAGATCAACATGTGATTTACAGATAATACAAAAGGCAGTGAGCACCGCATTGCTGAGGCAGCTTTTTCTGATAGGACCCATTGTTCTTGGTGCTCCTAGCAGGTGGATTCAGGGAGAAAGGGGAAGGACTCTGTCCATGGCACCTACAGAGTACAGGTGAATCAAGCTGGTACCAACCAGCGGTTGTTTTGGTCATGGATGTGGAGCACGGCCTGACCTGTGGCACACTGCAAAATGGAATTAAAGACCTTTGTCATCAAGAGGTTAGAAGTATCTCTGTTTCAAATAAGTATGAAATAAGTTTTTATCTATGGTAACAGAATGTGTTGCCCATATTCAATGTATTTTTTGGGGAATCCCACCTAAATACATAATGACAAATTCCTAATGAGGAGCTGTTGAACCAGTCTTATGGAACTGTGGACACTTTTATTCATGTACTCCTGTACTATTTCAGTGAATCCAGTTAAGGTTTCTTCAACTATATCAATGAGTTGTAGCAATTCTTGTTCTGTATTAAGTATTTTCTGTTTATCAACATTTGAGTTGTTGCCTCTAAGTTTTATTGGATATTGCCAATTCTTAATGAGAACAGCAGTTCATAACCATTTGTAACAGTTAGAATCATAGATTCATTAGGGATCGGAAGGGACCTCAAAAGATCACGTAGTCCAATTCCCCTGCCACAAGACCAAATCGCACAGGAACATGTCCAGGCAGGTCTTGAATGTCTCCAAAGAAGGAGATTCCACAACACCTCTGGGCAACATGTTCCAATGCTCTGTTAATTTAAGGAAAAGGTGAATCTTAAATAAAAAAGCCTTTTTCAGTCCAGTTGATGGAAATTATTTCAAAGCATTCAGGATTATTAATGTTCAAATAAAAAAGGGCAGCCTTAAAACAGCTGTTATTTGGGTTGTTGATAGTTCTCACCATTTCCATTCATGACATTTTCATTCTTTGTCTTTCTTACTGGATAAAAGCTTCTCTTTAACCTTAAGAGAATAAAATGAGAAAATTGGCAATCTTAAAAATAAGTAACTGTATTTCAGCCAATAAAGTTTTGTGGAATTGTATCATCATGCCAGAAAAGATCTGAGTCTTGAGTTTAGTCAGACAATTCTAGTTACCAGTATAAAACCTTCTGCTGTGTTTGAAGCATTTAAAACCGATTGGGAAAAGTCTATCTGGGCATTTAGCTCAGTCTCTGTCATTATTGTTATCTTTATTATGATGATGATGATGATAATAAGTCCTTGTTATTACTGTTGTTGTTGTCTTTTTGCCCATCCATCCTTTTTATTTTAATTAAGAAAGAAAGAAATGGGAAGAAAGAAGTAACTCCCATGGGATGGAACTAACCATGTAACTCATCCCTACCCTTTGATACTACACATTACCTCTACAGAATTGACTCTTCAAAGCCATTGACTGCATTTGAGGAACTAGATTCTGTTAATTTTAATGGGGATTAGACAACCATCCCCTAAGGCAGTTTTGAACAACGTTCACTGGATGCATTATGGCTCTTCTTGAGGGCAGAAAATTGTTTATCTAGTTATGTAGCCGTGTTTCCCAAGACACTGCTAACTTAAAATTTGAGATAATCTTTCTCACTTCCTTAAGTTTAAAGAGCCAATATTTCTGTTCAGCCAAATTTTCCATTTGATTTCTGTTGAATCCTCTACAGGACAGTTTCCAAGGGGAATGACTTTGCTGGAAAGGGACTAGCAGATCATCCTTCTTGCTTGCAAGGAAAACAAATCCTTGGGTTTTGATCTGCATCCTCTAAGAATGGGTTTATGTTCTGTTCTCTTCTGGGGTTAAGTTCTTCAGAAAACAGATTTGTTTCCATCCAGCTCTGAATGATGTATGTAAAACATGCTTAGCTTAAACATGGAGGCTTTCAGACAAAATTTCTGAACCAGACATCAGAGAGGAAAGAGGAGGATTGTCTATTCCAAGAGAACTAAAAAAAACAACAAACGCAGGTACATTTTCCAGTTGTTGACACACAGACCTCCAGGAGTGGCCTGGATTTCCTTTCTCATGCATTGCTCCCCCTCCAACTGGGAAATAATAAGAGCAAACCTCAACTCTAGTTCCTCTAGAGTAACTTCCTTAGAGGTATATGCTCTGCAAACAGCTCCTTTGAAAACAGAAAGAAGTTTGCCGTGGGTATAAACAGAGATATCCTCAATTATAGCAACATGGACAGCTGCTAAATTGGCCTTGTTTAATTTATATCTGTGCTGTCTTCCTTGTATATATCCCGTAGTTATGTTTTTGACAGTTATGTTTCTTTAAACTTATTATAAATCTGTATTTCCCTCATAAACCAGTCTGGAAAAGGGCATCTGCAGTGGAAACTGGTTTTAGTGACTTGACACTTTGGCTCTTTTATGTTGTGAAACGAGTTTTAATTTTCTTAACATAGGCCAGGCATGGTACATAAACCTCTTCCCCCCCAGGGAGGCTTTTATGTTTGATTCCTTTAGTGGCAAAGCTTTTGAATTTCTCCCCTTGATTGACTTGATTATGATCTTCCCAGTATATATCCTTCATGTTGATGAATTCCTGGTAGGGATCCTCAAAGAGTTTACAAGCCTCAATGCTAGATGAAACAGAAGAATTAAGTTATCCTTGCAAAAGCTGTTACTAATGAAAATAGGAAGTTGAATATTAGTGCTGCAGATTTATTTAGTCTTTGGGTGTCTGATTTGAGATACTGGGAAGAGATTAATTTTTAGAGAATAGGTGCTCTGGGATTTCTACCAGGTGACTGAATCTGCACAAACTCAGAACCCACTCTGGAAATGTAGGTCAAGCCTACGTTGTCCTGGCTTACTCTGCTCATGTGCTTTGCTAATGCTGGGGTGGAGTGGATCCAACCATCCTTGCTCTTCTACTCACTTAGGAGAAAACTGTTGGTATAATGTCACTGCTGCAGGAAGCAGCTAATCCCACTGTCCATTAAAACTCTAAGTAGCATGTCTCTACAGCCTTGAATATTTCACTAGAAGCTTGCTGCTTGGTGTATCTACATGGCAGCAATGCTTCTGTCTTCTGTTAATATGTGCCATCAGAAAAGGCTGGACCTTGCACTAGGAAATGTGTTTTGTTCAGGGAAGAGAATCCTTATTGATCCTGTCCAGCAGTCTGCAAGCCACCCTGATGAAAGGATGAACAGTTACTGGTACTCAACTTTACAGTCTTCACAAATACATAACTTTTTGAAAATTAGCATGTTTGTAACTGATTTGGGCTTTATGGTGCAACTAATCCACTAGGGACATAAAAAATTGACAGATAAGTCCGTTTGCTGCACCTTTAGCTATAAGGCAACAGCTTTCCACAGGAAAGAGCTGAGAAGCTTTTCCACTAGAAGACGGGACATCAGCTTGCTCCTTCCCCTTTTGTGCTTTCATACCCATTCTTTGTTTTTTGATTCCTGTAAATTAAATAGAGAGATGGTGGAATGGGAGAGAGGAAAGTGTGAAAGTGAGCAAACTTGTGGGTTGAGAGTTTAATAAATAACAACAACAACAACCAACAACAGTCAGTGTAGGGAAAAGGAAAAAATAACAGCAAAATAAAAGCCAAGAAAGACAATAAAGCTACCTGAAAGGAGGTTGTAGAAAGGTGGAGTGTTGGTCTCTACTCAGAAGAAACACTTAACGGTGTTAAGGACAGGACAAAAGAAAATCACACCAAGGTATATCAGGGAAGTTTACTTTGGACTTGAGAAAAAACTTCATTGCAAGGGTCTTCAGGCCTTGGAATAGGCTGCTCAGGGACGGGGATGAATTGCCATCCCTGGATGTGTTTCCAGTCATGGAAATCTGGAACTTAGGGACAGGGTTTAGCAGTGGCCTTGGGACAGCTGTGATAATGGCAGGAGTTGATGATCTTAGAGGTCTTTTCCAACCAAAACAATTCTGTGATTCTATGAAATGATGCAAATGAAACCAATTGCTCACCACCAGCTGACTGATGCCCAGCCAGTTCCTGAGCAGCAGCCTCCTGCCAGCTTTCCCTCCTAGTTTTACCTGCTGGAATGATGTCATGCAGTCTGTAATATCCCTTTGGTCAGTTGGTTTCAGCTCTCCTGGCTGTGACCCTGTACAACTTCTTGTGCACCCCCCAACCTGCTCAGTGGTGGGGTGAGGAGCAGGAAAGCCCTTTGCTCTCTGTGAGCTATGCTCATCAGTAACAAGCACATCCCCCTGTTATCAGCACTGGTTCCAGCACAGCTCCAAACCACAGCCACACACCAGCTACTGTGGACAGAATTAACTGTCCCAGCCAAACCCAGCAAGTTTGAAAGAGGAAACTAATTAAAGAAAGGCACGATGAATGTAAGGTTTTTCACAAACTATTTGTAATCAGAAAACTACAGTTTTGCACAGTTTTGTAATTTGTGGGGCTTTTCCACAAATTAATTCAGTTAAAATGGAGTGAACTGGAAAGGCAGGCAGGAGACACAGAGGTATAACGTGCCTGAAAATAGGCATAAATCTAGGCTTGGACATGTCTGTGTATAAATTCTTTTCCAAACACATAAAATGGAAAGAATACAGAAATGAACTAGAGGAAAGCACGAAACCCTCATGGTGCAGAGTTCTCACACCCTCTCATTGGATTCACTTCTCTCAGCTGTCGTTTGTCATTGCTGTTAGAACTGGCTGAAAACTGTCCAGATTTTATGAAAACTGCCATGACCCTTTTTCCTTCCTTGACAAATGAGAGGATGTTGTTTGCAGGGTGGGGAGAAGTGTTATTATCTCCTATTTTAATGGTTGTTGTTTTGGTCAATTTGTGTGTATGGAAAGTGATGCCAGAATGTTAACACTGTCACAAATCAGGCCTGACTCACTTCTTTCTTGCTGTCCCATTATAAAACTGGAATGATTAGGGTTTTAATTACGGATTATCTTGCTCACATAAGTTTCTAATCTATTTTTAGCACTGTAGACTCACGTGTGTGGTCTCCTGCAGAAGAGTTTTCAAAGACTGCTGGCAGAAAAGGGGTGGTTTTTTTCACCAGTTTTCAATTTGCTGCTATTCACTAGATCAAAGAAGGAGAAACGCAAGGGTTTGTTAAGACCTTGGGGTGTAGCTAGTTCCTGGTGGTAATCTTTTGACCTTAACATAGAGACACACTTCCACCACCTCCATACCTGTCTTCCTCTTGCTGCTTTTCTCTGTGTATTGAAGCAAGTCCATGCTATAGAGAATTGGGATTGTTTTTCTCACAAATCAAATGTTATTAAGTCTATGAATGTTTCCAAGTGAAGATCAGAACATATCTAGCACAGAACTGTGTTTTCAGGATTCTTAAAAACAACTTCATGAGAAAACTCTTGAGTGAGCCACAGTGGTTTTGGAATTTGCAGGCCAGAGAAATGTACAGTATGAGAAAATACTTCTCCATGCAGATTCTAGAGAGATGCTGGTATTTCCAGAGCTTCATAAATACTTTAAGACCCCCAAAAATGGAATCTGGTGATCCAGATAAGTTCTGGGATTGGCACTTTTGGAGTGAGACAACAATGAAGTTTGAGATGCCTTGGTTGTTTGTTTAGGCACGGGCTGGGGGTGCTCTGCTCAAACATAGTGAAGCCTGAGCATAAAAGCTGTGGTTTAGGCCTGGTTTGGCTCCTGCAGGTAGGACTGGTACATAGCTGCTTCCTGCCTTTTCTCCCAAGGGCATCATGCAATTCCTATGCCATATATTTTGATCTTGGTGAATGATTTAGGGGAATAATTCTTGTGCTGTGACCAGGCGTGTGGCCATGAATATTTCACAGTCCACTCTAATGGTTGTGGTGGTGAAGAATGTCTGGAAATCAGGTTCGCCCTACGGAGGAAGTATGCCAAATGTGGGAGCCAAGACCACAGCAGAAATGGTTGCATGCAAACAAACAATAGAGTGCTGCTCAGGAAACGGCTTAAGAATTTGTGGAGTCAATCAGCTGTAGTTGTTCACCAAGACATTAGACAAGGCTGCAGTGGTGCTTTCTTCACCCATTCTTTCCCATTATAGGTTCTTTCCTCATGTTTGCCATATGCACAAGTGTACAGGTTCTCTTTCATCCTCTTTTGCTTGCTTCCTTCCTTCCTTGTCACCTCCCTCATCTTACCATCTCCCATCAGCAGTGGATGTCTGTGTCTCAGAAGGGTAGATTTGAGGAAAGAAAAACAATCCCATACAAGCATGCAGCTCTCTAAAACCACAGGTGCGTTGTAGGAGTTTCAGTCATTGTTTTGCCTCATTTTATTTCTCCTTTTATTCTTCGACTAACTTTTGAACAACAACACTTGCCAACAAGAAGACACAAAATCCCCAGTTTTCCAGGAGTCTTTAGTGGTTTTGAATTGGTGGCCAAAGCTAATTGAATTTGTGGAAAGAAAGAATAGTGAGGGAAATGCAGATGAGGTAAGGGAAAACCTTCCAGGACTGGACCAGAATGTAGATGAGGGAAGTATGATCCTGGGAATAGTCAGTTTGAGAATGACTTTGACTTTATTAATGAGTGTTTGATGGGAAATGGGATTTTATGAGAGATCCTTAGAGAGGAAGGTGGAATCAGAGTGTACTTGGACTCATGGGACACTAAAGATGTCACATCTAGTTGGTGACCTGTTACTATGGTGTTAGGTCTGGTCCTGTTCAACATCTTCATTGATGATATTGATGATGGGTTGGAATCCATCATGAGCAAATTTGCGGATGACACCAAGCTTGGAGCCCATGTCGATCTGTTGGAGGGTAGGAGGGCCCTGCAGAGGGACTTGGACAGACTGGAGAGATGGGCAGACTGTAACAGGATGAGTTTTAACAAGTCTAAGTGTCGGGTTGTGCATTTTGATTATAACAACCCCAGACAGAACTATAGGCTGGGAATGGAGATCTTGGAGAGTACTCAGGTAGAAAGAGACTTGGGGATGCTGGTGGATAGTAAACTTAGCATGAGTCAGCAATGTGCTCAGGCGGCCAAGAGGGCTAATGGCATCCTGGCCTGTATCAGGAATGGTGTGGCCAGCAGGGAGAGGGAGGTTNGGAAGGTAAGCCCTACGGGGGGAGGCTGATGGAGCTGGGCCTGTTTAGCCTGGAAAAGAGGAGGTTCAGGGGTGACCTTATTGCTGTCTGTAACTACCTAAAAGGTGGTTATGGTCAGGCGGGGGATCGGTCATTTCTCCCTGGACACTGGAGACAGGACAAAGGGTCACAGTCTTAAGCTCCACTGGGGGAGGTTTAGACTTGACATTAGGAAAAGGTTTTTCACTGAAAGAGTGATCCAGTTTTGGAACGGGCTGCCCACGGAGGTGGTTGGGTCGCCATCTCTGGAGGTGTTTAAGGTTAGTCTGGATGAAGTGCTGAGTGGCATGATCTAGATGTCAGATGTTAGGTTTACTTGGTTGGTTTTAGGTTGGACTGGATGATCTTTAAGGTCTTTTCCAACCTCATCATTACTGTGATACTGTGATACTCTCCAACGTAACACATTGGAATGGTGGTTTTCTTCCTGAGCTTCCAGATATTTCATGGAAAGCTTTCACAATGGCAAAAGTTTAGCTTTTATTAAAGACACACACATTCTGCACACCTTTCTGGCATTTGGACTCTCCCCTACCATACATGTGCTTAGGTCTGGAGTGTTTATGTGGCTATGGCTGATCTGATTCCCAGGGCCTGCTAAAACTGAGCTCATTTCAAAACACTTGGCTTCTGTCAGGTTTAAGGAGAAAATGAATGGTAAATGCCTCCAAAATGTGGAAGCTTTAACCCTTTGGTTCTTTTAAACCCCATTCCCAGTTGTGCTAACTTTCTTTCACTGCACAACAATGAACCTTCGCTTCTGTTCTGGGTCCTCACTTTCAGCGTGGGTTCTCTGCATATCTCCTGTCGGGGTCAATTATGTGGCAGGAGAGGCCCACAACAGCACAGACTATCGCTTAATTGTTTCTGTGGGATCATCCCACTCCTTGCAGTCGCTGGGGCTCATTTACAATTCTGACACATCCAGCGTGCCCCGCATCGGGAGCCCTGTGAACTGGACAAAAGTTAGAAGGTGGCAGCGCTGTTCCTGGCCAAAATCTCATTAAGATAGACATCTCCTGCTAGCGAACATCACACAGATGACAGAGACAGCTCTCTCCAAATGAGGAAGGTTCTTTTGTTCTGTCTTACTAGGGCTTTCAGATAAAAAGAGTTGGAGGGTACTCAAAGGGCCAGCTGTGATACGAACGGAGCAGGTTTAAAATAGCTCTCAGGGGCAGTAAATGCTTAATGATCAGATCTTTCATTGCGCTTGGAACATTTGAGGAAACTCAGCCAGCAAAAATTTTTGGTTGATTACTTTAACAGAGGCCCTTTGTTCATATTATCATGCAGAATAATTAAACCAATGCAAGCAAGACTGCTTAGCTATATACATAATTAAAATGTTAGGCTGTGATTAAACACACTGTATTGGCACAGAGAGCACCTATTCACTTCATAAAAGAGTTCCATCACAGCCTGAAGTTCATTTTTAACCCTATTGATTTCGAAAAATGAATTTTAGACAAAATAGGTAGTGGAAGATGATGCATTCCCAGTGAGGAGTTAATAAGGTTTTATAATGGAGAAAAGAGATAGAAGCTTTTAGGGCAAAATTTAAGATGTCAAAAAGAGCACATCAGTCCATTTTAACTTAATTAAAAGCTCATTTTGAAGTGGTTGTGTCCAATTTTCTTGTTTCCTCACAGATTTTGGCATCTCCTATGCAGGAGTCAAGACTTCAAATTGAAAAGTTTATGGTTATCTGGCACCTGAAGCTTTCTCAGAAAGGAAACCCCTTTGATCTATAAAATATTTTCATTAAATTCACTTTTAACTAGTTGGAGTACCTGTCTGAAGTCAAGAGCTTATTGTCAAACATTGCATCATTCGGAGATCTTCCAAGCCTAATCACCAACTTTATTTTGGGATTCTCTCTCAGATGGCAATTAGTGAAAATAACATGCTGTTGGCAGGGGCAGACCGGCTTTTCACAAAGGTTTGCAGAAACAGGCCAGAATCTTTTTTTATTTCCAGGGTAGCAGAGCAGGAATGTTTCTCCCAGCTAGGGCGCCCTGAGCTCACAGGAAGCAAATTTTGGCTCTCCTACATATTTTTGGTCACAGAATCTCATTTTAGCAGATATGTTTTCAGAACAGAAAGTGTCCTTAGCTCTAGGACTAGAAGGATGACTGCGGAGAAGAGACACTTGACAGAAATCAGCTTGTTTTGAAATAAGGGAGAAAGTCTATATTTTTATACTATTTGTTGTCAGGTGACATGTTGCAGACCAGTAGCAGTGACTTTAAGAGGAACTAACCACTTGAGGCAACCCCAGAAGAGACGCGGGTGTTCATCCTGACCGGAGCAGTCTATCTACAAGCAAGATCTTTGGATATTTTTCTGAGATGGAAATAAAAGCCAGTCACAGAATCACAGAATTGTTGAGGTTGGAAAAGACCTTTAAGAGTCCAACTGTTAACCCAGCACTGCCAGGTCACCACTAAACAATCTCCACATCTTTTAAATCTCTCCAGGTCTGGTGGCTCCATTACTGCCCTGGGCAGCTTGGGCCAGACCTTGACAACTATATTAGGGAAGAAATTTTTCCTAATACCCAATCTAAGACCCCCTTAGTGTGTTGGGTTCATCCTATTGCCCTGAAGCAGAAGTTAAAGTGGCCCCTGCTCTACTCTCTTCACTAATCTTCTGGGCCAAGCAGGCCCCTGGGAAACTTTCTTAGGAAATGCTAAGATTTCACAGGTTGATCAGCAGCAGCAGTTGATTTGCAATGACACTGAATACTGAAATTTAAAATGAAAATGTGACAATGAGAGAAATCTTTCATCACCCTTGTAACAGACAGCCTCTTGTTTTTCCTAATTTTCTCTCTTGTGCCTTCTGTCCGGACTGAAGTGCATATTCTTTAGTCTAATGTGCAAACAGACTAACTTACCCAGAACTGGATCTGATAATTTCCTTTGAAATTCTACCTGATGGATCTTTTTCTGTGGAGTTTAACAAAACCCCTCGGGGTTTGTAATGGCTATTACATCAATTTCCAGGGAAGAGAATAGTGGCAGGCAGTGAGTTTCTGGTACATTTGAGCTGTGTTGTCTGAGACCTGGAGAAGCCCATTTGCCTGTTATTGGATTTTCTGCTTCAAGAATCTTCCAGCAGGTTGGTTTTTCTGGAGCTTCATTCTAGAGGTACTGTTACAGCAAACGCTCCTTTCAATATGTTAATCATAGCCAGAAGGATAAAATGATGCACCACTTGATGGAGAGGCCAGAAGAGCGAGCTCCAGTTTTCAATGTTTACTATCCAAGTGCAGCTTTGCAGTTGCCAGGAGTTTCTGTGCTCCTCAATTTCTCCAGGGTTTGCTTAACTTCTTGCTTGAAAAGTGAATTAATGAGTCCATTTTCTTAGGCACTCTATGTATTCATCCGAGCCATAATCATCACAAGCATAGTAGTTGTGATTGCTTTGTCTTAATAAGAATGAGCTCATCATGGACAACATTTAGATGGAGTAGATAATTCCCACCACATGCTGACCATGAAGAAACTGCGAGCTTGTTGTAAGCTGATGTCATGGGAAGAGCCCAGACCCTTCAGCAGGGACACACCAGTGCAAAGATCTCTGAAAAAATGTCTGAATTATGAAGAAAAATGAGGGTAGGAAAAGCTGTTGTAAGTTCTTAGGACTCTGTAGGCCTTATCCATTATTATCACTTGAATATTTCAGCTACTTATGATTGCAAAATAAAAGAGGTTCTGGGCTGAATGCTCTTTTTTCCTCTTGCTTGTGAAAACAATCCATAATTTATAAACTAAGTCTTGCAAACAAAGTAGCAGCAGGAGTTTTATTTCCAGAAATTTAGCACATTTGCTGAGACTCAAAATAACGTTTTGTGATTTTGTGATTTAGCCTTGGTTATAGTAATTTACATAGTGTGAAGTGAGTGAGAACGGCTACTGGTAGGATTTGGTTGCATGGTTTCGCAACTGGTTTGCATTAATACAGATGGCAAAGCCAAACTTAGTTGAATTTGGTTCTGGTTGTGAACATGCTCTGATGGCTTTTAATTGGCCCATTTTTAAAAGGATGCAAATGTTTGCTTAGATCTAAACCCAATGCTTTTGTGATACTTATGGGAATACATAACATGTCAGTCAAAGCAAGGAAGTATGTTCTAATATGACAGAATTGACAGCATGATCTGAGATCCCAAACCACAGCTTTTGGGAGCCCACCGTCACTTGTAGCTCTACATGTGTCTGTAAGATTTTTTTTTTACGAACTGTATTTATAATCAAATATTTCTTTTTCAGGGATGAACTCTGTGAAGATTGATTAGTTGTGAGTGTAGTCTATTAGTTTATGAGACAGTTACACAGCCATAACTATAAATACTTCTACATCATATCTTTTCAGTTCACTAATAGAAAGACTGGCCCAAGAGCCCACTTTTTGTGTTTGGTGCTTCTACAGCATTTCCCATTCCACCCTGAGGACACTATGAAAAGTCTATACAGTATTTATTTGTGTTTCTATCGAACTGCAGTTCCCTTGAACCATGTACTTAAGACCATCCAGCCTGGCCAGCACAGGAGATGACAACAAATATCATATGAATTCCAAGCTAGATTCCAAGCAATCTGAATCTTCCCATTTAGAGATATGGAACCAAAAATACCCCAGTACATAAACCTTAAGCATCACTTGACTCTCGTTTATGCCTCTAAAATTAGGACTCAAATTCATTGTCCTGCCCTGGCTGCTGGCAGAACAGGAGGAGAACAGGCTGAAGGAAAAGATAAATAAGAGAAATAAATCTATAGGAGACAGAATGGATAGTTGCGAAGCCACCAACTGCCTATAGGTGCTATTAAAGAAGCAGCTGGTTACACTAGAAACTCAGTGTGATGGATCAGTGTCTTTTGAACTGAGGTCATTTGAGGACACACTGGGAGTTTTTACTGTGAGTAGTGGTGAAATGAGGCTCCCTGCCTCTTCTGAACATGCTGAACTGTCATCCTGTGTGTCTACACTAACAACTCTGTTGCAGGGTTAAAACCAATTATTTGTTTTTGCTTGGGATGCCTTGCATTCTTGCTCACAGTTGGGTTGGTGTTATGTGAGAAGGGCAGGGTTGTGGGTTCATATTCATATACTCATGTAGTTGCAGACATACTTTACCCAAGAAGCAAAACATTCCAAAACCTCAGATTAGAAGATGAAGACATTTTTCAAAGCCCAAACAAAAGCAATAAATGGAAATAAGAATTAACTTTGTTAATTTTCACCCCTCCCGCAATAAATCTCCCAAATCTTGGCTTTTATCTTTGGTGGATAGCACAATAGGCACCAGAGCACACCGATATTACGCAAATACTTCATGTGCTATCAATTATTTGGGAAGTATTCATCATCTGAATTATGAAATGGTTTGACCATTTTTTTTTTAATGGAGAGTGCATGAAGATGAGAGTGTTAGGCTGACAGTCTTTCCTTTGAATGCATGTAGGTATGATTGAAAGCTATTTCAGAAGAACACAGCAGTGATTAGGTGTCTCCTCAGTATCTAGCTTCTCCTGGCTGTGGAGTCCTGTAGAGTCAGAGATGAGCTGTGTTACATGAGAGGACTGAAGTGGAAAATAAGATCTAGGGTGCTGATAGAAGGTATTTGGGTGTTATGAAATCAAGAGAGTACTTTCAGTGGGGGATGCAACTGTGCAACCCTGACTGTTAGGGACTTGCAGTCTGCAACTTCTAGGAAGGCACCCCAGATGGTGAGGCTGGGAGGAGGGGGCTAGAGTAGGAGGAAAGTAGGGCACAGCAGGTATTCATGTCTAAGGCATGTCCTCATGGAAAGGATTCTTGTAACAGATGCCTTGCTAAAAATAAAATGGTGGCCAAGGTGAATATGCAGGTTGTGATGAAATAACAGAAATTAGTTTAATGAAGAATTTCCAGTGGCATCTTGAATTTCAGGTTTGGCATACGTACTTGTTCAAAGAATTTTACTGTTGAACCACTTTGAACAATCATCTTTCCCAAGGCTGATTCTCTGTACTGTAGTTCATAGCATCATAAAATCATTTAGGTTGGGACAGACCATCCATTAACCCAACTGTTCCAAGGCCACCGCCAAACTTTGTCCTTAAGCTCCAGATCTCCACAACTTTTTAGTATGTGCATGGATAGTGACCCTGGGCAGCCCCTTCCAAGGCTTGATGATCCTTGCAATGAGGTTTTTCTTAATGTCCAACCTAAATCTCCCCTGGCACAACTTAAGGCCATTTCCTCTTACCCTGTTACACTGCTAGTCACAAGTGAGCTCATGCTTTATGCTTTGTTTCTTAGGTTCCTTAAGACCATCTCTTGTTAGTCATTATGTGGATTCCATCAACTTTTCCCCAATTATTTTGATCCTTAGAATACGTATTGCCCAGAAAGCAGAATGTCCTGTGCTGTTCCTTCAGCTGCCAGTGCTTGATTTCTTCTTTGTTTCTATATATGGATGTGAATGCTTCGATTTTCAAAATGAATCTTGCTGAGTAGGTGTAAGCTGAATTAAACTGGGTATTTCCCAAAGGTCAAGCACCAGTTTGAGCAGAAAAATCTATGTATTGCAGGTCCTGTGCTGTCTCCCTGACATATTATTGTTGCCCAGTGAACAAGTCTTGAAAGCAAACAGCTCCTGAGATTATACAATTTAAACCAGCTGATGATTTAAGCATTCTCCTGATCCTTCTGATTTGTCTGATCACATTACCCCAGCTGTGATAATTTCTACAGCTTTTCAGTTCAGCTCAGACTAGTGCAAGTGTTAAGTTGGTTTGCAAAATTCTGCAGAAGTCATTGCTGAGAGAAGACCTGTAAGAATGAATTGCCGCAGGGCTCAGTGGTGACTCTGGATGCCTCAGTGCAACAAGCTTTTGTTGCCTTGATCTGAAGCAGAATAGGAACAACATTACCACCCCATGAATTAAACACTGCAGCATATAATCACAGAATGTATTGGTTTGGAAGGCACCTCTAAAGTTCATCTGGTCCAATCCCTCTACAGTAAGCAAGGAAATCTCTAACTAGAATAGATTGTCCAGAGCCCCACCCAGCCTGATCTTGAATGGCTCCAGGGATGGGGCCTCCACCACCTCTCTAGGCAGCCTGTTCCAGGGATCCCTCACCCTCAGATTCAAGAAATTTTTCCTGAGGTCTGACCTAAATCTGCCCTTGTTCAGCTTCAAACCATGACCCCTCATCCAATTGTTCCCTGCCCTTGTGAACAGTCTTCCCCAGCCTTCTGACAGGCCCCTTTCAGGAACTGGAAGGGCAATCTCAGGTCCCCCAGAGTCTTCTTGCATATTGCAACAATTAATTGACCCAAACTTGCCTGTGGAGGGCCACTCAGTCCTGCTGGGTTCACTGGGACCCCCCTGCGTGCACTCCACGTCTACCAGACAGTATCACACACAAATGCCATTGATTTTCATCAACTTCAGAGTTTATTAATTTATCAAACCAGGTCAAAGTGATACACCGAGTACATAAATAAGTACCGTAACAGACATACATCCCATGAAGAGAACGAAAAACATGACACTGTGTGTTTTGTTGTCTTAAGTGACCAGAAACTGGAGAAATGCAACGCTGCATTTTACTAAATGTTGCTGATGATTTTTTTTTTATACTTTTCTTAAAAAGTGTTTATTATAAAATAAATACACAATCTGGATTCCACCCGTCCTTTCACAAATACAAAAAGCAGGATGCTGCCTTCTTCTCCTTGAAAAAAAACATTACAAACACTGCACACTTTCCACTTAGACACCTCCCACCAGCTACTGCTACAGATGATGCCCATGAGGTGAGAAACCAACTGCTGCCCTTCCCACCGGCTCACTGCCAGCTCTTCAGAACCTCTGCCTTACAAACGTCTTCACCAGAGGAACAATAAGGCGAATTTAGGACTTCTTAGCAGATTTAGAATGACTTTTCACACTTCTGCAGCACGTTCCAATCCAGTAGATGCCACGTGGGTGTTGCTGGTGCCAAAGTGCTTCTCCTACAGCTTACTGCAGTGAGTTGTGGAGCAGTGAGGTGCTAGGAGCTGGGTTAGGGTACATCACACCCCACTCACACACTGGGACAGGACTGAGCAACGAGGCAGCTCCAGGCCCATGCAACAGGGGTGGGACAACCCACTCAACTCAGTGCTACAGGACTTCTCAAGGCCCTGCACTATTGCATGGTACCAGGGCTGCAGGGCCCTGTGAGGGACCTGAGCGGCTGCCCCAGGCTGGACACAGTGCCAGCCAGTCTCAGCCCCTCAGCCAGGCTGGTGGCACTCGGGAAAAGGGCCAAATGGTGCTGGGCAGCAGAGGATGAGGTAAATGGGGTGAGAAACAGCCCTGGACACCAAGGACCAGGCAGGGCCCAGCACAGACTTCCCTGGGAAGGGCTGTGGAGGGCCCTTGGAGTTGGTTCTCCTGGTGGAGATGGTGGCCATGGGGAGGATTTCCCTGCACCCAGGGAGGTTTGGAAACAGGCCCTGGGGTTCTTACCAAAACCAGGTGCGAGGATTTTGTTCTTACAAATCCATGTGGGTGTTACTCTTCAGGGTGCTTTCCTACTAAGCCGTGGACTGTGCTGAGTACTACTAATTATCATCTACACTCTGTCCAGGCCTAGGGACAAACGGGAGGCCATTTAGGCAAGATCTAAGGACCTGAGTTCACCCCCCATGTGTTCTCTTGATTTGCCTCTGCCTTTCATTCACCTTCACACCTGTTCCTTGCTTCTGAGCCCCGTGTACACCCCCCCAGGCTGCAGGCAGCACAGGTAGGACCTGAGTGGTATGAGAAAGCCTGGCCTTGAGTTCTGCATTGCAGAGGGAGGCTGCCAAGGTTCGTCGCTCAAAACAGGGATCTTCTTAGGACAGTGAAACTCTGCTTGAAGAAGGTGTTTGGTGTCCAGCACTGAGCAAATAGACACCTCCACCCTTCAGAAATAGGTACACCCTGGAGCGCCATTGCTGTGAGAATGACAAACCGCAAAATCCTTGCTGTCACTGTTGCATTCACTCTCTGTGAAGAGGCAGTCCCCAGCACAGACCATTTCCATCAAGCTTTGTTTCCCAGTGTGTGTTTCAGCAGCTGGATTCCTTCTGCTCGTGGAGTAGGAAATGGGAGCAAAAGCAGGCAGAGTCACTTGCTTCTTGGGTTTTAGGCCAAGGTTGCAGCCATGAGGCAGTGCAGTATTTTGGTGAATCTTCACAGAAAATAGTGTTTAACTTACAGTTTTTTTCTGCAGATGAGAGCCACCTCTCTTAAACACACTGTAGACGTGCTCTAACAGATCTAGCAAAATCTCTCAGATGCTTTGGTATCTGTCAGGGGAGAGAGCTGTCCTTAAGCCATAAGAATTGCGAGGTCACCCTCAGAAAAATGCCTAAGATTGGGTTTGTTACAGATCAGAGCAAATTAATTAAGCACTGTCACAACTCTTAAGGAGTTATAAATTGTGAGCTTTAACCCTCTAGGTGTTTTGAAAGTACAGAAAGTACTTCACCACCTTCTGCCATGTCACTTTAGAAGGCAGTTTATCAGCCAAGAACATGTGTTAATAGGGCCCAGCAGAATGAAATTATTAGGGCTGTGATGGGGAGCTAACACTTCACATTTTTCAGAGAAGTGGGTGGAGGAAACAGTGAAAATCACTTAAAAGCAAACATTTGCTCAAATTGCTACAAAAATACAGTGATTGCCTCTAACACCTCCTGTTCAGTTTATGGACTCAGTTTGCTCAACTACGAGACATCATCCCAAAAGCTTGCGAGTTTGTTAGCTTAAATCTGGGGTTTGTGTCTGCAACAGAAGTATTGTATCACTTGTATTTTTCCTTCACTACTGAAAAAATACTCTGTGAGTCATTTCAGCACCAGAAATGTATAAATATGGCAAAGGAAATGATGCTCTCCATAGCTCCTGCACATTTATTAGGTGCCCTTCTTTTCATTAGTTTGAAAAACTTGCCAAATAATAGTAATAATAAAAAAGTTCTGTTTTCTCTTTTTAACTCGTTAAAGAAATACAACTCTGGGAAAGTACAGTCTCTCTTTCTCCTTCTCCCACCAGTAAATACAGAGGCTCCTAGTCTTTTGGAGGAGATATTTGAACAGTTGACACAGACCACTACACATAAAGCAGCAAATTTGCTGTGCATGATGTGAATAATTACTGCATTATAGTTTTGTTTTTTAGGGCAACTGTTGACTTAAGCAAAATAAGCCTGCAGTCCAGCTGCAGATCCAAGTTTTCATAAGTTTTCTTGTGTTTCTCCCTCTAGTGCTGTCTTCTTTAACAGTGACCCTTTTCAGACTTTTCAAGGTACAAAACCTTTACCAAATCCTCGAGTTCAGTCCTGCACACTCTGTTTTCACACATTTGGCTGATCTGAGCTTCTCCCTCGCTAAATATTTTCCACTGGCCTGAAAACAGAAATACAAAAGAGACAGATAGTAGCTTAGAAAAGGGCATGGGAGACTTGAAGACATTTACAAGAGCTCTCCAGACCAACTGGTTCACCATGGTCAAAGACAGACTGTCCAATCCTCCCATGGAAAATATTCCAAGTATCTGACAATCACATAACATATTCCATGCAACATATTCCATAGCTTTGTTGAAGATAATAAACAAGGACCACAGAATTATTCTCTTCTTAAATTAAGCAGTACTGTCAGTTGACTCTATTTATTTCACCATTTATGATGTTTGACACCCTACCTTATGACTTTATGACTTTGTGATGTGAAAATGTAACTCTGGTGGTGAACCACAGCATTTCAAAGTTGGGAAGTAGCAATTCTAAGTGTTTCATGCAATGTGAAGTCTGCCCAGCTGTGTGCACTACTGTGTCTTTGCTGGATATTAATATTTCTACACATTTTGGATGCTATGAAATTTCTGCTGTCCTGGTAACTAGGATACAGTATTACAGATAACAATGTCAGCAAAAGAAACAGGAAACTTTTTACCTGATGAGGTGTCTGCTTCTTGCTAAGTCTGTATTACCAAAAATATATTATTCTCAGGGAAAAAATTACAAATCGTAATGCAAACAAATGGGGAACTAATCACACAATCACAGGATGTTAGGGATTGGAAGGGAATTTGACAGACCATTCAGTCCAATCCCCCCATAAGAGCAGGATCCCCTAGATCCAGTCACACAGGAAGGTGTCCAGGTAGGTTTTAAACATCTCCAGAGAATGAGCCTCCACAACCTCCCAGGGCAGCCCATTCCAGTGCTATGTCACCCTCACCATGAAGGAGAAGAACTCCTTCATGGAACCTACCATTAGATGACACTGAGAAGAGCCTGGTTCCTTAACTAAAAATGTCTATACCTTAGTTCAGCTATTGAATTGTCACATCCCAAGCTGGATGGAATACAAAAAAGACATGGAATCAAGAGTGGGAAAAGAACTACATTTCCTTTTAAAAGACAGAGTTTAGTAGTGAAGACATTGTTAAGGACATGCTTTCAGATGTAGTGTGCACATACACATGCAAAGAGACAGACAGAACAACTCCTTTAATCATCTCTGATTTTTTTCTCTTCTACATGACTTTTATTGAAGAGATTGGGGTAACTTGACACTTTACTTAAATAAATCCCCATTGTGCTGCCATCAGTCATTTTTCAGGCTTGTGTCAGTTCTTCTCCCATACTACTAATGATAGGATGAGGGGCAATGGCCTCAAGCTGCATCAGGGAGGTTTAGATTGGACACAAGGAAGAAGTTCTTTACTGAGAGAGCGGTTGGGCACTGGAACAGGCTGCCCAGGGAGGTGGTAAAGTCACCATCCCTGGAGGATGATAGTAACTAGATAGAGCACTTGAGGCCATGTCTGGGAGTTAGGGAGATGTTGGCATGAGGGCTGGACTTGGTGATCCTGGAGGTCCTTCCCAGCTGCAAAGATTCTATGATTATCAAAATGCAAAAAGTGTGAGCAGGAGATACTCGTACATGTGTCTGTAGTTTACACTGCTGTACTTGGATTATTTCACTTTTAACTGTACAAAATACTGGAGCCACATACTGGAGGAAAACTTAGTATAGGTGATTGTGTTGAGTAAATGAGAATGTTTTTCAAGGTGATGATGATATGGAGAACAGAAATGTAAAGAGGTCAGAGTTTTACTTACTAGAGGTTGTTCTTGTTATCTGCTTGAAGTAAGGGAGTTCTTCAAATTCTCTCTTGGACACTTTTTCAATGTAGAAGTGGCACAGAATCCCTTCAGCAAAAAGATGAGCAGATCATATTACTGTTGCATCTCAACAGAGCTGAACCCTTCCTTGGAAAGATTACATATAAGGTTCCAACAGAAGCCAAAATCCCAGTATCTTGAAGAAAAACAGTATCATTGTAGCTAGAGCTTTGTGTGCTATTAATGATTTCTGGGCAGCAGAACTTGAGCGTGTTGGAAGCGGCTGTACCAATGACATCCTAAATAGCTGGATGCTGGGATTTGTAACTTGTGCTGGAAGCTGATACACTCCTTAAGGAAGAAACTCGCTTAACTCACCTTTTCTAATTGTCCACGCATGAATTTCTATTTGAGGTGGTTTTTCAGTCTCTACTGCAATTTTTCTGATGGTTTCTCCTTCCTCTGTGAAAACGGATTCATAGACAGGAAATGTCTCCTTCCCACAGAAGAAATCTTTGTTGTCAAAGGTTTGACTTGTCACTTCTTCTGTTCAAAACAAGCCCCAAACCACAAAATACAGCTGTAATTGAGTTTTCCAGAACTACTTGGCACTGAGAGCCAAGCAGGTTTAGTTTAAAAGCAGAATTTCACTTGTATGGCCACTCAAACCCACCTCCACCAAAGTCCCAGCTATTTAACAGTGTTCTGTTCTGCTGGGTTCTGATGGCCTGCCTGTGGTGGTAAAACCACAGCAATATTTATAACCCAGTTTCATAAGGAAATAAGCTGTGTAAAACCATGTGGTCTCTGAGATACCTCACAATATTTCAACTTGCCATACACTTTTCAAGCACATTTCGAACAATGGCAGAGATTTTAGGGGTAATAAAGTAGCTAAAGATAATTACTGGTTGGGCAGAATGAGATACAAATGAACCTTTGCTGCTGGCAAGGGCAGGCAGAACCTGTGTTTTGTCCAGCAGCAACTAGCTGTGACCAGTGCAAGCCTGGGCTGGCCACAGTGCACACTCTCTTGCCCACCTGGTAAAGTAGGGCATGGAAGTACACATTGCAATTACTCTGTAAAGAGAGATGATGCAACTCAGAAATTCAGACTGCTGTTTGTGGAAAAGCCTAATAATACATCTCCACACACAAGACAGAGTGCAGGAAGAAGTTCAGCTGTCTTAAAGACTGACACAAAATCTCAAAAGAAAATGATAACAACTTCCTTTTTGCTTTAGTGTTTTCTGTTGCGGCCTGTTAGCCAGGTTTTGTTGACTGATCTCATCTTAAATGGGTCAAATAAAAGCTATGGGTCTCTAATTCCCAAGTATTCAACAGGATGTGGATGCACAGCTCCTGCCTATAACCACTGCACTGTGCTCTTTCCCAGTAAGCAAGTCTAGAAAGAGAAAATGGGAAGTGCGTGTCTGTGAAGGATTTCCGTGTATGACTGAATAACTCATTTCCTCAGAACATTTCCACCCAGTGCACCACCAGAAAAACCCAGTTAGAAAAGAAGTTTAAAGGTCTGGAGGGAAACTGAACACTTCTTAACCCTTTATATCATGGGAAGCTTGACTGGTTGTGTATCAGGGCATCAGCAGATTCATCTTAGTAGATGTTTCACTAGTTGTAGGCACTGATTTTAGCAAGGACCATCTACATTAGCTCTGTCATTACCGCAGTGCAGAAACAATGCTAAAGCTGTGGTAAGTTAGTATTTATTTCAAGGATTAGGTTATGCAAGCGACACCAATCAATTTCTAATCAGGGGATTTGAATCCTTCTGGGACAATTTAAAAAGCAGAAATGATAGTATCTCCAGGCAAAACTCACAAGCTAGAAAATGATCTGAAGGTTCTGTGGGCTCTGCAGTAGGGGAATGATAGGAGAGACAGTAATGAATGTTTTGTACATTTCTGAAATTTTCTTTTTGGAAATGAGTGTCATAAGTCATGCTAACAGTGGAGAGTAAGGCAGTGGCTGTTCAGAACACCTTTTTCCCCTGCAGCAAACCCCCCAGTTCTGAGGAAGAGCCGTGACCAGCTCTGCCTGTCTCACCTGTAGACCTCTGCACACACGTTAAAGCAATGGGCGTAGCCATCATGGTTTTAATCAGATCTTACTGTGACCACAAGACTTGAGCCAAGCCCCCGAACATGCATAGCAAAAAGGTGGTCTGTGATTTGTTTTACCTGGACAGACTTTACAGCATTTTCCTTCTACTTTCTGAGGGTATTTGCAGGGATATTGTTCTGGACAATGAATTTTCTTACATTCTTGTTTGGTGATATTGCAGGTGCACAACACACACTCTACGATTCCAAAGGCCCGGAGATTTGGGTGCCAAGATTCACCATGTGAGTATGTTTTGCCATTTGACACACAAACTGTGGAAGAAGAGAAAAGAAAGAAGTACAACTGGAAAAGCTACATATGATTTATGCACACAGAATCACAGAATCAATTTGGTTGGAAGTTGACTTTTAAGTTTATCAAGTCCAACTTTTGACCCAATATTGTCAGGTCACCATAAAATTGCATTCTTCAGCACAAGATCCATTTGTTGTTTAAATCCCTTCAGGGCTGGGGACTCTGCCACTGCCCTGGACAGTGGCAGACTGTTCCAGTGCCCAACAACAGCTTCAGTGAAGAAAATCTCTCTAAAATCCAAGCCTAAACCTCCCCTGGTGCAGCATGCAGCCATCTCCTCTGGTCCTGTCACTTGTCACCAGGGAGGTTGAGCCCCTCCTCGCCCCAACCTCTTGTCAGGAAGTTGTAGAGAGAGGTCTCCACTCAGCTTCAAATCCACCAACTGAACCTGGTTTTCACAGTAAGAGCCCTGCTACCAGCAGGATGAGTTTGTGCTACATGGGCCTCTTCTTGCTTTTGCATTTGAGTTCCTGCTGCACAACACAGAACAGATATTGCAAAATGAATTGTAATGTCCTCTATTAGACATATAGAGACATTGGGGGTTCGGAATCACAAGAAAACAAGTACATGAAAGGCTGCACACGGGACCGAAGTTTCATTCCAATAGCATCTAAGCACCGCAGAATATTTATTTATTCATCAGCGCCCTTTGGAGACAGAGGAATGGGGCTGACATGACAGTGGAAAAATCCATGCCTGGTAGAAGCCAGTTTGGGTCATACAGCAGTTAATGGGAATTATATCACTTTACACCATGTTTGCATTTGTCCTATAAACCTTTTACTTCTTTCTTTTTAAATATTTTATAAACACAAAGAAAAATGCAAACTAATCCTAACAAGGTGAAAGAAAGAGCACTGCCTGATTTCTAAAAGCAACTGAAGAGAAGCTGGGCTCTGCTGTAAATATTTCCAATTCTTCTAATATGCCATCATTTTTATTAATGCTTTTATTTGTAAAATATGTTCCTATTCTGCCTGTAACTTTCAAAAACAATTTCATTTTTATCTGTAATCTGAAATTTACATCTAAGTGGTACCAGATGTGACCAACTGGCTTATTCTCGACTGTGTTACTGAGATTTACGGGGAGCATTTTTTGCAATGTATTGTCTTTCATGGGGTTATGCTATCGTTTGTTTAGGATTTCCTACTTTTTAACTCTTTCTTAAGACATGGTTTTATGTCAGAGGTGGGAACCAGTTTTATTTCTCAAATAAAAACAAGCAAAGTGTTATCTGTACACTAAGGACATGGGAGAAAAAAAAACTCTCAAAGGCAAAACCAGTATTCAGCTGCAGGCTTCCTACATGCTTACATACTATGTTATTAGTTCAATTTCTGCTTATAAGGTGTTTTTTTTTTCTCCTTCTCCTTTATGGGAATAGATATTAATGACTTTCCCTCACAGGGGAAGGGATAATACATGACGCTGTTTAGATGCATCTCTGTTTTAAGGGTTTCTTTAGTGCAGAACAGCTAGTGGCAGATCAAGCCTCCAGCTGAAGCCATGATATAGCAAATAACTTCTAGTTCTCTGATGCCTTTATTGTTTAGAATGATTAATCTCTCTCCATGCAACTGCATGGTATTTGCATGTCAGGAGGGTTGCTGTTTGTTTATTTTTTTACTTGTTGAAATGCATCCCAAGGGCCATGTGCATTAATTAATAACACACTCATTAATTGCACAAGAACAAATGAAAATATGAGGTCAGCATTCCTGCTTCCATCCTGGGGACCTCTCAGACACCCCGTGCCACATCCAGAAATATGCTGCTTGTCCATATGCTCTTTATTTGCTGAAACAAATCAGTTAGAAATTGCTTTGATGATGTCTTCATGTGTGAACTGTGTGTCAAAGATACTGCATGGAGATTCCTGCTCCTAGATTCAGCATAACACACTGGCGTGATCTGAATACTTTTTCATGCTTGTTCAGGTGGATAATAAAGATCCTATGGCCAACATTCCTTCTGTTAGTTAATACCTTAAAAGATTAGTTGGCCCTAATACAAGGGCTTTTAACTCTTTGTGGGTAGTTTCAAAGTGCAGACTGACTGGTATTTGTGATAGATGCTCTTCTGAACATGCTCATTTACAGTTCAGTATTTTCCCTATAATTCTGTGCTTCCTGTAGTGTAGCAGGAATAAAACTTTGCCACATGGGCTTAATGTTCTGCTGTCCTCATAATGAAATGTCCTGTATTATATTATCAGCGAGCACTAAAGGAATCTTACCTTAGGTT
Source organism: Upupa epops (assembly GCA_013397515.1). NCBI lineage: Eukaryota > Metazoa > Chordata > Aves > Bucerotiformes > Upupidae > Upupa > Upupa epops. The sequence goes on along the minus strand of VZRI01007521.1, from coordinate 359,760 downwards.
AACTTTGCCTCTCCACAGCACTCAGATCCAGCACTGGCTATTGCCTCCTGTGCCTCTAGTGATGGAAGATGAAAAGCAACCCTTGTGTCTCACTGCCTCAAGGTGGAGGAACTCATGACATTGTCCTTCTTGAGAATGGGTTTTTTGAGACATGGAGGCAGAAAACCTCTTGATGTTATGGCAAAACCTTACAGTAGGAGATTCATGGGGCTGTTTACAGTTAGTGAAGTCACAAATTAGGAGACAGTGTGAAGTTAACCACAATTTCCTACTGGCCAAGTCATTGTGTGACAAGCTAGTCTAAAGGCACTGTGGTGTCCTTTATGACACAAAGGACTCACTTTCGTGGTAACCACTGCATGTGTTCTCTGAATTATGAAGCTTAATACCACAGAGTAATTCAGAGAGCCACACGATTGTGTGGTGCCTCTGAAGAGCAAAATGCCTCGCTGTGTGTGTAGGCACCACTGATCTCAGTGAAGACTTCATTTTGTATCCTTAACAGCACATTGGCTTTTGCCTTCCTGATTTACACTTGGCCTCTTGATTCCAATGGGAATTCCCTGGTTTTGCTGTGTATTTTGAAAAGCCTCTCTGAGCTAGAGGTCATCAATTCCTGACCAGAGTAATTCTATAAGAGATCCTTGTATTTACCTCGTCCATGCTTATGCTTGTTATTGATGACGATCTGTACTATCGTTCCTGAAGCTTGCTGGGGATCTGGTAGGACTCCACGGTTACTCCTGGCACTAGCAAATCGTGGAATGTTGACTAATTGCCTCGTATTGCTGGGTGACAGGTCATAGTGGGAGCGATGGTATGAATGTCTCTGTTTGGAGATGGAAAGGGAGAAGGGAAGTAAATGTTTCATTCCTGTGAACACGGGGCAAGAAGCTGTACTAGAACTTTAACACAGACAACAAGAGCATTGCCACCACTGTCAAACATCACTACATGTGAAAACTGGCATCACACTAACTAAAAGCCACTGAAGTGTGACAGACAGCTAACATGGCAATGAAATCATGTCCACGTATGCGGCTGTACCTGACCTCTCCAGACTGTATGGCAGTGTAGGTGTCTTTATCTAGGTGAAGTCCTTCATCAAGTCAATGGACAGGGGGGCAGTTTTAGGATCTGATCTGTTGTGCGTCTCTACATCATGAGGAGAAACCCTCTGCCATCAACCCAGAAGTGCCTGTTTCACTCTATGAAAAGATGGTGTTCAGGACTAGCTATCTGCTTTACTTATGTTTACTTTAAGATTAGGTGAGAAGAACTGTAAGCTTAAATCTAGGTTTCATTTCTATTGGGGCTCAAGGGGCAGAGCACTGTCCAGAACAACCATCCATCTTCTTTGCTTGTGACTGTAAACTTTCATTCAATGCCAGGATTGGCCTGGCACAAACTCATTGGAGTTTATAATTCAGCATTATTCATTAACTCAGGTTAAGGTTATTAAGGGATTTACAGAAGTGAAAGAAACCTCTTGGGCTAGATTCACAAAACCCAGAGTGAAGAAGTAGATATCTAGAGCTGTTAGCAATGTATTGGCACACATGGCATGGCAGGAAAACACGTCTTTACATTGCAGGTCATACTTACAGCTTCCCTGTTGGCTGGCTGCCGGAAGATATCTCCATCTGAATGTTCCCATGATAATTCTCCATCTCCTGTAGGTGAAGCCAAGCAGTATCACTTAGGGGAGTAATTATGCAACACTTTGGGAGAACTTTTGGGAGAAAGTCTCATCTAACTTTAGCGCTAAATTTCGGGTGGAGGGTGCATCAGTGTGTGGAAATGTCAGTCTGCAGTCTGATTCTGTAACCATCAAAAGGAAGACCCCTTCTCAAATTCAGGATGAAGATGAACTATCAGATTTATGCAACTTAATATGCTGTGGGCAAGGTGAATTCCAGCAAGAATTTGCTATGTGATCCCACGCAAGGGTGAGGAGATATGACAGCTTACAGAGAAAGGCTAAATTGTGTGACCTTCCATCTCCTGTGGGCTAAGGGAACCCACAAGCACAGTTACTATTGCTCAGCTTGACTGAGAAAGGAATCCCGAATTACATTATTTTAGTCAGCTCTGAAGCATAGCCCTGAATATTATTAAGTTAAATAACATTCATAAATAACAAGAAAAAATAAGCCATATTTTATCCTTCACATTTCCTGTCCCTATATCTCTACCATTGTTTTCCTCCTCTTATTCATGCTTCTTTAATAGACATGGATAAGTCATGATTCACCCCCAGGCATGATTATGAACCAAGGAGATGCTTTCATCTGTTTGTAAAATACAAAGTGATAAATAAAGAGATGTCTATGCTCAGAACAGGACTCATTAGATGCAACTCTTCCAGGCTAGTAGCACTAAGGACACTAATAACAAAGTAAGGACGTTCCTGCTTGTCTTCTAAGAGAAAAGGTTTGCTTAGAGGAGTTGTGATTTGTGCATGTGATGCGGAAGTAACAAATGCTGTTGAGGGACTTGTGGAGCCAGGGCTCTGATTCCTCACAGCCAAACAAGTGATTGGCAGGAAGTTGTAAAGAAGAACAAACCCTGCATTACTATTTGGGAGTAGCGTCCAGCTGTTTTCTTGGTAAAGACAACTTCATAAGCACAAATATAACTAAGCACCAGCTACGGTGGGAATTACAGCAGGGCAAAACTGGTTCAAGCTAGAGAGAGAATGTGGCTTTTAGTAAGTTTTTACAGACATTATCTAGAGGTGTTCCTTGATAAACCAAGCCATGTAACTTGAACAGATACCTGATTCTTGGCAGAATCTTGTACAAGAACAGGAGAAATCATTTAGTGTGGAGCTGAGTTTGGGATTTATCCCAGCCTTGGAATTTAGATACTGGTACAGATGAGACTGCTTTGCTGGGGCCTCAAAGCCTTTGCTGTAGATACGTCAAACATGGCACAGCAACATCACATCAGATTAATCATGGATCCACTACCTCAGTACACACCATATATCACCACTTTATCCTCTATGCACTGTATGGGAACTTCACCTTGTTATGGGATGCATCCTCTTCTTGTTTCAATTTAGGAAAACAAAGATTTAATTTCTCCACACATATTGGACTGTAGGAGTATTGGGAACTTGCAGATCATGTCCTGCATGACAGTGCTGGCACACAGACAAGGCAGGGGATGCAGTAAAGTCAGAGTCTTTCTTTCCACAGTGGTACTGAGACTTACCTCTGCAAACAGGACAGCAGGACTCCGGAACAGAAACTGGGAAAGAGCAAGTTAATTTGGGACAAGTCTTCAGGCCACAGTACACATTTCCTTCCTGCCAGTCAAACACAAGAACAAGTTAGGAAGAGTCATTGATTCATCTGGTACTAAATATGCATTTATTGTGTCTGTGCTCAAATCCTACATGTGTACATAAATGTCTCTCTAGAATATTGACTCATGAAAAGTCTGAATTGTTTTTTTAACATGAGCTGTTGCACAGAGGATGGTCCTTTGCTTTAAAAAATGAACTGGGAAAAGGGAAGAGGTACAAGTCTGTGTGAAGAACTGCAGTTGCTGAAGGCTGAAAGTGTACCTGGCATTGTTGCTGCTAAAATCACTCTGTTCTCTTACCATGGACCTGGAAGAATCTTTAGCAGTAACTAAGAGTCATACAGTGCTTGACCTGGTAAATATGATGATTCTTTGAATAGAGAAGGCCTGGGGTTGGCAATACCTGATACTGAAGAGCTGGTTGGATTGAGAAAGATGTTTTCGGTTCTGGCTCTGGAGAAGAGTCACTGGATGACTGCTCAAACATGCTGGACTTGAACTGGTGACACCAGTTTACAAAGCTGTCCACTCCCAGCCTGTAAACTCTCTACTTATCAGCTCAATCCAAATTAATTCCATTTCAGCCAGTGGCTTAGTGCTAGATTTTCCAATCAGGCTAAAGTGAAATAATTTGTATATGCCAAGCATCAATATTTTACATGCTGCCTCTGCACCATAAGCTCACTCACAGCAGATGTTTGACAGTCTCAGCCTTGTCCACTGTGTTTGAGCAAGGGGCAGCCTGGCATTCACCAACCACTGCAGGCTGGCTCTCAGGACTTTCATGAGTTTCAATATTGAATCTCAATTCCCAGCCTTTGCTGTGCATTGCTTATACTTCAGTGTCATATTTTCTGGAAAGGAGAAACGAGGCACAGACAGAGCAGGGCTCTGGCAAAGCATGTTACTTACTGAGCAGCTGCACTGGGCACACTGGTTTGCTTGCCTGTTTTGGAAAAGCCCCTCTGCCACAAACATTTCGCCATGATGGTAGGTGGTGCCATTGTATTCGCAGGATTTCCCAGTGATTTTGCTGCTTAATGAGAAAAGGGAGTCTTCTGGAAGCAATGGGAAAGGAACACTTCATATAAATGTTCTTGACAACTCACAGTACCACAAATAGAGGGGAGGAAGAGCTTCACTTCCCCCTCATCTCTCTTGATTATATGAAGGATGAGTTTTTTCATGCTTCAAAGTACAGGTGATATTCTCATGCTGCTGTTTTGCCGAATGTTAATAATTCACATTTTGGGTTGACTGAGCCTGATAATCTTAGGATATTGATGGTCAACACATTTTACAGTCAAATGAACAAGTGAGTGTACCTTATTCGCAGAACTCAGTGCATATGACAAAGTGCACAAGACAGCAGCATCAATTCAACCCCAAAACCTCGTTTCACCTCTTGATTGTATCAGGTTCTGTACCACACAGGTTTACATTTTCCTCCAAGAGATAGAGCTATCCTTACCTTATGTCAAATCATCCTCTATTAGGAACTGGCAAACTACACAGAGATTATACTTCACCTCTGAAATGTAAGTCACTTGATACCTACTGAGCAGCATGTATTTACATTTACATGAATTTAACATCTCAGCATGGGAAAAGGCATTCTGAACAAGAGCTCTATGGCCGTAACAGTGGAGTGTTTGTTCTCTGCAGCCCAAATCACCACAAATTTCTAGGAATGCAGCTGAAATTTCATTCAGTGGATTTGGGCTTTCACGTGAAAGAAACCTGACCTGAAAATGCAGGTTTTTGCTGTAGCCCCTTTCATTATCTCTTAGAGAAACCCAGGGAGATCTTTTTGTGAAAGTGTGACCACAGAATGCACATTTTTCAGCTGGGAGCTCAAGTAAAAGAGCAGTTTTCTGCTGGCATGCACTGGCATTAAACACTGACATTTAGAGTTTTACATCTTATGGAAATATGGAGCATATATTTAGTTACAGTGGGATACTGAATATTAATAATATTTTGAATGCTAAATGTCAAATCTGGCCATGGAACACACATGTGCTTCAGTATTTGAGAGTCTAATGGGTCAGCAAGGAATGTTGTGCAGGAGAATGGCAGGAGAAGTCAGCCATTCAGGGTTCCTTGTCTGACATTTCAAGAGGCAGACATGGTATTTACACTTTCTCCTTTGAAGCACGAAGCGCATCATTATTTCGGTGCAACCAAGGGTGTCTAATGATACCTTTGCAAAATGCTATAAATAGTACAGAGTTTTGACACCACCTGTACTTGGCATAGAAATGCAGGGCTTGCTGTATGGTTTGCATGTTCTGGAATGTCAAGTGCTAAGCTCTAATTAAGACACAATCTCTGTAAGTTATATTGGACTATTGGAAATTCTGGAAAACATTAACATAGAGGTGCTTCTCCAGGCTGTGCTACCTCCCTCCTAAAATTCACATCATAATTTCTTGAATTTTCCAAGGGTCGCCTCATGGAAAGCAGAAACAGTGATTGCCAAACCCATAGTTATCTTATTATCCCCTTGCCCCTTGGGCAGCTGGAAGAGCAGTAGAACTGGAAAGAAAGGAAAATGAAAGAAGAAACAAAAGGAGAGTAGAGGTGGTGGTTGTCTGGATACGAGACCCTGTTCACACAGACTCTGTGGGACCTTGCTGTGTCCCTGTGGGGTGCCTGGCCAGAAGCAGTGTTTGCCTGTGGTCTGACATTTACAAAGACCAATGCTTGAATGATTCATTGTGACTCCTCACGGTACTGGATGAAGAGAGTAAATTTTACTGCCCATTTACCTTGGTATACACCACATTGCTGAGATCACTGTGAAATCACCAAATGCCTTCAAACTGTAGCTTCTAAATAATGGAAGGAAGATGGTGACAGTTTTATTGCTTATTGTTAAAGGACAGTGGAGAGTTGCAGTAGGATTGTTCTCATCTAGGTTTCTTTGATCATGGAAATTAGGCCTGGAACAGATTCATCATCACATGCAGCCCAGAACATCTGCCTATCATTGGAATAGTCTTCGGAAATTCTATTGTCATTTTGAAGTCTTATTGGATGAAATAATTACAAGAAAATCAGCTTCAACTGGAGGAAGAAAAACACAGTTTAGGTCCTATAATGCACATACCTGTGTATCTGATTAACCTTTAGTACATTAAGTGAATGGGGCTATTTGGTTGCATAAAATAAGGCTTAGAAGAAGTTTTCAGATCAAGACCACATTACTGTTATTGTAAAGAAATATACAGAGTCATATATCAGAGAGAGCATATTGGAGAGCACAAGTGATCCTCTCCAAACACGGCATCTGCCTAGAACTGCAAGGAAGCTTTGTTTACATTGCACATCTAAATATAACTTCTGTCTGGTGCCGCTCCTCCCTCTGTGTCTTTGTGAGTGTGTGACTGGCTTTCAGCAGCTAGGACCTGTCTTGGTTTCTTTTCTAGGGCTCTTTACCTCATGGCTAATTAAATGAGTTCAGACTCCCTGAGTCTGATATCATATTCATGTAGAATTTGAAATTAGAGGTTTTGTGGATGGTTGTAATAAGTGCCAGGTTTGAAACTTGGGAAAATTCTGGCATTGATATCAGCATGCAATATTCTGGGCCTTAGTTAAGGTGTGTTAGAATTAGATTAATTAACTGCAAATACACCACATTGCTGAAAGCTCTATTTGTAAACCTTGCTTCCTAATCAGGATTGTTCCCAAAGCCTTATCTGGCATTTTAATGGTGCTGACTAGCGTTGCTTTAATTAGCTGCTTCTCTTAAGTACCAGGCAAACCATCTGTGTGAATCCTTTTAATTAACTGAGTTCAGTCTCAGCTTTTCTTTCTGGCATTCAGAGCATATCACTGGAAGCAATATAAACGATGGAGGGTAAAGATGTTAGAGCATCAATCAAAAAGGAAGTATCTTCATTTCCATGGTCAGCATCTATTCTCCAAGGGTGGAGTATATCAGTGTAGATGTTGACAGACCGTGCTCAGTGCTCACATACGCCTGCAATTTTTTGTGTGATCCAGATTGGCAGCAGCAATGAGTTCTTGTCTTTTTTCTCTGCCAAACACCCATGACAATGGGCTGAATCACAAACCTTTTATTTTTTTTTCTTTTATATTGCTGATGCAGAATCTCAAAATCTTTAAGGGTAACAACATATCCTAAGGTCCCACCTGGCATGTGGTGAAGAGCATCTTTCACACCACAGTATTAGTCCATTTAGTCCAGATTAGTCCATTCTTTTAAACAGGGTCACAGTGAAGGACATACTCCTCAGTGAGTAACTCTGGAGACCAGGACTCATAACTAAACCAGTTGTGACATTTATGTTTCAATTTTGAGGCAGCAATATCTGTTCTAGTTAGAGATATCCCTGTTTGTTGTACAGGGGTTGGACTAGATGATCTTCGTGCGTCCCTTCTAACCCAGTACACTCTATGATCCTATGGATATTGAAAATTAATTCAAAGCACGTGAGCTGTGCTTTGGTTCAAAATATTTCCCTTCAATAGGTAATGCTTTTGCACCTCATGCAAGAGAAACTGAGGTAGAATGAAGGTCGTGACAACAGATGCAGTGTGCTTCACCCTAAATGGTGTGTGCTAATAACTCCCTGTATTGTTGATACCTGGGGAAAGCAGCAGGTTTGGACCCTCCTCCGTAGCTGTGCACAGTTGCTGCTGCCAAATCACATCACTTACCTTTCTCTGTCACAAGGACATGTGTTGCAGCCTTGGGAACGTGAAGCTCCCTTGCAGCTCTGACTGACTGCAAAATAGACGCTTTAATCTGCCATCTTATTGCAGCAGACCCAGAGTGAGTGGCTACAGTTTTCTCTTAGTTGTGACTGCACAGCCAGATGGCACATGTTTGAACCCTTTGTCACCTTGATGGACAGGAGAGAAACATGAAGTGAATAAATCTAATACCTTCAAAATTTTCTTTGCAAGGGGACCTAGGCTAAGCTCCTCTCTCCAGCATTCCAATGGTATGTGCCTCTGCGGGCCACTGGGCCAGCTGCTTTGCAGCCAGGTAAGCATGGATAGCTGTCAGAAGTCATAGAGCTGCTCTCATGAACAGTATCTGAACCAGCCTCCTTTCACCTAAGGGATTAGAGCTCTGAAAAAGTGGTAATGAGCCCTTTGACCATGAGTGGTAATGAGTCTTTGTTCCAAGAAGTTCAGCCAAAGCTCTTCCCAGTCCAGGAAGACAGGCCCAGGCAGAAATCCTCCGTGTTAGGCTCTTCCCTCTACCGCACATAAGCCAATGGAATATGGCTAGTATATAGAAGAATCAGCTTTTCAGTATGAGACACGTATTTGGAATGGAGGCAAAAATATGTGTTGATAACCTGATTCTGACAAATTCAAACCAGAGCAGCCTCCAACTAAAAGAGGTGAGGGAAGCATCCTGCAGAAAGAGATTATGCAGCTTGTTAGGAGAGTGAAAGGGTGATTCTGATCCTAGTTATGTGAGTAACTCTGGAAAAACTATGTTGATTGAGCTAACCCTGCTGTGATGTGTTCAAACCAAACTGTATTTTTAAAAAATATTCTTTTAAAGAATATTCTTGTGTTTATATGGGGGAAAAAATCACATAACTAATATTCCTCTGTGCTTACACAGTGTATAGCAGTGCTTTTATGTAACACAGAGCACTTGTCTATTTTCACAGAATCAGAATGCTTTGGGTTGGAAGGCACCTTAAAGATCATCCAGTTCCAAACCCCTGCCATAGGCAGTGACACCTCTCACCAGACCAGGTTGCCGAGAGACCAATTCAGCCTGGCCTTGAACACTTCCAGAGATGGAGCAGCTGCAGCCTTCCTAGGCAACCTGCTCCAACACTTCAGCACCCTTAGAGTAAGGATCTTCTTACTAAGGTATAATTTAAATCTTCATTCAGTTTGAAGCCGTGACCCCTCATCCTATCATTACATGCCCTTGTAAAAAGTCCTTCCCCAGCTTCAGATATAGAAAGACCACAATAAGGTCTCTCTGGAGCTTTTTCTTCTCCAATCTGAATGTCCCCAACTCACTCAGCCTGTCCTTGTAGGGGAAGTGTTCCACTGCCTCTGTAGAAGGACCTGTGCAAGAAGCATATAACTGGGAATTGGGATTTCTTCATTCTGCCGCTGTGGTTCACTTCCCCCAACAGGCCTTTAGTGCAGGAGGTGTTCTGTGACCATGTTCTGGCTGCTTTAGTGTGAGGATGCTAGGCTGAGACTAATCGGTGAGGGGGCCCTGGTGAGATGGGCCCAGTGCAGAAGGGATCAAGAAAACAGAAGAGAAGGATTCTCTGTATAATAGGCAGCAAGTGTCACTGTCACCTGGGACAAAAAAATGCTGTGTTTCCTCCAGAAACTTCATAAACTTTCCTCAGTTTCTGTGGAGGCCTCTTGCCTCAGGAAGGCGGGAAACCTGCCACACCATTAGCTCAGTTACTATCTATTCCTGTTCAGGTCCTTGTACAGTTTGAGGGCCAAGCCCTGAGTGCCAACAGCACATGGTGGGACAAAGTGCTGTTGCAAACTTACTGTTGAAATGTCAAATGAACCAGTTGCTGACAGGGTAAATGGTTTTACCAATATCACATTGAGAAGAGTAAAAAACAAATATTCTAGAGCTACTTCATCACCAGAACTAAATCCTGCATCATTGTCCTGTGAGAATACAGGAATGCCAGAGAGAGAACCTGCGGCACTGTTTCATTGCAAGGTGATCTTTAGGGATCACCTAGCCTTATTGTAAATAACCTTTGTGGCTGGGGGTCTTTGGGGGATTATTGCACAACATAAGAGAGTAAATGGATTTCTTTCCTATTAAAATTACCTTCGCTTGATTTCTTCCTCTAGTTTTGTTTCCACTCTATATGAATATGTCATCTTAAGGTCTGACCTGAAGTCCATTGAACTACATAGATTTGGAGCCTGGCCCAAACACCTACTTGGTGTGGTACAGCATAAATAAAGGCAGTTTCCTCTTTCATGTTCTGTCTCAGGTTTCTACCATACTCCTTAGCATTTCTAGAGAGGGGACTGTATCATAAGCAATAACTGCATCTGTTTCCATAGAAGGCTTAGTCCAAAAACTATCAAAGGTAATAGAAATCTGCTGATTGACTACACTAGATTGTGGATCAACCCTCAGTCCATCTGCATTTTAGCCTTTTCTCTCAGTCAGGCATCATCGTCCAACTTATTATAATAAAACTGATGAGTTAAAGAAACACAGATGATGTGTGAAGGTTCCTTTAAAAACCAACAAAACCAGCCCAACAATGTTTTTAAAGCAGAGGTGGAGTTGGACAATAAATCTGGACTGAAAGTTGTGCATTATCCAAAAACTGCAAACACAAGCTCTAAACCCAATCCATATGTGGCTTTCAGGAGTGCAGGTGTCAAAGATATTAAGGCACAAAATGCTTTACATTAAAATAACTTCAAGGACCAGGTTAAGCTCTAAAAACTCCAAGGTAATTCAGAGTTAATCACAACAGCCAGTCTTTAATATGGTCAGACGGTAGAAAGGGTATGAAGTCATTGCTTGAAGGAACTAGTAGCACCTTATCTAGACAGTAAGAACTTTCATACAGTTTCAAGGCAAAGACAGAGTTTCAGTTCCAACATTCAAAAGGCTGTTGGTTGTTTTTTAGCTGTCTAGGGCTTATGTCAAGCTCTTCACATTATTTTAATACATTTTCTGCAGCTTAATTTCCTGTGTTTTCTTTTATAGTGGCATAAAAAATTGCCCAGCAAAACTCTGAAGGAGTCATAAAACACTTTCTAAGCTGCTCCATTGTAGTTTCTGCTCTGAGGTTGAACTATTGCATGTATCTACCAAATGATTCCCTCAGTGAAGGGAACAAATTCAGTGAAGCTTTGTTGCATTTTGAATGCTCTCTGAAGTATCTTTGAAGCTCTTGTAAGTTATCCTGGAAAGTTAAGAGCAGCCTGTCCTATTGTACCCTATCCTATCCTATCCTGTTCATTCAAAGAACGTAAGTTCCAATTCTGTCAACCACATGGGAAGATACATTATTCCTAGTGCATTTTGGATGCTGTTTTACAGATTTATTGTTTGCATTTTTATGGTCAAAAAAAGCAAGATGGAAACAAGTGAGAACCTCAGTCTGACTGAACAAACATTCCATACAGTGCTTGTAACAAAGGCGGATCACAACACAAACTGAATTATCTGAGTGCACGTCAATAGGAAACAATGAGCCACCTCCCAAGAATGCCTGTGCCATTTATTCCAACTCAAATTTACTTTCAAATCAACAGTTTATTTGAACTATCTGACAGCTACCCATTGATGAGACTGTAAAAAAACCACAGTGTCTCACTCATCTCTTTCATATGTTGTTGAGTCTTTCATATTCCAGATACCAACATCTACCTTCTTTACACATGTGGAGGAACTACAAGCAAACATGGCTCTGGAATTCTGTGGTACCTCTAAAGGAACTGGACATGAAAAGAGTGACATTTGCTCTTGTTAAGAGATAAGAGCAAGCAGTTGTCCTGTTATGACTCTCAGCTGCAGTGTATGTTGGCATTCCTATTGCACAGTCCCCTGTACCATGTCAGCCCTGAGCCTGGCTCACAGGTTATTTTTAATGTCTTTTTCATTATCTGAGAAGTGCAGAGGTCAGCCGTGAAGGAATAGCTGCAAGCAATGCCACAGCATGGATTAAGGGGCTCAGAGATTCAGGTGCTGAAGGAAAATACAAGGGACGGTGGAGGTGGACAACAAAAGGGAGCTGAGCACACAGTGCCCGGTATTCAGCACTGGTTAGACCGCACCTGGAGTATTGTGTTCAGTTCTGGGCCCCTCAGTTTAGGAAGGATGTCGAGGTGCTGGAGTGAGTCCAGAGAAGAGCAACTAAAATGGTAAAGGCCTGGAAGGTCAGCCCTACGAGGAGAGGCTGATGGAGCTGGGCCTGTTTAGCCTGGAAAAGAAGAGGTTCAGGGGTGACCTTATCGTTGTCTGTAACTACCTAAAAGGTGGTTATGGTCAGGCAGGGGTCGGTCTTTTCTCCCTGGACACTGGAGACTGGACAAGGGGTCACAGTCTTAAGCTCCATCAGGGGAGGTTTAGACTTGACATTAGGAAAAGGTTTTTCACTGAAAGTGATCAGACTTTGGAATGGGCTGCCCATGAAGGTGGTTGAGTCACCATCTCATACAGGAGGTGTTTAAGGTTAGGCTGGATAAAGTGCTGAGTGGCATGACCTAGATGTCAGATGTTTAGGTTTACTTGGTTGGTTTTAGGTTGGACTGGATGATCTTTAAGGTCTTTTCCAGCCTCATCATTACTGTGATACTGTGTAATTTCTTCCCTGAACTGAAGCTCATGTCAAACCCATCAAAGTGGGCACGATGCTGAGAATGTGGAAGTCTTTCTAAAATCTGAGATGTGCCTCGAGCTCTAAACTCCTGCTTCTGTCAATGGACTGTTATTTAAGTGCTAGCTCTCTGTTCCTTAGTGTCAGGAGAGCAATCATTGTAGGACTCATTACTAAGGTGGTTATGATACGTTTTATATGGGAAGTAACAACAGCATGGAAAACAGTTTCTGCTCAGTAAAAGACAACCTGCAGGTCTCTAAACGTTGCCATATCTATGTGTTTTTTCTCTTTCCTACACAGCTCTCACACCCATCTAGTTAATGTAGATAAAACCTCTTCTGTGAGAACTGGGCCATGAGTTTCTCTCATAATGATATGAGAAGTGTGGGTGGTAGCAACAAGAAGAGAAGGAAGAGCTGGGCACAGTATGCCTTCCACCATCCCACAAGTTTTTGTGAGGTAGGTTGGATTGTTCAGAATGGAAGGGTAAATAAGACAAGAAGTGAAAGCTTAAGAGCTCTGGTGTGTGAGCTGGGCAGAACTCAGCACTTCTTCACCACATGGTTTATTGTATATGTACTCTGCAGTGGAAAATCATGCTAGCACAGCATTCCAATGGCCTCAGTTGAGGATTTTTACTGCAATTCAGTGCCAGATGCATTCACTGTATCACATACATGCTTCAGGGTTGACATACACGCTGTATATTGGTGAATCCTTGAGAGTATCTACATGGCAGAGCACAGTGCTATACCTGCACTAGCTCAGTTACTGGAAGAAGTTGAGAGAAGGAAGCAATGAGCTCACTGCAGGCTCATTTTTCCTGCTGCTTTAGTGAGTTTTGCACTGTCTGACCTCAGCTGCTCCCAAGATGTACATCAGGCTGTCCAAAGATACAGGTACTACTACTGTCACACTGCAGCCTGCTGAGCAGACAGCCTCATTTATTTATAGGTGATATTCTCAGATTGCTATCATGAGATAGCTGATCTGGGCCATCATTTTGTTCAGCCCAGCTATGTATATAGGTATCTGGCATTTTGCTGTTATTTCAATATCTAAAGAAAAGTGCATAAGGAAAGTAAGCGGTTTGAATTTCATACACAGAAATCATAGTACCAAAGGTGCTTACACTTAAGTGTGTTACTAATCATGAATGTTACTAATCATGAAGCTAGTGTGCTGAGTTGGGGTAGCAAGCTTAGAAAATACTGGAGCCAGATGGGCTGATTCATACACCATCGTGCAATGTTATCTGCTGAGAAATCAAACCAACAAGGGAAAAATGGAAACCCTTCCTAAACCATGCAGTTGTGCATTTTGGCTTCTGATATAAACTTCCTCCATCTTAGATTTACATATTCTGGAGGGTGATCAAAAACATTAGATTTTTAACTGGACTTTAAATGCTTTGATTCACAATTGTTCCTGAATGAAATGATAGAGTCTGCAATAACTGCTCTGCTCATAAAGACACTGTCCATAATAGTGCTATAAAAGACAGCTGCAACTAAATGCTTGAAGAACTTGTACATGAAGTTTGTTTTCATAACAGGAGGCAGGAGATCTCAAGCCCACTCTAACTCAAGAGCTGATCCCGTTCTAATAATGATGGTGAATTTTCTCCCTGACTCTACAAATCATGTTTTCTCTGACAGTGCCTAGAGCATCTTGAGCTGGAAGAAAGAAGTTCAAGCGCATGTGATGTCCTTCTGGGTCTCAGTAATGTGTCAAGGAATGTGAACCCAGTATGTTTGGTTACATAGGTGTGATGATAAAAACCTAGTTCAGATAGCAAAATACTTTTCAGAGCTGCGAAAGAGAGGAGCATGTAGTTCTTTATAAACCACAAGGTCTGGATGATACCAGTGCTAGCAAAAATAGGTTTAAAAACCATGAAGTTAGCACTGAATCTGTGGTAGAAGCACATAAGACTGAACCTCTGGTGAAAAGCAGAAGATGCTCATAAAGTGTGTCAGATGACTACAGAAGATATGCAGTGGCTGGTGCCAGGAGACAGGGTACAAACACTGAATCTCTTTGTGTCAGCAAGCGCAGTGTCACTATGGATGCAGGAGACATTAATTCCAGGGAGAGGGCAGTGCCAACTTTTCTCAAAGGAATCCCTTCAACAGCTCCTCCACTTAGGTAGTTATGAAGTTCAGTTTCCAATGAAAGTCGCTGCCTCCTGGCATTACCCCTGCTTCATTAAATAAGGAGACAGCTATTTGAGCAGTACTATGAAGCCTTCAGTAAGGCAGGAGGAAGAGCCCAAAGTCACTGTGACTAGCGCTACTCGTTTCTGAAATGCAGCTTGAGAAACAGGCAAGTGTGACACAATATAATGGGCACTTACGTGAGGAACTCAAATGGATGGCTGGTGGCCAGAGCTCTGGCACGTTCCATTACAAAATAACCAGGGAAAGAAAAGAAGTGAATTCCCTGTGTATCACAGGATGCTGCACAAAAGACATTGTATGCCAGACACACTGGAATGGAAAGCTGGCCTAAGATGTGCACGAATGCTTGAGATTCTTCTGCAGATCAGGCATGAACACTACTGCTGAAGACAGAGCACCCAATTTGATACACAGAATCACTGCAGAACACAGAATGCAAATAACTCCTGAAATCACAGGAGTGATTTATCTATCACTGGTGCAGATCTATCTGAATTACAGATTCATCCCTGTATGTGTTCAGTCATGTAGATCTGAAGCTTAGGGACGTTGTTTAGTGGTATCTTCAGTACGGAGTCAATGGCTGGATTCGATCTTGAGGGTCTTTCCAACCTGAGTGATTCTATGGTTCAATTAGGGTGGGATTCTCGCTTTTAATGAGATACTTCCTGGTGAGCCATTTAACAGGCCCACCATATAGAGCAGATAGACTCTATGAGCAGTTGAGATAATAGACAACAGTTCAGAAGAGGTTCTTCCTGCTAATTTTCTAGATTTATCAGTATCAAATTCTAGCTGAAGACTGTGAACAGCAAGAACTTAATTTGATAACAAGGACTTGAGAATTTACAGGGACCCTCACTCTTCCTTACTGAGCCGTTGCAGAAAGTTTTGAAATCTTGACGAGTATCACAACATTTACAGCATGAACCAAACCAAGCCAAACTGCACTGCCAAAGAGCACCTGAAGCAAAAAACAATCAATCTAGAAGCATTCACGAGTTTATACTATTTTGCAGAGATCATAAACAAGAAAGAAAAGATCCCTCACCCCAAATGCCAGTTACATAACTGAAAGTGAGATCTCTGGGATTTCACTTAAGCTGTCAAAAAACATAAGCACCTAGTGTAAGCTGTTTGCTTGTGTTCCCTCAGTAATCAGTGCAGAGAGAGAGGCATTTCTAGGGGAAAATTCTTCTTGTTCTGGCTAACAGGATGAATCACCTTCTGGGGACAGCACCTTTCCAAGAGCTATAATGGGTATCGAGATGAAACCTTTGCCAGTTGACTCTTTGATTAGCTGGAAAAACAGACAAGATTTGGGACACATGGGCACACCAGTCCTATTAATCTGAAAATAGAAAATGGGTTTGCATTCCCAGCATCCTACCATGCAATCTAACATACGAGTTGGTCAAGTTTACTGCCTTAAGAACTTTCTCTCCTGTATATTAGACTACTATAGACAAAATTCCACCGCCAGTGAGATGCTACAGTGTTAGATCTGAATTTGTATGGGATGAATCTTAACCCAGGACACACGAAGAGTGACAATGTGGCATCTGGTGAGTTACATGCTGGAAATCCTTCTTTCTCGTCACTGATTAATAAAGGATTCTAGATAGCTAGATGAGACATTGATATGCACATCTGATGGGCAATTCTATATAACCATCAGTCCTGATGGATCCTACCAAACATTGATGGTTGGGTGTTACTTATTCTCTGATAAGAGCTACAAGCACTAGTCCCAGCTGAACACAAACCAACCTGTGCACTGCTGCCCCTCCACCACTGAGTGTTGCTCCCTGCTAACAGGTTGTGGTCAGGGAACAGCTGTTCTCCTCAGACAATGAAATTCTCCGGAGAAAGTCAAATAAACCCCCTTTCTATGATGCTGCATGAATACTCTTTTAGAAGTGGAAGTCAGGGGTGCCATGAAGACAGACATTTACGGAAAAGCCCCAGTCCAATCTACCAGCCATTAGGCCATGTCGGGAATGTTGTAACAGCCTTGTGAAAGATCCTGCTTAGTCTCTTTCATACAGTGGCTCTTAATAATGAGCATATAATAAATGTACAGTCTGGAGGAATTTACTATACAGTATCCAGTTGAATTTATATAGTCATAAACTTCTACAGTGCTGCTGCTATGATTTACAACGGTCTCTACTAATTACGAAGCTATGCCTGGATTTGAGATGTAAAAGGCAAATGTTACCAGATCAGTGGTACAGTGGTACTATACAAATGCACATTTGCCACAGTGACTTGGAATTGCATGTTAGCAGAGAGACACTGCAAAGAGCCATGGGTTCTAGCCTGGTCTTATGAAAAGCACCAAAGTCTGGGAAGTCTGTGGGATGGAGTTTTATTGTGATGGAGCAATGGAGGAACGGGGATCAGACAGTCCATTGACCCCATTGATGAAAGTTCTGCCACCTTCTGCCTGGATTGTATGGGACTGGACTTGGTAGCTTACTGATCTCTTCCTAAATCTATACTCCTGATCTCATAAAAAGAAACAACCACAGTAACTTCTTATGACAACCTTCTCATGACCTAAATGGACATGTAAGGATGTTTACTTCTCAGAACAGGCATTTAATTTTGCTGTTACTCAACATATTAAACAGCTGTTTTAGAAAGGACTGCACGACATTAGTTGGCATTACCTGGGCATCGTGGGCAGCATAGCTGTGGCACATGCACAGGGGAAGGACAATGTAGGCTGGGGCATCTTACTCTGCTGCACAGTACATTTCCATTCTGCAGATGGAACAAAATGCAATACTGCAATGAAATGGGCTGAATTACCAATTTCTGTGATCTAGATATTTTAAGAACAAACACTGGTTTACGACATTATGATTTCACTCACACCAGGGTAAGCTCAGACAACTTTTACTGTCTCTGAATGTATGCTGGAGGTCAGAATGTAGAATCTAGAATGTAGAATCTATACAAGTCTTAAAGTCACAGGAAATGCCTAAAAATGGATTGCAACAATCTTCATTTGTGTTTTTCTTTTGATCAGATTAAGCTCAGGCACTGCATTTCAAAAATGGAGACACAGATAATGAATTGTAGGTCTCTGAGATATCCCCTACAAGACCACAAGAGACAATAGTGTCTGTAATTGTTCCTGAAAACTGTAGAGGCTTTTGTTTTCATTTTATGGGTTCTCCAGCAGACAAAAAACACCAGTTGGTAAGCAGCCATTTTTCTAAGAAATACGAGCAAGTCTTGGGAATAGTGTTCATTATTCATGTCATTAACATACTATTCTATTTGACCACATCTAAGTTTGATTTATAATTAAAACACAGAGAATTTTCCTTCTCCAGTGTCTGTAACCAGAAAAGACTATCCATTTCAAATTCCCAATTCCCATCTATAATTCATCCTACTAATTTAGCTCTGAGTTGCTCATATTTATGGCAAGAAAGATCTTTCAGCGTGAACGCTGATACTATCCTATGACTGTAGCTTTAGCTGGTGTCAGGAATTAACTCACTTTGTTTTCATGTGACTTCTGAAGCCCTGAAATGTTTCCAGTGGAGGTTCAGACTCCTTTAGATAGCATATGGATAGGCTTTTCTAGCCATCTCTTTCAAATATTCCATTGATTCCTAAATATCTGCAAACCAGAGGCTGGAATCATACTGTTAGTTCATTACTACCCACAGACTACATTTGTACATCTGCTTTGGAAGGAGACACTAAAAATTGTATCACCATCTGTTTCCAATGATGATTGAAATTAAATATACTGCAAATATTAGGCTGTAGGAAATTTGAGGCTGTACAGCAAATCTGAGGCTGTAGAATCTCTGCAGTATGGAGATGATCTTTAGTCTGCACAGTTCCCTGCCCTGTAGACCATTATCTGATAGCCTGCCAGAGAAGAAAGGCTGGCAGCACCTGCTGGCCTGGCTCCTCTTGTTTATTTGATCTCTTCCATGGCCTCACTCCCTGTTTAATTACTAGTCCTGTGAAATCTCCTGAGGTAAATGTCTGCTTTCTGATAAAGATTCTGCAGGTATCTATCACCTTCAGTGCTGCCTGCACCACTCTCTCCTGCAGTAGGGCAGAATTATTTTAACTGATCTTGTGCATAACAATACTCCAGTTTAGATTCACAGTGACATCTGGAAGGCCAAACCCTATCACTGGGGCAGGTCTTCATCTCCTGTGAATTAAGGCCATGGTCAGCATTTCTGCATCTGATACCCAAAGAGTAACAATGCATCTCTCCTCCCCAGGGGTATTACTGGTGCCAAGCATGGAGACCAGTCATTCTAACTCCTGCAGTCTACAGAACTTTGAACATGAGCAAAAAGCTGCTGCATTTGAGAGAGTAAAATAATGATCTGACAAACTGTGAGTGCTCCAGTGTACCTGATAGCAATAGCCAACAGTCTCTCCACTATGCATTAGGGTGAGGAAGAAAAGGGGAACAGGCTGAGAACAGTGAATTATGTTCAGGTTGACTATGATTTGAGTATGTAAGGTATAACTCGTAAAAATACAATGCCACCTACATATGAAAACAGGAAGCCTTTTTTTTTTTTTATTTAAGAAAATCCCAGGCTGCATAATTCGGCATCTGTTTAGTTAGTTAATTCGTTTCAGCTTTTTCTTCAACATCAGAAGTGTATGTGTTGGGAGGATGGATGGATGGATGGATGGATGGATGGATGGATGGATGGATGGATGGATGGATGGATGGGCTGTTGTTTAGAGACAGAGCAGAGATCTCAGTCTGATGTGACTTGTTTGTGCAGAGATCATATGGATCATGATGCCTGAGACTGACAAAGACATTCTGGTCACACAGGTGATGAACCATGGGATTTTTCAACTTTTCTCTGCAGTGTGAGGGAGTAGGTTGCTGCTTCAGATTCAGATATCCTTTGCCTCACTGATTTACTGCCAGGGAATCATTGGCTTTATCTTGCCACAATTTGGTTAAAATTATCAATTATTGAGAGATTTCTGATGATCTGGAGATTTTACAGCAGGTCAGAGTCCTGAGAGCCAGAACAAAGCTCAGATGAATGTCTGGATGCTACAGTTCTTACTTGGAGTCTTCCTTCCAGGCAGCAAGAGTCACATCACAGAGATCTCTCAGCACCCTCACTGCTCAAATAACCCCAAGTTATATTTTGCAGTCTCATGGTACAACAAAGATAACACAGAGCAAACAAGGAAGTGGAGCCCAGAACCACTTCTGAACTGCAAATACTGATAATCAGCAGAAGCAGTTTCCTTCTCTGTGAACCTTGTTATTCTCTGGTATTCCATGCCTACATGTGAAGGAAAGAAAGAAAACACTCTGGAGCCTCACAGTGCCTGGGTATGCCTGGATCACATCAGTGCTCCTCTCTAGAGCCACATTCCATGCTGTTGCCTATCCCTCCAGACTAACGTCTTCCTAAAAATCATTGAGCAATCACTTGTATCCAGATCTTGAAGGTTTCAAATTAATTTCATCCCCACCCAAAACAGCCTTCCAGTAACTTAATGACTGTTTTGCCACATATGGCTTCTGAGGGAGTTTTCAACTTTGCATCAGCAGAATTGAGTGGAAACTCCTTGCAATAATCAGAGATTTTTCCTTTTCTCCCTATTACATTGCTTTTTCTCTTACAGACACTTTCTGCTGCACAGATCTGAGCTGAAGCCAAGCTTGTGGGACTACTGTTTGTGCAACTCGGCACTAAATGGCAGTAGCAGATCCCTCAGAGCAAATGCTGCACAGGGGCCCAATATTTTACACTTGCACAAGGGAACATAGCCAAGAAAACTTTATTCTGCATTAAATACTGCAGACAAAGCTGTAGTGCCTCATGTTTTAGTGATTAAGTTCCCTTATTCTTCAGTAATTTCAAAATACTCCAAGGGACNTCTGTATATGACATAGGGGATTTATGACTGATGTGCCTTTCTGTCAGACATCAACTGGTGGTAACCAAGGACCTGCCCTCTCAACCCACTTGATTCTCTCTGCTTCTTACACACTCTTCTCATTTTTCATCATCTTGTGTCTCTCATTGAGTTTTACAAATTGTAATATCCCAGCCTGCTCCTTCAGCACTTTAGGGCAGCAGATGCTTTGACTTTGGCAATGCCTCCAGGGACATAGGCACAGTACACAGACCCAGGGTCAGCACATTCCTCTGCACTGATGGAAACTTAGGTAGTGGGATCCACTTATTCAAGATGTAATACTCAGCACTGACAGAGAATCTGGTTAGTTAAAGAGCTGTTTTGTCTACCCCATGCAAATATTTTTTGCTCATATTTTTTGCCTTCTCTGTTAGTGTTCTGCCTTTGCTAGGATAACCTGCCCCTTTCCTGCAGGACCCACAAGTGAAAACAAGTTTGGGCTTTGCCCCATTGTATCTACAACAGAAAGGATTCTAGTCAATTAAGCAGGTAGAAGTTGTGGATAAGTAACTCAGGAATCTTACCTCTGAGCAGAGGCAGTTAACGCAGTACACAAGGCCATAGGGCTCCAGGTATGGGTGCCATCTTTCTCCTACACGATACTTCTTATCTTGAAACACACAGTATGTATCTGAATCTGTAAACCAACAAAGAATTCAAAGAGCTACCAATGACTGGTCCCATTCTGTACTTCAACGTGGGTTTAGGTGTGCAGGGTTTTCTCCAAACTATGTTTAGGGATGGCAAGTAACATTTTGTAAAGTATGACTATTTTCTTTTACTGGAGGATCACTCTACAGAGATGTCCTTCTTTTCATGGGCTGCTATTTCTAACCTCCCAGACCAAAACAACTAACACGGCTTCCCGTTTTCCCACAATTTCATCTTGTGAAATAGCTGACAAAATGGGTTTCCTATATTTCACCTGCAAAAAAACAAGCTGGGGTCCTGTTTAAGTAACAAAGTGCTCAATTGCTTGGACAGCTTTGTAGGAAAAAATCCTTTCCGGTGCAAAGCAATTGTCTCAACTCAGGAGAATGCCAGGTTGTACAGTAGGGAGATTCTGAACAAGGGGGCTGCAGAAGGAAGTTAAATGCAGTGTGTTTACACTGAATGTTCAGCATACTGAATGTTAACAACATAACCGAATGTTAACAACATAATAAAACGCAAGTTTGTCCTAGTATTTCAGAACAACTTGTGCTGACTTACATATGCATCAGCATTGGAAATATTTTAAGGTTTTTCTATTTGTGAAACACTTCTAATCTCGGAAGTGCTGTTTTGCAGATGTCCATCTGCCCATCAGACATTACTGCCCTGCCTCTCCCTACTCTATCATGGTTTCACATAGAAAACTCAAATCTCTTCAATGAAAGAGTGTTTCTCATGTGTTTTCATAAAAGATTTCCTTCTTGTTATCTTAATTCATTACATTATTCACCTTAATTCATTACTTCCTGTTATGGTTTTGAATGATACTTCAGGGTATCAGACAAAATATCTCTCTAGTTGAGAGGTATCCCTGCCCATTGCAGGAAGCTTGGACTAGATGATCTTGAAGGTCCCTTCCAACCCGAACTATTCTGTGATTCTATGATTCACATTTACTTGGCTAGAAGTAGGTAACAAGAGATAGGGATTATTAGGAGCAGCTCAGAAGTGCTCTGCTTTCTCTACACACAAAGCATGACAAGTGAAATACTGGATCTGAAAAAGCAGACAACTGAAGCAGGGTTTGGTTAATTTCTCACAGCACTCCCTTAAAATCAGAGGATGCTAATACTGAGTCTGAAAATTTTAGCTACTTCTCAAAGACAATGTCTTTTCTAAGAGAAAGGCTAAATCCCAACCCATGCAGGTGGGGAGAGGAATCCAGAGAGCCAGTAACGAGGCTGTAGCAATCAAGGACTCCTGGACCTCTGTGGGTTTTTATTCCTGCTTTCTGAAATGTGTTAACATCTCCCACGGATGACAGGCTTTGTAGAAACATTCCCTTTGTTTTGTTTGTATTCTTTTCAGTTCTTCCTGACAAGTCTTTGACAGTGCTCAGACTCTTAATTTTCTCAAAGGATGTATCTAATCCAGTTCATATGAGGTTGTTTTTGGAACAGCGCAGAGGAGTCTTGAACAAGCTTTACACTAGCTGAAAAGTTCAGCACAATAGTCTTACGCATGGGACAAAATCCAGAAAACCCGTCAGATGTTTACAGAGGTCACTACAATGGAATTAAGCACTCTCTTCATTTAGGGTATTTGAAATAAAACAGATTCCCCAATTGATGTGTTGAGTTCTTTATGCTACAATAAAACCTGTACAGCTTTAGGAAAATGCGCCCCGAATGTGGGTGTAAGCTGATTCTACTAAATGTAGTATTAGAAGGAGGAAGAAAATTAGAAGGTTTGGAACACAGATCCACACTCTGGGACATTCTTGTTTGAAGATATTTTCTGAACCACAGCAGTCAGACAGACGGAAAATGTCACATTTGTGTAAATGGGTCAGCTTTGCTTTAATTCTACTTACGTTTTACTTGTTCTAGTTTACCTCCGTCTATGAAAAGGAGACAGAGCGCAGCAAGAAAGATAAAATGAAAATCTTCCAATATCCACTTTTTTCTCATCTTTATCACCAAAAGGAGAAGGAAGAGCCTCCAAAGTTGAGAATATTGAGCTGTTGGGAAGAAACAATTAAATGAATGAAAATAAAATCCTGTAAAATACTTAAATTCTTTGACACAATTTCAGCTCTCAGAAATCCTAAAAAGCTGGAAACAGAAGAACTATCTCTATTGTGGACCTTCATTTCATGGAAACAGCTTTGGCTTCCAGTAATTTTATTTTTTGGAAGAGGGGCCGCATTCCCAGTTACAAAAGGGTGAAAATTTGATTATTTCTACTAAAGCTCTTGTTCTACTCCAATGTGGAGTAATATGACAAGCAAACGATCTATATTCTTCAAGTTCTATTTCACAAGAAACTAGTCTGGGACATGTTCTTGTAGAGAAGCTCTTCTGGACGTAACTTAGAGATGTCAGTTGTAAGAAGTTTGTTTCATGTTAAATTAACCCTGGATAGACTTGGTGTACTGGAGATACACATCTGGGACAAAGTGCTGCCCATCCTGTCTGCATCAAACCTCCTTCCACCACTATTCAACTCCCCCCTCCTCCCCTCCCCCGAACCACTATTGTTCTGGGACTGTGTATCATTAATTTTTCTAGAGTTAACCCTTCCATTGCCTTGCTATCTGGAAGTAGAATGGGGGAATGACATGTCATCTCCAGTCCTGTAGATCTGTAATAGCAAAATATCACAGAGCAGTTTCATGTACTCTCTGCTGTGTATTGCAGAGATAGTACCATACATGCTGCGTGTGCTGTTCTGTCTATCTCTGTCTGGCTTCTAAAGGTAAATTACCTTACGATGAAAAAAACCAGAGAGAAAATAATTCACCAACATAGTA
The DNA here is from genome assembly GCA_013397515.1 of Upupa epops. Lineage (NCBI taxonomy): Eukaryota > Metazoa > Chordata > Aves > Bucerotiformes > Upupidae > Upupa > Upupa epops. The sequence goes on along the minus strand of VZRI01007521.1, from coordinate 335,509 downwards.
TTTACTTTCGGTAGCCAACCTAAGATTGTAAATTGAGAAACACATTGGTGCTTTACTCTTGGTCAGAATTCATTGCACAATATTACCCTCTCAGAGTACACTTCCCAACATGTACAATGTTGGAAAGAATGGGGTTTGATTTTAAGAGCTTTGATGTGGGCTCACAATTAGTTTTACAGAATTATTTTAAACAAACAAAAAAAAATTATTGGATAAGTAAACTATCTGCTCTGTAAACTTCAGAGTCTATGTAAATAACAGAACTGTACATGACACTGTTTCAGCTCACAGATAAGCAAAGTAGAAATCATCATTTATATGTGTATACCCAAAATTAACTTAGAGAACTTAAGAGTAAGTTAACAAGCAATTACAGTCTTCCTATATACAGTTGAGCTCCAGGATACTGTAACAAAGGATGGGCAGTCTGATTTTATCAGTGGGTTTTACTGCCTTTACTGTTCAAGGGTTCTCTGCTCTCTATTCCCAAACCACAACCAACGTGGACAGATTCCTTAAACTAATCAAGTCTACACAACTGCTCCGTCTGCCCTCGGTAAGCTCATTCAAAATAATGCAAATTGCATCTGAGAACATTCATAAAAACAACACCGTTCCAAAATCACACTCCCCATGCCCTAACAAAAGACAACTTTCCATTTATTTTGGAAGCTGAGAATGATATTACAATTTCAGAAAAATAGTTTTAAGTTATTCTTTTCTTCCGACATCTTCAAAGCACACAGGGTGTTTTAAAGTCAAACAATTTGGTTAAAATGAAAACCTCATAATTTAGTCCCCGAGACATGGTGCACACATTGAGAACAACAGTAGCACATCACTGGGATTAGGAGAAATGCGAATGTTTAAGTGTTTTGGCCTTCTTGGGGGTTGCTTCAGCAACAATATTTGTAAGTGGAGTACAATTAGCCTTTGTGCAGCACTTTACCTGGAAGCTGGAGGGGTGAGCTTGCCCAGAAACCCCATTCCCATCCATTTTCCATGTTGTGGCTTCAAAATGAAGAGCAGTTAAAAACTTGGAACGCTTAGCGCTGCAAGAAACTGCATGGTTGTGTGAAACGGAGGAGTTAATAACAGCAAGGGGATGGAGACTTTTGATGTCTTTCTTAATTCTCCTTAATTTCTGTATTGTTGTTACTCCAAATAGAAACACACATACTTTTTCACTATTAGCACACTCCCTGTATTTCCCCAAAGGGCAACGTCCTAAAAATACTCCTGGATTTAAACAGGCTCGGTTAGGTTTAACCTGTTCATTATTGGTGCGGTACAAACACTGGCAGCGACTCACTAGAGATGGTTGTTCCTCAGCGAAATCTGGGGGTAGTTCGACGCTTCACCCGGGTTAAGAGCTACAAGTGGCAGCGTCCGGCGCCGCTAGCTCTCACCATTAACGCCCGAATCCGCAGCTGGCCGGGGCTGGCTGTGCCCGGAGCGGCGCCAGGGCTGTCGCTGTCCCCCCACGGCCGCACCTCCCGGGGCCATTATCCGGCCGTGCCAGCTCCGCTTTCACCGCCGAAAGGTTGTTCCGAAGCAGGCAGGTCTCCGGACAGAGGCTCCCGGTTGTCGCTGCGGGAACAGCCCTCCGCAACCCTCGCCCTGGGGGTCCCTCCCCGGCAGAGAAAAGCCACAAACCTGGGGAAGGGCTGAGGCTGGTCCGCTGGGGTCCGGCACCGCCTGCGAAGAGCCGGGCGGCTCCGCTCGGCTCCGCAGGGTGCCGTGGGGCTCCGCTCACTTTGCCATAATCTCCCGCTCCTCGAACGGGCTTTGAGCTCTCCTCTTCGCTCCCGTGGCGGCTCTTAGGAGGGGGCGAGGATGCAAACGACGTGCTCTGCGGCCCGGAGCCACCGGCAGCCCCCGAGGGAGGGACGGCAGGAACCCGCTAAGCCCGCAGGGTCCCGGCGTGCCCGGCCTGGGGCACCTGCCCCCGGCTCCGGTCCCGGTGCAGGATGCTCGGCGAAGCGGGAGGAGCGGTNGGGCGGGGGGATCGGCCCCCTCCTAGAGCGGGAACCACCTGCGGGACGGGGGACCCACAGGCGAGCGGGTGGGAGCTCACTGTCTTGCGAGTTGAACCCTAGCGAGCTCTGTCCTCGGAACAGAATCCCGCGGGGGCTTTCTGGGACAGGGCTCTGCACCCACCGACATGGCTCTTTCATGGGCTTTTCACTTGCGCCGAGCCCGCCGGAGCTGATCCGACGGCTTCGGTGTCCACTGGGATTTGTCAGACACCCTCCGCTGACACTCTCTGCTGTGATTTATTGTCTAAGAAGGTTTCAAGGTCACATTGAGATTGTGGTGGAAATAAATTAAACCCATGACTCATGACATTATATGCTTGGTCAAACATTCATTTTCTGTCTTCTTGTAGCCCCTGTAACTAATAAGAAGAGATCAGTGAACCCTTGACAAATTATCTGAGAAAAAGAGTGAGGTTTGAAAAGGCATCGTGTGGAGAAACAAATGACAACTTGTTTCCCGTAGTTTGGGACCAGGGTGTTTGGGGAGCACTGCTGGGAGGTCACACACCTCCCATGCTCGGTAGATACTTTCAGAAGGCTGAAAATTGACCAGAAGTTTCATTTCTTCCATGGGAACTCAGCTGGACAAAGCATTGAAAACAGTGTGTATGGTGAAACTTTCTATTAGCATGAGGAAAGAACTAAGGGTTTGCAGTGTGACATGTGGCCTGTGTGGTAAATGCGACTTTATGACTCCTAGCATTAAAAACTGCACTCTGGTGCTAGACGTTTGAAATTATCACTCCACAGAATCACACAATGGTTTAAGTTGGAAGGGACCTTAGAGATCATCCATTCCCAATCCCCTGCCATGGGTAGCAACACCTCTCACCAGACCAGATTGCTCAAGGCCCCAACCAACCTGGCCTTGAACGCTACCAGGAATGGAGCATCCCTGGGCAACATGTTCCAGTGCCTCACCATCCTCAGAGTGACGTATTTCTCCCTACAATCTAATCCTAATCTTCTCTCTTTTAGCTTGAACCCACACCCTTTATCCTATCACTACAGTCCCTCATAAAAAATCTCTTTCCAGCTTCCCTATAGCCCCCTCCAGGAACTGGAAAGCTGCTATAAAGTCCCTCCAGAACCTTCTCTTCTCCATATCAACTGCTGTCATGCTTCACCCTTTGCCTTGTCATGCACAGCAGAAACCCACATTCCTAAAGAAAAATAATCCCTTAAATCTTCTAATCAGAAATATGGTATTAATTTGCATCTCAAAGCAGAGAATCTGAGCTGTGCACACTTGGGTCCTGCAGAGATGTGTCCGTGTTCGTAAAGAGAAAAGCTGAGCATGTACACACATGCTTCTACATTGTGGGGTAGTAATGTTATTCTTCTGGATGTTGTGCTGGGTTAGACTGTGAGATATATCACATACAAACATACACTCAGACCTACAACCTGTTGTATTCTGCAAAGAGCTAGACCCAAAGCCTATTAGAGTCTTCCCACTGATGTAGTAATAATAGTAGTAAATCTTACCTGAGTACCAGTTCAGCAGTGCCACTGATGTTGTCTCAGATAACACAAGGAAATGCAGAAGTGAAGGGTAAAACACTGGAAGCAAGGCAAACTAAATGAAGATTGTACTGTGGAAGAAAAGGAGTTTGTTACTGGAGTTGTCCAGGAAGATGAGGTGGGTTGTGTACCAACTACACAATGTTGATAACTCTGCATTTAAACTAGGTTGCATCATCAGGGATGCTTCTCAGATTCAGTACAGCGGTTACAAGTGGAGCTCTACACTTCTGTCCTGCTGTTCTTGCAGGAGGCTGAAGTTGTGATGATGACTCTAAATGTTGTAGTTCTCCTTCCAAATGAAAAAATCAATCCATTCCCTACAATGTTAGGGTTAAATTGATGTGGCTTCAGATTCCAGAGGAGTTAATGGCACAATAAAATGTCCTCAGTAGTAGCATTAACATTACAGTTTTTTTGTGAAAAAGGGGCATTGCATGGGCAGTCCAAATTCCAGTAGAATGTTTTCATTTTCTGAATTCCTGTGTTATTACAGTTCAGTGAAGGCTGGGTTCTCTGTGCTGGGTTTCTGATCTGTGGGGGTTTTGTTCTGTTGCTGGTATCATTGATTAGAAGCTATATTCTCTTTAACAGTGGCCAAAATGAACATAGGTGTGTTGCCATTTTCAGAAGACTGAGCATTCTGAGCAATATCAATATCCATTTCCTTCAATGCTACTCAAAACCAAACACACCATTCACAATTCTGTCTAGAAAGAATTTGCAAGCCCATGTCAGTAGGAATCCACAGGTCTCTGCAGGCAGACTTGATAGTTTGGTTTTATCACATCTACGTGACTGGTAGGTGCAGCCTTGGGCCTGGGTGGAGCTCAGCTTTACTCTGTTTGAGCGAGCATTCTGCAGAAACATCTTACCCAGCACAGCTGCTTGCTTCTGTCAGACCTCCTCTAGGCTGCCATCACCACACACTTCCTTCTCTGTGCTGTACAAAGCCCAGTGTGTGCAGGTACAGGCAACAGTAATTGTAGCAGTGTTCTTCATACTTAGACTGTGGAGTAGTATTGAGAAATGAAATGTTTTCTATAGACACTGTGACCTGAATTCTTTTGCAGAGATTCTTTGAAAAGAAATTCCTTATTTGGCCTGGAAAGTGCGTCAGGAAGACCGTTAAAGATGCCAGCACTTTCCACAGCATTGTCAGGGGCTGCTTGTCTCTTGGTCAGGTACAAAGACTGCCTCTGGTTCTTGTCACACACCTTCACGCGTTGTCGTGTCGCAGCGAGTGTTACAGGTGTTAGCTCAGGGTATACTGTGACTCAGACTGGGTACTGTGCATGAAAGAAATGTTCATAAGTGGCTTCCTGCTGAGTGGCCTTTACTGAGCTCAGGGTTTGCCAGCACCTGCGGATCCTGGTAGTTCTGCATCCAGGCCTGAGCTGTTTCTTTTCTCGTAGCTCTGCCTAAGTATCACCAAGGAGCAAGTGCAATTAAAACTCATACAGTTTGTGTATTGTCACAGCCCATTATTCTTTGCCTGGTGTCACAGCTAATACGGCCCCATATAGGACTCTGCAGCACATACATGACTTAGCAAACATCTCACCCAGCAGTGGGCAGTAAGCAGATTTGTGAAGTGTGACAGAGCTCCAGAGAAGCATCAAAAGTGCATTTGTTACCCTTTGAGTTGCCAAGCAGAACTCGCTGCTTGAATGTGATCCTCTGTGTCCTGGCATCTGCAAAAGAAAGATTTGCTCCTGTTAGTGGCCACTCGAGGATGCACCAATCTTTTAAGAGCACAGAGATTTAGCCATATAATTCTCCTTAAAAAGAATGGAAGTTAAGCAGTAATACCCTGTGACACTGACAGAAGTCCCCTGTCTCATGCTGTACCTCACAGGAACCGAGCAGTACATAGATGTTCTGCAATTATTTCTCAGTTCTTGTGAAGCAAAAAAAACCCAGGCTGAAAGACTTGTGCCAATGCTAACATGTTTATACACCACGTGGAGTTGTCTTAATTGGAACAGACACTGAGCTCTGAGAGATGTTAGACACATGACAAAACTTCCATTTACCTCCTTGGTTTTGTTTTTTTTTTTCTTTGTATTACTTTAAAGAAAAAAAATACAATTATCTATGGTCAAATTTTCACTTCTGAAAGAGCATTAAAGGAAGTTCTTAAACTAATGAACCCCCCATCGTTTTTGCATTCCAATAAATTCAGTGGAGCCCTTTGGAAAATGTGTCCTAAGATCCTAAAAATGATGCCCTGGATTTTATAAAAAATCTCTAAATTACTTTTTGAGGTTTGGATCAGTCTTGCAACTGTCACCCTGGGAGTGCAGTCTGGATGTTCATCAGGCAATCTTCACACACACACTGTTAAACAAAAAGGGCTTCAGATGTGCATGATTTTGTGATTATGGCATAGGATGGTCACAAGCATTCTCCACTCTCCTGTTCATTCTGCAGCACTGACTTCATCCATGGCAGGTTTTCAGTCCTCTAGTGATAGAAATTAATTGACTCATTTAGCAGGGGGACAGATGGATGTGTGAATCTCAGATTATTCAATAGAGTTTGCTAAATAATAACACATTGCACAAAATGTCAAATTGCAGCCCAGTGCCTCATTACCTTGATGTGGATCTGCTTGTCTGAGACTAAAGAGTAGCTGGAAATCTTTCAATGCTCTATCAGAAAATAGAAATAAAAAGTATGTCACTCCAAATACATGGGTGAGAGCTGCCAGTAGCAAACATGAAAACACTGGATGTCAAGGAAAATCTGAAAGACAATTTGTAGGGGTACAGAAGTTTCTGTATATTCATAAGCTTCACCATGGTGTGTCAAACCACCAGTACTCCATGGCTTTCTGAGCATGAAGTAGCAGTGAAGTAACATCACCAAGATGCATAAAGGCAATTACTGCTCAAACTTCCCAAAGAACCCAAAGAATCTACATAAACTCAAGAAAATTGTGAAAGGGATGAGGGTCTTCACGTTATTCCCAGGAGGTTTTCCTGTCTGTCCTGTCTTGCTTTGGATCTTCTTATCCAGGTAGTTGAATTTCCAGTGTGGAAATTCCTGGCCAAATGTGACTGTCAGGGGTGCCTTGTAGTCTTTGACAGGGACCGCTGATGTGTAGTTGGTGTCCTTTGTATATTAACCCATCTAAGTTACCTTTAAAACATTTAGGCATGGCAGAATTGGCTTCTTTGTCTTTCCCTCATATTAACAATAGTAACAGATCTGTACTATTTAACGTTGTATTGAAATGCAACAGGAGCTGTAGACACAACATCAATACAGAAATTGCAGACGGAGCTCTAAATATCTATGTGATGACACTTATTTGAGGAAACTTAAAGGAGCTTTTGGTTTTTTTGCAAGAAATCAAGTCCAAATCTTTAGTCCAATGTTTCCTTTCTAACTCTTGTATGACCACTGGGAGGGAAGCCTCCACACCAGTTCAGTTTTGCTTCTATTAAGGTGCAGTGCAATAGAGTGTACAGTAGCACCTTGGGGACGGTTAAGAACAGATGAAAAGCAGCATCAAACAATCCCTGAAAGTGATTTTTTTTCAGAGTTCTGGGAGGACCTTCACTTTCACTGGTTTCTCAGTCCCACACATCCTTGACAACAACAGAAGGTGGCTCTGTTCACATAAACCAAACATACGTTCTTCCCTGCCAGAGGAGCTGTCGACTAGAGTCACACTTGGCAGAGATTTGCAAGAATTTAAGACTCACAGTGCTTTGCACTCGCTGAGGTAGTAGCTCTGCATGGGAAAAGCTGAACATATCTTGCAGCTTGATCATGCCATGATAAAGGTCCACTTGCTGAGGCATTTCTTTACAGCTGAGATTCACCAAATCAATTCAGTAATTCACTTCCAAGCCGTGACAGAAGGAGTCGGGGCAGCCTGAACAAGACTCCAATTGCAATTCAAATATACTTTTATAAAGCTGTGATTAGCGTTGCTAATCTCGCCTTGGCCAGCCAAAGACAATAACAACGAGGTTACCGAACACCTCGACTATTATGTAATTACTTTGCTCAGAAACTTGCTGGTGTGAGAGTGTTTTTGAAACCCATTAGTAAAACTGAACCTGCCAAATGAGCCTTCTCTAGGGAGAACAAAGTCAAACGTGTGCCTGCGTGGAGCCAGAGCCTGCCAGGGGCCAAGCACTCACAAATCTCACTGCTACCAGCGAGAGTGGAGGACACAAAGTCCTGAGTGTAGCTGAGCCAAGTTGCAAAATGAACCAATAGCTGTGGGCCTGTCCCCACTGATAACAGCACTGTATGTTTACTCACAATGGACCCTCATGCATTGTCATGCACTGAATTGTGACTCCAATCTGCTTGACCCTGATCGTGCGCTTAGAGAAAGCCATGCTATGTGCTATCTCCCATCCCCAACAGACTGGGGGAATGCTCACCAGCACTGAGTCATTAAATCATAGAATCATCAGGGATTGGAAGGGACCTCAAAAGATCATCCAGTCCAATTGCCCCGATACAGCAGGATCACCCAGACCAGGTCCAGGTGGGCTTCAAACATCCCCAGAAAAGGAGACTCCACAACCCCCCCGGGCACCCCCCTTCCATGGGACCACTTGTCTGTCTTATCTAGTTCATAAAGCCAGTCCTGAGCACGCAAACACAATTGTATGGGGGGTGGGGTGGGGGGAAATTACATGAACTCACTCAAAAAGCCTTAATGAATTTTCAGGAGAGGATGGGAACAGTAGAAATTTCCAAGAGGATACTGGTGAAATTAGAAATAACTCTTTGAGAATAACTGTGGAATAAAAGTTTAAAATAAGGAAGAGGGAGGTGGGGGTAGTGATTTTCTTTCATCATTGAAAACATCAGTATAAAACACATGGTGAAAAACAAACAGAGAAGACACTGTTGCTAGTGGGCTGCCTTTTAAAGTATTAATGGAACCTTTCAGAACAAGAGTTTCTTTTATTCTCTTTATCCCAGCTCCCTGCTTGCAAGGTTCTTGTGTGAACATGCAGCAGTTTCCAAGGCTGTGAAATTATCAGACCTGGACCAATGCCACTACAAACCAATTTATTGGGGTCCAGCAATTAACTAAAACCTAGAAAGCTTGATTAATTGTGGCACTGCTCAGCAGGGAACATGGCGGGGGGGGAGGAATCAGACTAAACTTGGTGCAGTGTCTCTGTTCCATATACCACTGGCTCTATGCAGAAAGTTTCCTCTTTAAAGAGCTTTAGTGCATTATTTTGCACCATGCACAAAGAATAATTAAATGCCATTGGAGAAAACACTAGCTGATGGCTGTCTGGATAATCATTCCATAATAGCTCTTCTGTTAATTTCTGTTGTTGCCGAGTTTGTATCTCATTGTGACCCAAACAATGAGATACAATATTTTAAAACATTGCTTTGTTCAGCTTCTCACTGGAGAGACACCTTGAAAATCCAGACCTGCTCTGGTTCTTTATTTCCTCAAGCATTAACTTGTGCAAGGTGAGGGTTTGGTAGCTTTTTGGAATTATTCAGCGCAGAAAAAAAAAAAGCAAACAGAAAAGCTAAGGACCAAGTTGTCGGGGCAGAAATGAAACCCTTTAGTCAGAGGAAGCAGACAGGAACTTAATACAATTGGGATGTTCAAATGCTGAATTAGAAACATAGGGTGTGTTATTGCAGGGCTTGTCACAAAACCCTGAGCATAAACCAGAACTTTAAAAATCTCATTCCTTGTTGCCTTAGCAGTACATTAATCACTTTCAGTCTAGATTGCCAAGAAGAAAGCAAATATTCCAACTCCGTGTAATGCCCAGTGACGGCATATTGCAACAGGTAGTGCAAAACACTGACTCTAGCAATTCATCTTAGTTTCTTTTACAGCAAAATAATTCAATGCCTGGTAATGGGATAAAGAAAAAAAAGCTGCCTGAGGACAGAAAAGTAGCAGTGAAAGAGTAGTGCTTTTTTACCTTTTCAACATCATTTTGTATCCTAATCTGCATCCAACTGCGACACTGACGCATTCTCAGGTTTAAAGAGCGCAATGCGCAGACAGTGCTAAATCACATTAGGCAGCAATGATCACAGAGCCTGCACATGCATAGCACTGGCAGGACATCTACCAGGGCTGTGGGCTGACATGGGCATTCAATGAGGTAGGAAGGGCTGTCTCCTCTGATTTCACCACATTTATTAGGGATTTAATGTATTGTTTTTTAAAAAAATATTTGCAGTGGAAATTGGTTTGTTGGAGGTCACCTAATTGAATCTACAGCCCTGGCAACCCTTTACAAAGGCTGCCAGAAATGACCGAGTTGCTAATGTTTAACTGTGAATACCTAGCAGGGTTCCTCCACAGGGCTGAATACAGTCAATTATGTTATTTTTCTAAATATTAGTGACTCAGCTGTCTCTGCTTGTGAAGAGTTGCCAGGGTCACAGATACAATCAGACAGATCCTCCCCCCAGCCTTCGCTTCTAAGAGATGGGGAGAATCTTTTAAACCTAACATTGAATAATCCTGAAACAGAGGGAAGGGTTCTTGCAGAGCTGTGCTTCACTTCCAGCATGGCCACACGGTCTTTGGGGGATTCCAGTGGGCCAGGCAGGGCAATGTGAGATTGCTGGAGGAGCACTGTCACATAGAAGCAGCCTCACTGAGGTCTATGAAACAAAGACATACAGTTTAGTTCATCAGGCACCATGGCCATTATCTAACAAAAGCCAGAGGTGCCAATGGGTTGCATCTCCCTTTTTGTACTTTTTTGTTCTTTCTCTTCTCCTTTCCCACCCCAAATCTCTCACTGTGCTCAAAATATCTCTCAGAAGTAATGTTTTTATGTACCACAACAACTCAGGTTTCTGTTTTCCCCTGTAGATTTCTCAGTGAGCAACAGAGTACTAGGCAGAAGCAGATTCACAGCATCCATGGATCAGTGTTCTTCAGCTAAGACATGCAGGTGCCCCAGCAGCCCCATTTCTTTGCCCTCCACACAGATCTCTGTAGGGGGTTTGAATGCAGCTTGCTTAGTTTTTGCCACAAAGGCTTTTTCTGAAGCCCAGCCTTCTCCAGCAGCAGCATCTCTATCCCTGTGGTCCACAGTCCAGCTCTCCTTATCTGATCAACAGCTTCTGGCAGAGGGGAAAAGTCCTCCTAGAACACTGGCGTGCCGGGGCATCGCTGTGGCCCAAGTCTGAGGTAGTGCTTTGAAGGTGACCAAGTTTCCTAATTTACTGCTCTCAAACTTTATCCAGCTTCAGGAATATTAAGGGGATGTGGGCAATCTCCAGCTATTCTGAGTCCACTGTAAATAGTTTGCCAGCATGTGTCCAAGAATAATCCAATTGTGATGCTTGCAATGCTGATACAATTTCCCTCTAAGTACCTTCAGGTGTGGCATCTGAACTCAGTGGACAGGAATCTGGCAACTAGCTCTCTGGAGCCCAGCTGCTTGGAGGTGAGTCCTTTATTCCTTTGGGTCCTTGTGTCTCCTGGGGCTGGAAAGCCCAAGCTGGATCTCTAGTGATCCCTGATGTTGCATCTCCGACTTGTTGAATGTACACGGTGTTGTGTTTATGAGTAAGGATCTGTGAAATCCCTTGCAATGAGAGGACAATCAAGAGTCACAAAATGCCTTTTGCTATTTGATATCACTTTAGAGCGGCGTACCGGTGCTCCAGGTATGTCCTGCATACAGCAGCTGCAGCGGAAGCAAACCAAAGTTTCAAATGCTCCTGTACTGCAGAGAACTTGTCTTTGAAGAAGAACTGGACATTATGGAAAGCTGCATCTGTAGCTTGTTCCTGCTACAAAAACAGGGAGGAAACCAAACCACCTTCTGTGAAGGCTGGAGTTTCCCCTGGCTGGAGGGAGGGAGAAAGAAAATAAGCCAGCAAGGGAGAGCAGGCTAACTGTGTTTAGATAGCCTGTCCTCTTCTGATCTGAGTGTGCCTCTCGGGAGGAGTTCCCTGTGAAGATTTTGATGTCTGGCTGATTACCAAGGCAAATGTCCCCTTCTTGTACGAGGCAATGGTTTGGGGCAGCAGCTGTGGTACCCTCAGCTGAAGAAAAGATGGTTTCCTCAAGGTTTTCATTTTTCAGTTCTTTTCTTTCTCCCCACACTGGTGTCATGATGGGCAAATATGGAGTGTGAAACTCTGTCCTCAGGCAGAGAGTGTGTGATTGTAACCTGGATGTCATTAGTGTTACAGACTTATATGTGACCTATTTTGGTTGTAGAAAAGATAAGGTCAACAGTATCCTAACTGGCACTCCAGCTCATCCAGGGGTCCATCAGTGATAAACCATGTAAATGATGGTGCCCATTGCTATAAGCAGCAAACACACAACCCCCAAAGAGGAAGGAAGGCGTTTCAAACTTCTATTTCAGCAAATCCACCTTCTTTGTCTGTTGACCCTGGCACTAGTTATTGCTCCTGAGAATTCCTGGTTTTCTGCTCATTACTCTGTAACATTCCATAAGCATTAGTAGAATCGTATCAGTAACAGAAGTGATGCGTCAGTCAGTGTTCATCCTGCTTCGTGAGGGGAGAATTCCCTGCACGCTCTGTCACAGCACGGCTCTGTGCATTTTTCTGTGCATTCAGGAAAACAGATTTCATATCAGTGACTGAGCATGAGGCCAGACCCATAACCAGTGGAAGTGGGCAGGAAAGCGTCGCTGGTGTTTGAACTCGTTAACGTAGCAATTGGTTGCTTTTTCATTCTTCTGTGACACAGTTTTTGATTAGCTGACAGAACTGGCTCAAGGAATAGTTAACAGTGTCTGACTGCATTAATATCTGGCAGTACAGTGACAGCAAAATTAATACTAGCATCCATAAAACTACTTTGCATTTGGATCCAGACACATTATGCAGAGGAAGAAGAAACAAGAGCTCCAGCAGCTCAGTGTTATATCAAAATGTCTATGTCCCATCTGATGATGGAGGCTCTGGGACTTTATGGCAGGTACTGCTGTTACACTGCACTGTCTTAGCTGATTGAACTTTAAAACTCGTGTTTGTTTCAGGTGATCTTTTTAAGAAAGAATCAGCTGAGGAACAGCAAGAGGAAAAGCTTTGTGAGAAGGTGCCTATCATGCTCAGAATAGAATTACAATAGATGTTGTGCCCTAAGTTCCAGCCTGGTGTGCTACCAACTGAGTGATATATGTACTCCACAAAATATGCTCCTGTGTGTATCTAAATGTTCCTTCAGGTATTTCAGGCCTCAAGAGGATCCACATCTCCCTTTTCCTCAGTTAATAAATGGCAGAACAACATACAAGGTCACAGCCTTCTTTATTCCTCTATCTGACTCTTTAAAAGAGAAAGGAGAAGACGCTGATATTAAAAGAAAACCCAACACGCAAACAAAATCCCCCAAGAGCTGGGTAAGAGTTTTCAAAAGAGACAATCCCCCTCTTGTTTTTCCTTTTACAGGCCACCTTCCAAATTTGCACTAGGCTAGCTGTATTACAGGGATGGATTAAAGCAGAGAGGTTCTCTATGCAGACCTGTTAGAGTTATCTTTAATATTAAAAGCGGAATGTTTGTTTTCTTTAATATGGATGGCAGCACCAATAAAAACACCAGTGAAAGCGGCCAGTATTACTGGATCACATGTCTGCTTTTATCTCTCAGTGCAGTTAGAATAGAATGATTTTTGCTTGGAAACTTTAAAGCTGGACTGCATCCTTTCATGCTGAAATCATATCTCCTGCAAGGATTATTGAAGGATATAATGTTTCTTTCGGCTTCTTATTTTCTCCACTCCTGAACTTGGACTCCTGACCTCAACTTTTCTCTGGTTATGACCGAGCATTGGCCTTCAATTGAATAGCAGAGCTTTTTACAATCAGATCAGCTCCTGCTCTTGTAATCTCAGACTCATTTTGTGACATTGATATTGTAGATCTTAATTAAAAGTCAAACATTTTATATCTTGGGTAATGATCATACAGAAAATGCCAGGCTTGGCTCCCATGTGCGTAACCATCCAAAACATTCAATACATGTGTAAAGTCAGAGGAGTTGGACACAGTTTGTGCACGGCCCCCCTCTTCCTCTTTGTGTCTCCTCTGCAGCCACAGCTCTGCACCTGTGGTTTGCTCTGTGCACTCACAAAGGCCAGCCCTGAATGGCAGGTAATTCAGCTTCATGTTAGCTGAGACTGGAGCCTCTCATTAGTAGAAACAGCTATTCGGGCAGAAATCTGTGGGGCTCTGCAGTTAATTGCAAGGAAGGGTTAGATGGTGGGTAGCAAAAATATCAGTTGTGTCTCTTCCTAGTACTAGCGGGGGCTAATTGCCCCGGGTGGTGTGGATGGATGAGGTTAGGTGTAAGATTCAGAAAAGCACTGAATCTGGACAGCCTTCTGCTCACAGAAGGTTGCTTGCTGGCCATTTTAACTGCTTTTTACCAATTGGGTATAGTGTCTCATGCTTTCTCTCCCTGAAGATGACATGGGAGATTGAATTTGGTTGTGCAGCTACAGTACGAATTTGATTGTACAAGTTGGTCTTGGAGCCAACAAATCTGAAGTTAGAATCACAGAATCATAGAATCATCAAGGTTGGAAAAGGCCTTCAAGATCATAGAGTCCAACTGTCTGCCTTACAACCTTGAACCACTAAACCATCGCCTGAAACAATTTCTTTGAAAGTCTGAGACACATATGCTCTTGAAATCAGACAGCACTGCACTTGGTACCATTGTATATTATCACCCTTACAGCTACTTATGAACATTTCTTAGTTACATGAGTGTGACAGTAAGGATAGCCAGGCACCTCTGCTCTAATGTCCTAGATAAGCTTCTCCTTCCGTAACTAAGCCACAGGCCCTATATTAATTATTTCTGGTGAGAGTGGGACTTTCAGAGTAGTTTTTGGAAACACAAATTAAGAGAAGGCTACTTAGTGGAGTCTTTCAAGCTGATTAAGCAATTTTCCAGAACCCAAAATATATACCTGAAGAAATAGGGCCAGTTTTGCTTCTGAATAGAACAAACATTATCTTCCCTCTGAGTGGCAGAACTGTCGCTGCTACAAATGAAGACAGAATCAGCCCCTATCAAAGAGCATTGGGTTGCAGATTTACCAGTGTTTAAATTGAGGACAGTTTATGAGGCTTTTTACAGAAACTGATGTGTTTTGCAAAGCCATTTGTGTCTTAACCTGATTGCAAATCGGTTATTTTAGACTACCCTCTTAGGCTAATGAATACATAGGAGGAGTTACCTTCTCTAATACACTTGTCTGACTTATTAGTGTAGTGAAAGTACAATAAATGGACCTGTACCTCACCGGGTCACGAAGAAGTAACTGATTAAACATAACATAGAATATAAAACTCTTGAAGCACTAAAAGGAGGCACTAACCGTTGCTAATTAAAACTGAGCTCCCAGAGCCTTCATTCTTCTTAGAAGAACTGTGGAAACACTGCCCCTTCGTGGTGCTGAGCAAGCAGTGCTGAGGAAATAAATCCACAATTGTCTCTTCATCTTACTGTTGTGGTGAAGGTCTTTGTGTCTGGCAATTAACAGCAGCACGAAGCCTGCAAAATCTTGTTATGTCCTGCCACTGTACAGCCAGCACTAGAGCCTGAAGAAAGCCAGCCAGCAGCAGTCAAAGGTGGTTTATTTTCAGAACACGCTGAAAGGAAGAGAACTTGCTCCTGCCATTGTTTGTACCCTAGTGAGTTCCTCACTTCTATACCAGTGCTGCTGAACTCACTGTCTGACACCCTCATAGTTAAGGAAATTATGAATCCCTTCAGTTTCCACTGCAGCTGAGAACAAGCTGTCACAGACAGATACAACTGTTTCTCTCAATGTTTAGAATAGAATAGAATAGAATAGAATAGAATAGAATAGAATAGAATAGAATAGAATAGAATAGAATAGAATAGAATAGAATAGAATCATCAGGGATTGGAAGGGACCTTGAAAGATCATCTAGTCCAAGCCCCTGACACAGCAGGACACCCTGACCAGGTTCAGGTGAGTTTAAAACATCTCCAGAAAAGGAGACTCCACAACCTCCCAGGCAGCCCCCTGCAGCACCCCATATCCCTCCCTGGGAAGCAGTTATAGGTTGGAAGGGACCACAGGATCAGCCAGTTCCAACCCCGCTGCCATGGGCAGCGACACCCCACCCTAGTTCAGGCTGGCAAGAGCCTCATCCAACCTGGCCTTAGCCTCATCCAGCCTGCCTTGGCTCTCAGGCTGCCTCGCTGCTGCTGGGCTTCAGACATTGCTCAGGACAGACTTGCTTCCTTTGCTCTGTGCTGCCATGGTCTGAGCATTCAGTCTCCAGGACTATGTAACTGTCCTGCAAGATTTTTTTTAAAAATGAGCAGTTGTCGTTGTCTAACAGATCTAACTGCCATGTGTGGACAGTGGAGGATTTACACATGTGGCTTCTTTTAGATATTTTAAATGTCAGTATTCTGTCAAGACATCAATTTTTGCCACTAGTATTTTTTTGTCTCAAGCCTGATCTGTGATAACTGACTGTCAGTGATATGAAAGGAAGGATGCCCTTTCCGTAACTGCTCCTGGAGGTACAAAGTCTGACACTTCTCCATTGGCACAGCATGTGGAAATAGTGTGAGCCAAGGGCTTGGGATACTTGCTGGGGATTGTCTGGGTTGTATCTGCAGAGTGAGCTCTTTAGGAATTTGTCTCTTAAACCCTGGACATGCAGGATTCCTTCTGTTGAGCTACACTTGGTGAAGCTGAGTTTCCTCCAAAGAATCTTTTGAGATTGTTAGAAATTTTCCAGAGTGGGGTCAACATGGTGGCAGGAACAGGCTCAGAATGTGTAACTGTAATAATCACAATTATTACTGCCTGCCACTCTTTATAGGTAGAAGGGAAAGGAATGGATTTTGAGCAGGACCATTACTTTTGTTCTCGTTTCCTGCACTCACCTTTCTTCAGTCACATTGATACATGGAGTGTGCAGCTTGCAATCTGGGATGCCTTCAGCTGAAAACCTGCCCCAAATCATCCACTGAGACTTTCTAGGAGAAAAGCCTAGCCTGTCTCAACATTTGTGTGGATGCTCTGTTTCTTCATGCTCTTCTCCCCTCCTAAGTGCAACATTAGAAAGCTTTAGAGAGGGTCTTTCTTTGGAAATGTCTGTGGAGATCTTCGGAAACTCTTGAGTTACCAACCATCCATTTACCCTGCTAATTTAAGAAGCAGATGCTTGGCTACAGCATTGACCAAAGCCCAAGAAGTGGCAGCGAATAAGAGCACCATTTTTCATTAGGAATATCAGTAGCATGATACACAAATTGCCAAGTTTTGAGGAGAAACAGTCTTTGACTTTTTTCCTCTCACAATTACTTCAAATGCAGCAGTCTGAGTGTTTTTCACTTCGAGTCCATGTTTTTTAAGAGCATGTGTTCCCATTGGGAATTTGTCACTGGCTTATTAACAGCAGATTGGTTTTCCATATTGTAGCATTTATGGGGAGCATACACACAGACAGTATATCATCTGGAAGGAAAACTCAAACGAAAAAGGGAAGATAGGAGAGCACAATGAAACGGCAACTGAGACAGGATCTCCAGAAGCGACCAGCTGTTGGCAAGTCTCTCTTCCCTTACATCATACATGACGTTCATAGTCATGATCAGGATGGAACACTCTGTGTGTAAAGAGCATCTCCTCAGGACTTTGTGTTACAGGCTGTGGGACTGTTTGCTGTGTAGTTTCACTTCTCTCCCACGAGGAAAGTAACTGAACTCAGTGAGTAGTATAGCTAGTGACTTTTAATGGATCATGTTGCTGGATGTGTGTGTTTTGGTGGCTCCCTGAAGCCTGTGGGTGTCTCTGTGCTTTAACTGAGGACACCTGTCAGGACTCAGCCTGTCCAGTCTCTGTGCTGCCTGTTTCTCAGACTTGTGTCCTCTGCTTGTATATTGAGTCTAGAGGTTTACTGAAAAAAAGAACATAGCAGGACTGTACAGGAGAGGGATGGGAGAACGCAGAACCTGGGCAACCCTTCCAAGGGTATTTCTTTGACCTGATGTAGCTCTCTGGCTAATGGACATCTGCCTTCCCACCTGCCAGCCTGGATTGCTTTGCTGGAAAGTATCAGAGCACATCCCAACACACCCATGAGACGCTGGCTGATATACCAGGGGCCTATGCAGTCACTTGTTCTGTATATTTTGTAGGATTCCCTGCTGTTTGGAGCCTTTGGACTGCTTCCTGTGCTTGTCACTTGGCTGTACCAAATCATGAACACTTGAAACCAACAAAAGCTGGTGGTAATTCACAGTTTATTAGTGAGTGCTCTGCCACAGATGCCACGTGGCTCCTCAGATTCAGAGCCTGGAAAAGACATCACTCATTGGGATGAAGCAAAATGCTTTGCCCTTCTTTGCCTGTAAAGCTGTCAGTGAATAGCTCTGAGCAGTCTTTAAAAGAACAACTTTATTTAATTACAGACTCATACTGAAGTGCTATCTGGTAGTAAGAGCAAGACATGTGTGTAGCTAGGACACCTACATCTTTCTGGACATTTTAATGCTTCCTGTTAGTTGCTCAGCAAATCCTGTGCCTCTCTGTAAAGAAATAAAATAGAGGTGTTGTAAGGCTCCATCTAAGCACCATCTGTGAGATGCCTTGCCATCCGTGGGATGGAAGAAGGGTAGCAGTGGATGTGTGTGCTGACGGATCATAGAAACCAGAGAAGGATTTTGGGGTGTGAGGTGGGGTTTGTAATAGTCTTATGTTGGATCGTTAATGGGAATTTGCTGTAGTTACACCATGCGTTTGTTTGTATCAGCTTTGTGTGCAGTCTTGGTCATTTTCCATTCATTTCAGAAATCCAACAGGAGATCGTTGACTCCCTACATTCATACACACTGCAGAGGAAAACCTTGAGAGTATCAATACTGCTTTAGTGCTTTCACGAAACTGTCACTTTTTTTCATTGGTTTTATGGAACTGTTACAATAGGTGAGTTCATTTATCTCACCGTGTCTTTATATGTATTTAGATGGCTCTCCCATCTGCGGTTCTTGTGTGCCTCCCAAGTATTTGAAAATAGAAAAAAGCCGTTTCCTCCTTTGCTTTGCTTTCAATCTCACCCATAAGAGGAATAGAATGACTAGTTTATAGGGCTTGGATGTGCAGGGTGCTAGCACATTCTCTGCATGTTTCCGTGGAAAGAAATGAAGCTGAGTTTTGCATATATTTCTGAAGATGTTAAGATCTGAGTTACCTGCATCTCCATGAGGCAAAATAAGTTTCCTAGTGCAAACACTGCCTGGCAGAGATGAAACTCCTACAGTATGGTCTTACTCCTCTGTCATGGGCAGCAGTGCTCCAGTAGAAGCTGCCTACTGAAGAAGGTTGTGAAGGGCTTTGAGTATCAGACAAGAACACAGAAGTCTGTACTTGGTAGGGAATGAGGGTGAGCAAAGCAGCAGGCTGCTCTCCATTGCTAAGCAGACATCTGCTCTATTTTACACCAGCTGTGGTTTATTTCAAAGCAAAGGGATTGCAGTAATTAAGCTGTGAGACACAAACCCATGCACCAGTATGTCCAGGCACAAACCCCTTCAGGTAAGGTACAATCTTCTGGCCAGACCCACCTGGCAGAGATCATTTCTGCTGACAGGGCTTTTCAGCTGTCCACTATCTGTGTGGTGCTCACAGGTGCCCTGAGGCTACAGAACAGCCAGATGCAGCCAGCTGACTCAGCAACTCCACTGCTGTTGGGATGTGAAGGAAATGTTTCAGACGAAACCAGAGCAAGCAGAGAGATAAATCTGCTAAATCTGCACAGAGATAAAGCAGCAGGTCTGAAATTTGCCACTGGAGAAAACAGAAATCCGTTTCACTGACCCACTTGCTTTTCCCATAAGGAAGAAGGTGAAGCACTAGAACTGTACAGGGGTTAAGTTCCACCACGATGGAGGTGGCTTCTGGGAACAAGAGACCTCTGTAAATAGTCATTTCTCATAAACATCTGCTTCATCTCATGTGGGATACTCCTATAGAGAAGTTTAGAAGATCCTTTTCCAACCCATCAACTGCCAGCACCCACAGAGTTCCCAACAATTACCAGGAGTTTCAGTTGCTGGGTGTTCAGGCCTGCCCAGGCTAGCCTCAGTCCTTCCGATCTGCGCAGTGTGAGCATTGTAAACATGACTGCATGGATATTACTAAGCTTGCCAGGGGCTGTGGAGGCATCTTTAGGTAGCTGCCACCAAATCCTTATTACTTGGGGTATCCCTGTAACTAGAATCCAGCAAAGTGCTGACTTCAAGCTTTTCTCCTGCCTGCGGGTACAGGCTATCATCCTCCGGCCCATGCACTCAGCTCCTTCACCGGCTTTTATCTTGCCTTTTCTGCCCTGGGAAGAAGCAAAGAGGAACCGGTGGGGGGAGGTGGGAATTCCCTAGAGCAGCTGAGACTTAGAGAGGGACAGCCTCATCCTGCCTCATCTCTGCTCATGTGCTTCTTGCTGGGAAAGACGTTCTGTGAGTGTTTCAGCATGACAACACACAATGAATGAGGAAATTATCATTTGCCTTCGTTAGCCGGGTGTGCATTTGGTGTCTCCCTTACCCTGCTCTGAAACGGACCACGGAAGATGCCACGTTTATAAAGCAAAACCCCCAGAGCCAGCTCTGGAGCATGAAGGAGACTGAAGCCCACCGACGGGCCTCTTGTCTCAGGACAAACCCCAGACTCTGCAGGGCTCGGCGGAGCCCGGCAGGGGTGACCTGGCACCGTGGGAAGCCACTGAGGAGCCACCACGGGCCGGGGGGTCTGCTGCGCTTCGCAGCTTTTCCCCGGAGCCTCTGGCCGGACCTGCCCACCCCGTACTGACCGCTGCAGCCCTAGCACTGGGAGCTCCGATCCCCGGCACCCTGCAACCGCCCCCCAACGCCCTCCCATACCCCTACACCGCCTCATTCCGTTCCGCACCGCCTTTCGCAATCCTGCACGGCTATTCCGCGCATCCCTCGCACATCTTCCGCTCATTCTCCCGGCCATAACTCCCCCCTGTCCTCAGCCGGCTGAAGAAAACGGTCTTCCCCCAACAAGCTCTGCCCGCTGCGGGAACGGCCTCGCCTCCCCATCCTGAGGAGCCCGGGAAGTTGCGGGACGGGTTAGGGTTGCTGCGGAGCCTAGGACCACCGCGCCGGCCCCGCCTGCCTCCAACCCTGAGCATCGCGGAAGGGGTTTAGGGGGGAGGCGAACGCGGGTTTCACTTCCGCCTGCTAGCAGGAACCACAGCCCCCCGAATATATTAGAATAATCATAGTAACTGAGAGGGTCCCCCCTCCCCCATTCCCCTCTTGTATTTTTGTCCCCCCTGGAAAGAGAGGGTGGAGGGGGTGGAAACCCAGCGGCGGCCGCGGGCAGGCGGGGCCGTGAGGAGCCGCCGGGGAGGCACCGCTCCCGCCCGCATCCTGCCGGCAGCACCAGCGCAGCCTCCCCCAGAGAAGAGGCCACAGACAAGGTCTGTCCTTTGCGTTTTAGCCTGCGAGCCCGGGCACAGCCCTGCCCCAGGGGAAAGGGACGAGCAGGGTCCCCGCATCTTTCTGCCGCAGCCACAGCGCCCAGTCGGGTGGGCAGAGCCTCTGAGCCCTTATTCAGCGTCCCAGGTCTCAAGAGGCTCCAGATCTGTGCCTAACCTGCATCCCATCCCCTTTGGGGTGTGGCTGGTGCGAGTTCCAGGGAGGCTTGCCTGTGTGAAAAAGGTTCCTGGGTGGTGCTGGCTGGGCCTGGCAGCCGAGGGGAGGACCAGGGTGATGCTGGTGCCTCTAGCTGGGTGCAGGGATGGAGGATGCAAAGCCATGGAGTCTGCAGGTGGGGAGCTGCTTCCCTCTGGGCCAAGCAGAGTTCATCCCTGTGCCAGATGTATCTGAAGGGATTTCCCCTTCCAGTATCTTCAGACCAGATTAAACATTTCCCAACTTTTGCCTTGTCATTATGTTTAAGATGAAGGCTCAGTGGGATGGTCTTTGTGTGAGTCACTTCCAGACTCGAAGGAACAGAATAATTGGAATAGGCTCTCTTTGAAGACAATAGCAGCTGAAAACTTTCATTGCCAGTGATATAATCCATGTGCTAGCCTAACCATTCCTGGGGTAGGTCTGGTGCCCTAGTTTCAGGTACCACCATCAATCCAGCTGAGCAGTTGAGGAGATCAGTAATGGTGAGCAGAATATGAGAAATGGAGATGAGCACTGTGAACCTGGGCTGGTTAAATTAGTCCTTTCCTCTTGGACCATGTGCAGAGGTCCCATTTGCCCTTTTACTGTCACTTCAGAGCAGCATTTAGGTTTCATTTCTGGCAAACTGGGCAACCTGTGTCCAGCAGATGTTGTGAGCACTGAGATTGTGTAAATCTTCCAGCAAAGGCATCAACACTGAGAGAGCAGCTGTCAGGGATGGCTTACTGGCTGCTGGAACACAAACCATCTGCTTTGCTTCTCTTCAAAGAAGTAACAGCTCTAACAAAATACTGTACCCCCACTTGTAAATAGTTTTCTTCACAAAGGTGAAACTTGTGGTCACTGTGTCTTCAAGTAATTCTCATTTGAGTGATCATACAGGATCTCAGTTCAGGATAAGAGACTGAACATATTGTCTGCTTTGTTTTAAAGGACAGAGCTGAACAGGTAGGGCTGCTTCAAAAGCTCACGGGTTGAAGGTAACCTCAAAGTAGGAGTCATAAATGTGGTGTTTATCTTCATTTGCCTTTTTAAATTTGTGTTTGATGTCTATGAGAGCTGAACACCTTGAATTCCATAGCACTTTGATGCCTCAAACCTGTGTTCTGGTGGCTGAGCCTTGTATTGTGGAAACATTGCCAGAAGGAGGTTATAGAGAGGTGGAGGTTGGTCTCTTCTTCCAAGTAACTAGTGATAGCACAAAGGGAAATCTTCAGCCTAAAGTTGCTCCAGGGGAAATTTAGGTTGAACACCGGATGGTGGACCCTTCATTGCAAGGGTCCTCAGCCCTTGAACAGGCTGTCCAGGGAGGGGTTTGAATCACCATCCCTGGTGTGTTTAAAAGTCGTGGAGATCTGAAGCTTCCCTAAAAGTTGTGTAGATCTGGAGCTTCCCTAAGCTCCTAAGGGTTTAGCAGTGGCCTCAGGACAGTTGGAGTAATGGTTGGATTCGTTGAGTTCTCAAGTTTTTTCCAACCTGTAATTCTAAGCCTGCTCAATTCATTGTTACTAAGGTGTGTAGCAAAGTATAAAGAAAGGCATTTGCTTAAGGCCACTGAAAGATTGTGGAAGAGAGCCTGGCTTGGCTCTGCCACATGGCTACACCTCCTCTTCTCATTGCTTTCCTCTTGCCCCTTTTTAGTCAGGCACAGTGTGATAGCTAGAGCTGCTTAGGAGCTGCTCGTCCTCCTTTCTTAGCCTTTTACAGAAACTCTGGTCACAACAGCTATCCTTTTCCTTGTGAATGTGCTGAGAAAGGGAAATAATATTCTTTCATTTCACTTCCCTTTGAATAACCTTCAGAGGTCCCTCTGCCTCTGCTGCAACTGGAATTTATGTTGGAGACAGGATGTGACTTAGTGGTTCTTGGTCATCTGCGGAGGAAAGCTGTGCTTTAACCCAGTCAGGTGGCCATGCAGTGTGGTTAACAGCTGCCTTGATATGGTTAAATCTAACTCAACTATATAACTTCTGTATAAACTGAGTCTTGTGAAGGTAATAATCATTAGGGTGGGTTACACTGGCTGTGACCTGCGGTTTACATTCGTCATAACACAGAGAAGGCTTCACCTTGGGTAGGAGTAACAGTAGTATTATATGGGCTATTGCAAAGCTGTTACCATAAGGGAGAGGTGCTTTAGCTGTATGTGAAAGTACAGCATAGTGTCAAGCAAAGTGGTACAGGTATGCCCAGCCCTCTGCAACGAGGCAGTGATCAGAGTTCCCTGGGACGTGTGCATGGGGGACGTGTACCCCCAGCAGGGGCAATGGTACACAAGTGGCATTTTATGGATTTCTCTTTTAAACAGGGCTTAGTCTGCAGAAGTCAAGGAAGTTGGAATATTTATCTGCATTAGCAGAGTGGCATTAAATCCCAAATCCTTAGCTGCCATGAATATTTATTTGCATCTTAGCCAGCTTCAAAATGCATCTCTGGCCTGTTGCCATTCCTGAAGGTTATTTTCACTAAGGGTTTGGCATGGACATTTACACATGGATACTGCTCCAGTTTTCATGTTCCCTGATATTTCTAAACAGATTGTCAGTAGTTGGCAAAATAACTACACAGAAACAGACAGTTGTTGAGGAAAGTATGAGCCCCAGAATACCTTTGGGCATCAACAGATATCACTTTAAATCATCAGATCATAACTATTCCAGTGTGTGTAAATACTCCCAGTCTCTTACAGTGCTCCCACAGATGAAGCAAAATAGGCCTCCTTGTCAAAGCTGTAGCTCTTCAGGTAGAATGAGGTGAGAGATCCCATAGGAATTTTTCTTCTGATATTTCTCTCAAGCACTTTTGCTTCTATCAAGTTCTAGAATGATTCACCATGGAACCAGTTGCCCTTGTTACAGTGTCTATTGAGCATAGCTGGGTTGGGCAGTAACTCCCTGAACACATAGAGGCCATTGTGGGCGAAGGCACTGAAGAAGGCTTCCAGGTGTGGAGCTCTTCAGTGGGAGTGCTGATCATTGTGGGCATTTGGTGAGTACTAGCATTCTGCCTCCATTCTTGATCAGGACCAGTACTATAAATGTGTGTTAGTATTTACTAAGACACTATGGTATCATCAGCCAAAATCATAGAGTAATTTGGGATGGAAGTGACCTGTGCTCAAAACAGGACTGATTTGGAGCAGGTTACTTTTGACTTCGTTCAGTTAAACGAGCATCTTCAAATGGACATCCTACACTCTTTCTGATGCCATTTCAGTGGATGACTGTCAGCATGAAAAAACAACCATGTCATCAGAATTGCCCTGTTTCAGCATGTGTGTGTTACCTTCTACTGTACAGCTCTTGGAAGAGCCTGCCTCCAGCTTTTCTGCAGCCTCTTGATACATGCAGATCTATACGTGCATCTATAGAGAGAAACCGAGGCTAGAAGAGATGTGAAAAGAGCCTTTTTACAGTCACTGCTGGTTGCAGGCACTTTTTTGTACATTCTGATTATTTTTTTTGCTGACTAGACCTTACTGAGGCAGCATTTTGGAGACAGTGGTAGTAGCAGTGTGAGTTCATATATAGTGCATTGAGATGTTCACAGAGTTTGTTCTGATGTGAGGCTAACGCTGGCAGTGAGCCTATCACAGAGTCTCCTAAATCCTGCCTTGAATCTGGTGTGATGTGACGAGCTATGGATTGTGTGACAGGACTGGATTCAGTGCTGAATTAACAACTCTCCTTCCACCTTTGGGGTTTTCTGTGAGACTCTGGCAGTTTCAAATGCTCAAAACCCATTTCTTGGCATGTGTTTCCCTTAAGGCATTAATTTGATCTTGGAGTGGATCCATCCTATAATATTCATATGGCATTAGACATTTCATTCCCTGATTCCGCACTGCCTGAGTGTGCCCCAAGCAAAGTCACCAACCAGTCTGTCAGCAGTTTCCCAAACTTCAGACCTTGGATACTATGACCTGGCAGCATTTTCTGTGAGGTGGCTTTGAGTGAGAACAGCAAACACTGCAGAAGTGATTTGTTTCTGTGGGAAAGGTATGGATCACCTGCTCTGGCCTCACATGTCACTAGTGCCTTATGAGCAAGACCTCTGGGACTTGTATCAGGCAAAGCCTAGTAGAGATGAAACCATGGAGCAAATAAATCCTCCCTTACAGGTGCAATAATGGGTAATGTCTTCTCCTAAATAAATGTTCTGTGAGTGTGGAGGAATTTAGACTCAATTTTTCCCATCCCTCCCATTTCCTGGGCCAGTGTTCGTTGTCTGTAATGGTGTTGTTAGGTTGTGCAGAGCTTGTTAATGGAATCTTGTCCAATTGGCTCAAGCTGGTTAGTGCACTTTGACCCACACATGATGATAGATTAAAAACCAGTTGAACACTGATTGAATTTTCAGTAATAATTTCTGTTCAGGTCCTTGATGGCTAATTTATGCAGAGGTTAACTGAGAGCAATGTTCAGACAGTGCATCTTACATAACAAGACAGAAGATTAGCTGGAAAAACTGCCTGGCTCTCTGGCAATTGGACTGAAGTTTGAAATTTTTTTGAAGCATAAAGTTGAGCTCTTAGAGTAGGTCTGAGGGTAACCTGCTCCCTTGTTCTAGCATGATGTGACTCATCCCGTGTGATCCAGACCATACCACAGCAACTTGCTGGCTATTCTGCTTCTAGCTCACTTTTTGCCTTTATAGATCAGCACTCAATGTTTTTCAGAAGTTTATAAATTTAAGAATGTTTTTCCAGCAGTAAATCCCAGAACGGGCTGACTAGGGAGACTGCAGCATCTTTACTGCTGAAGATTTGGGGGAATAAGAAAGTGAGTATTGCAGAGGTTGTAATTATTCAAATGGAGGACTCAGCTCTGCTCCCTTCTAGGATACAGAAAGAAATTAAAATACAAGATAAAGCAGTGGCAACAGATACATTTAGAAAACCCAATCACTGAACTCAGTAGCAGGTTTTGCCCTTCAGCTTTGCCTCACACATGACCTTTAATGCATCTCATCAGCCTTTCCCTTGCACAAGGGTCTCATCAAAGTTTGATTAGTCCTTTTAAGGAAAACAGTTGATTGCTGAGAAACAATGAATCAAATCCTTCAGGTTAAATTAAAATCCAAGCAGAGCCCAAAACCAAACAAGGCAGTAAGACCGCTGATGTCTGGAGGAAGCCACAGAAAGGCTCTTACTGAAACAACCTTCTCTGCACATTAGCACAAGCTCTTGAAGCACGGCCTCCCAGACCAGTTTGGTCACTCTTTGAACTACACGTTGGTAGGACAAACTTTGCTGGGAAACAGGGTTGTATATACAGGAAGATTCGGTACTGCAGTCACAGGCCTTAATCAGCAGGTTTGGATGCTGTCCCTGACGCTCTTGCTGCCTGGATGGCTCTGTGAACCTCCCTGTGCCATGCGGTTCCTGGTAGAAGAAGAGTTTTATTTATTGCTTCGAGATCTTTGTGAAAAGGATTCTGAGTATCATCCTCACTCTTTGCAAAGACAGCTAGAGCCAGATAATCTAAAACCTCGGTGAGTGCGGCGCATTTTGGCCTGACAAGTCTTCAACTACTATTTCACTGGAACTCCTTAGTTTCAAGAACGGAAGTGGAATCTCCTCTTTGCTATTCAGAAAGGCTCTTGAGGCAAGTGCCTGACCAGCTGGGTGTCCACCACTGAGTGCACTGGGCAAACACGTGCCTGTGACAGGTGACACGAGGTTTCGCCACAGTGTGGGATTTCAGTTCTGCCATAGCACCATAGCAGGTGCCTGACAAACAGGACTGAAGTCTGCTGCCTCTGCTCTGGGATTTTCCTACAGGGTTAAGGGAGCTGTCAGCTTATTATTTATATAATATTTATATTATTTAGTAACGTAGGGGTCGCTTGTGTTTGTCCCTCTTTAATTTTTATTAGGGGGGGCGGGAATGATACTTTTCAGAACTGTTTATTTTAAGATTTTTCCTTGGCTAATAGCTAATGACATTCACCGCTGATCTCCTCAGCATCTTTGGCTCTGAGCCTGCACAAGAAGAGTAAGAGAATAATAAGCTGAAGGGTTGTTTTTAGGGGATTTTTCCCCTATTGTTTGTTTTTTTCATAATGTGTTTGGTGCTTGTTTCCATGAGAAAACTAGGTAACCACAGAGCTGAGGAAATCCTAGTGTCTTGGGAAATGAGGAGTGAAAGATGAGAAATCTGAGAGGAGATTTGCAGGCAAGGAACTGTTTACGTTTTTACAGAAGGTTCAGCTCTGCCTGCAGTGTTTTAGTTACAGTCGGGTTTTTTTTAGTCCAGACCACCCCGATTTGGCTGCTTTGCAGAATCGGAGAAAAAGAAATTAGATATTAGATATAACCTTAAAATGATACCGTTATGGCCATCATCCCAACTCTACATATGTAAATATCCAGCAAGAACACAGTTGTGATATCTCTGCATAATGTTCTGCTATAATGTTGGTGTCTGTCTCCTTCTCAATCTGCAACAAGTGTGAGAAGTTTTAGCATGAGCAGAAGGGGGTGACACTTCTCCTCCAGCAAGTGTTACCACCTCTGTGCATCTGCTCACCTCTGGAACCACTTACAAAGACACACCTGCAGCAGTGGAAAGTTCTTTTCCCAAAGATAGTGTCATGAAGTGCTGCTGGATTTACATTTTCTCCTGCTAAACAATGCTGGGGTTTGAGCAGTGGGTCTTTCTGGTGGGCTGCATTCCGGTGGCAAGGCTGGGAATTTGGTAAGATTGTTAAAACTTTCATCCACAGAAGGATCTGATTAGAAGGAAGATGAGTGAAAATTTAAGTTCTTGAAGGTCAACAGATCTGAAAAATAATCCCTACGCAACTTTGCCTGAGATCATACAGGAAACCAGCCTTTAGTCCCCGTCCCTGCTGGGTTTTTCATATTTTATCTGTCAATCAGAAAATGCTCAACCTTCCTCTGAACTCTTCATCCAAGAAAGGACACTTAGAAGTCAATGGAATCCAGGGATCTTGTGACCCAGAGCATCTCCAGTATATTCAAAGCCTTCCCTAGTTACAAAACATTTCTAGAGACTTTAAGGCCGTCCATTTAGAAAGAAATATGCTGAGCAAGACACGGAAATAGTTGTTTGCTTTCACTGCCCAGATATGGCTTCTTGAATTTTCCAGCAAAACTCAAGAGCTATTGGTATTTATTCAGGATGATGAGATGACTTATTTTCGGTTGGCAATTAGTACATTGGCTTTAGGGAATGAAAACTGTGTTGCACGAGAAACAACAACAGCAACATCAACAAAACATTTTCGTCTGTTCCTCGTGCCAGTGTATGTTGTATGTAAATCTGTAATTCTCAGCTGCCCCACCATCACCCATGTCTGGAATCTGGGGTGTGCCTGCGGTGGGGAGTGACTTGCCTTTGCTAGCTCTTTGTCAGACTTATTTCTGAGAACAGCGTAGCAAACTGAGAGCTTTTTTAGACTGCTGAGATCCATTCTGGTGACTCCATGGCACTGTCATACCTAGATTTTTGCACTTTTGACTCAGAGCGATGCTAACCATCTGGTTGAAACCCTGCCAATTTTGTAGCCGATCGTTTCTTCAAAAGTTCCCGTTGTGGGGATCTCAGGGGGGATCCAAGCTCCTGAAGACATGGTTGCAATTTTCTAGAATGAGTACAGTGATAAGGAAGAGGTCCATGGGCATACGATAACTGTGTGCATTGGTTTGGCTCCTCTTTTTAATCCCTGGGTTTGGGAGTGAAAAATAACAAAGCACTCTTTTTCCTTTTTCTTCCTGTTTCTTGGATGGAGAGAGTTAAAAAAGGAAATTGAGCTCTTCCATCCTGTGTTTTTCCTGCAGAGAGCTTGTGAGGCCATGAATCTGCTTCTTGGATTTTGATAAACTGATTTCTTGTTGTTGGTTTTTGTATGTTTGATTTGACTGATGTGTGTGATGAGTGCAGTTGAAACATTCTCCTGATGGTTAATAGCCACCCAGGAAACAAACTCAGCTTAGCAGCCCTGGCCAAGGGGCATGAAGTGTGAGCTACAAAAGGGCTGCAAAATCTTACTTGCAGAAATCCAAGATGAATTATTAATTAATGAAGAAATCTGCATTAATGTAACTAAGAAGACAGACATGGAAACTCCTTATTTAAACTGGAACTTAACTATGTTTACTGGAAAGGGAAAAATACCTCCTGAGAGATTATGGATGAGATCCTCATTCTTGATCTGAATTTCTCTCTGGAGACTCCAGCTCTTGGCTGCTTTTTACTTAACTCTGGCTGAAATTAGGAATCGGGGAGAAGTTTTGCCTCTTGAAATCAGGACAGCCTTATTTTTTGTATCCAGGTAAGCAGGTGGCTTTCATGCTGCTTTGAAAGGATTTGAGGCAAAGCTTCCAATTTTCTAGCTGGGGTTGGTTGTGGTTCTTAGTGAGAGCTTCCGTTGGTATCAATGGACGTCCCATTTGTGCTAACAAGCAATTACAGCCCAAACTGATTGTGCACAAAATTAGATGCAATTTATGAAAAAAAAAAGTCTAATTTCAAGAACTCAAAGTCATTTGTGCACAAGTGCTTTAATGCATGTGAACAAGGGCTGATCATTGCCTTTTGTTGTGGATCTGAAGTTTCAATAAGGTGCTTACAGAGCTGGAGTTGTAACAAAGGAGATGGGTTTCTTTATTGCCTGACTGGCCTGTGAAATACATTTTATGTAATGAAGCACTGATTACCTAAATTAGAGCCCCTCCAAAAAAAATAAAAGAAAGGCTGTTGTCTCATTTAGTGGGAGGCAGGGATTGTGTGGACAACTGAACGCTTGCTTAAAGGCAATCTGTGACCCACTCCGTACTATTCTTATGTTAATGTGAGAGTAGGTATCCTGGGCACCATCTGCTGTCCCCAAAGTCCTGGCCTTGGGCATTGGAAATTGGTTTGCTTTATTAATGCTAGGCCAGCCAGAACAGCAGTGGCACATTTGTTAGAGCCTATGAAATCTGAAGTTGCAATCACAAGCGTATGGAGATAATTGTCACTTCTAATCAAACCTTCCAACATGAGAGCTACCACTTTCTGCAGCCTCTTAGGCAAAGATCCCATCTCTCAAGCTGTAGTTACCTTAAGCAAATCCAACAAATGCCTCTCTGGCTTTTTGGGGAGAAGGATTTCCCTTCCTAGGAAGGTCATTTCATTATATACAGGAGGGTTTTATTGGCTGGCTCTGCATTTTAACTTCTGAAAATGGCCCCTAGAGAAGCAGACCAGTGTCTTGATATACTTCAAATTAATAAATAGGATGTGATTATTTTTAGAGGGACTAAAGGATGAGGTATCAAATGTCCTCAACTGGTCTAATGAAGCCACTAAGGACACCAGGCATCAGTTTTGCCTAGTTTATTGGCAAAACAAATGGCTACAATTTCACTTGTAGGCATATTTATGAAGTCTCCTCTAATGGTGGTTCTGTTTGTACATATTAGCTCTATGGCTCCTTCAGTGTCCCTGGCTCAACTTAGAAAGCAATTCCTCATTCTGTTCAAACATCTGAGCGCTTTGCTCATTATTAAGCACCTGTGAGATACAAGTCAGGATAGTTCAACTTCATAACCAGCAAGCTGGGTCCACTGACTGGGTCTGTGGTCTCAGACATAAAGCTCAGGAACTGTGTGTCTCCTGCTTCATCCTTGATAGCGGTGTGGAGCAGCCCTTGAGCTGATACTCAGTCTTCAGCCTTCTACAGAAAACAGCACCTTGACTTCTGTTGTACAGATGGGTAACGGAGATGCGGGGCTGATGCTGTGCCTTGGGTCCCCAGGCCTGAATCAGCACTGAGAGAGGTAAGTCTGTGCCAGATTCAGCCCCAAACTGCTCACAGCAAGAGTATAAAGGAAACTGAAGGCGTTATGAGTGTGGAGAAACAGTGAGGTGATGGTAAAGCAATGTGACTGGCGTTGAGCTTTCTGCGGTGTCCTGGTGAAAGAGCATTTTGTGTCAGACTGGGTAAGGAGCAGGCTGGCCAAGGCTTTGGGTGATCCAGTGAGCATGTCATTTTGGGTTGGTGAGTCTGACTCTGCTAAGCTCTCCATTTCAACACGATGTGAATGCAGAATTTGTTTACAGTGAACCCTGCAATGAAAAAAGGAGCCAATGAACCAGCCATTTCTTCTTACCTAAGTAAGCAACATAGAGCCAACAGGGAGAACAACTTGCAGGAGCTTCTTTGTCTCCTCCCTGACCTCCAGATCTTTCTGTTGATCTTTTTAGTAATGGGTGAAGGCACTTCAGGGCCAGAAAAAATGAGAAGTAATTACACTGTGGAAAGGGATGGATGCACAATGCCAGTTCTTCCCCATCTCTGTCTCAAGTACTTGGGAGTAGAACAGAGTGAGCAGAGGTGTCTTCAGTACCAGCTTTTTAGCTTATTCTGGAAGCTCTGGAAATACAAAGCTAGACCTCCTTCCTTTCAGTGAGGATAGGGAGGAGAAGGCTTCTCTTTGGTTTCAGCATTTGTGTAAGTTGTGCCAAGGTCAAGCAAAATTCAGCAGAGGTGGATGTAATATTACATATGTATTTTAGGAAAGAGATGAATATTTTAATAGCATGTGAATGCACTCCAAGGTCTGGATGAATCTGTATTTAAAAATAGCTAAAACTTAGTAATTTGTGCTTTGGTCTCCTTGCTGTAAAAACTAGAAGGAAGTCCCTGAGCCATTCATAGAGAAGGAAAAAATCTGTGTCTGGAGGACTAAGTAGCACAGTGGGACATGAAAGGTGGTTCTAGAAATCTCTGTAGGTAACACACATCCTTGGAGCCATTTCCCTCACTTGCAGGGATTAGTTATGTGTCACTTCTGCATTCAGCACATGGAAAAATCCTTAAGAACCTCTGTCTTTAGGGAATTCTGGTGTAAAACAGAGGTGAGGAAAGGGAAGATGTGGCATTTACAGATTAATGAGGGGGAAGCTGACAAGCACTTGCCCTTTGGCTGTTCTCTGCTGAAGTGTGGAACTGCTGAGTGGATCTGAGCGTGTAAGACAGCCTTACAGATTGCTGATTGCTCTCAAATTCCTCAATTTGATCAACTTCTTGTGAAATAGGGCCGTTACTGACAGTGAATCCCCTGGCACACTGTTAGCAGGGGCTGCTGCTCCTCTGTTAGATTGTCACTACCCAAGTAAGTTATTCAGCATCTGCTAATGAGTGTGGCCCTACAGACACCTATACAGAGTGCTCAACCAGGTGTTAGTGGTTCAAAGTCGTCTGTCAGGGTGATTTGAACCTGTCACATCTCAGCTCAGTACAGGAGTCACTAGTTCTTTTCAGAGGCTCTCATTTATCTGGGAATGATGCTTCAGAATGGTTCTGCTACATTAAGACACTGGAATTGGTTTCTTTCCAACTCATTGTAGGAGGCATTGACATAGTAAAACCTCTAAAAGTGCTGTGAAGCAAAACAGTTGTTTTCTTGTCAGACATTTTACACTTCACCTTCAGTACCTGGTATGACAGAGTAAACCATGCAAGTTAGGTTCTGGTCTCCCAGTTTATTCTTCTCTTCCCCGGCATTACACTGGCAGGATTGCTTGAACACCTGTGAAATACACTTCTAGTTCCTTCTGTTGAAAAGGGGAAATGACAGCAGGGGAAAGTTTGTGCCCAAAGAAGTTAAAAAGAAATTGTGAAGAGAGATGTACACAGAGGTGGCAGGGCTGCACTGGGCAAATCTCAGTTCTTCTGTGCCAGTCTCCAGAATGACAGCCTTAGTTAGGCACGGTGTAATTATTTGCTTTTGGAATGCCTAATACTGTTTCCTTCAAGCTGTGTTAACTTACTGCCACAGCACATTTCATTTGTTCCCTCGTCAGCAGCTACTGGATGTCTCTGTTCTCATTATAGACAGGACAGTTGGGGAGGCCAGAGGACAAGGACAGCTCTCAGAGACATTGGATGCTGTCAGCAGCTCAGATTTGGTCTTGATTATCTTTGTGTCTCTGGCTTGATCTAAACTGAACCAGTTACTTGGCTCCTAGGTAGGTATTATAAGATGTGGAGATCTCAGCATTACACCAGTATTTTGGAAAGCAGACCTTCTTTCTTTCTCCCTAGGTGTGGAGACATTTACTGTTTCTTGGTGTGATGATCCAGCTGAGAATCAAAGCCTCATGGTTAACCAGCAGCTGACACTAGGGAGTTACAACTTGTTCTTGCATCAGGTTTCAGACTTGCCACACAGTTCGATATGGTGGGTGAGCTGTGGGAACCATTAATTATAACAGCAGTAGGAGTACAGTCCTCTGTAACTTATGAAAAGATAAGGCTGAGCAAAAGTGCTTCTAGTAGAGTAGCTGAGCGTCCCTGGCCATGCTGGAACGACTGTTGGCTGGAAAACAAGAGCAACAGTGTGTTTTCCCAGTCACCAGCTTCTCGTTTCCCCCAATTTTTGTGAGAACTCACTGGCAGAACCCTTAAAACCCATCCTGTGGCATGATTTACATCCTTCCAGTTGTGCACAGTCATGGCCCTTTTTGAAGCAGAGACACACTGCTAGCAGAATCCAGACAGAGGAAAAAGCAGAATCAAATAGTGAAGGAGAGGGGAAGAGCCAGAGTGATGTTTTCCTCCTGCTGGTTCTGCTAATCCCCTGCTGCTGCTAGGACACCTTTAGCTCGGAGATCCATCCTACAAGCACCCAGCAAGAACTCTTGCTGAGCTCCGTGAGTACGAGTTGCCTGATTTGCAAGCCCTAATTTGAACTGGTGTATCAAAATGCTCACAGCTCTGCCTATGCTTCCTCAGGAGAAAGGAATGTTTTCTCATTCCTGTCTCACTTCATATTTCACAGCTGCACTTTGTCTTGTTTTCCCCCTGCCTAAGGCCCAGCAAGTGCTGCAATGCACAAGGGTTTAAAGGATTATTTATTCTAGGGCATTGATGCCTTGTTTGAAAAGCTCTGTATGTTAAGTTTGTTTTACTAGGGACTCTTTTTAGAGCAACATGGGGAGTTCGCAGGGAGAAAAGCAGGTGGGAAGTACTGCATATCTCTTCAAAAACTGTGTTATATAAAGGGAGGCCTCTCAAATTATGTTAAGCAGGATGGATTATGATGATCTTTGCTCCTGCACTCATTTTTCTTCCACCGTGGCTGTACATCCTTCTTTCTTCACCTTAGTGTAACTTTGACTGCACCAATACCTCAATGTTGGTGAAAGTGGTAGGAAAATTAACCTCTGTTATCATCAGTAGGACCATTATTAGTCCTTAGCTGCACCTTCTCTAGCCAAGGCAGGTTCTGAGTATAGTGTAGGAAGCAAAACATCAATAAACGGCTACCAGGTCCTGGTCCGTGAGCTGGGGTCCTCTGCGTCACTATGGCAGTGGTTTGTGGATGCTCTGCTTTGAGGAAAGCTTCTTGGAAAAGGAGGTGGGGCAGAAAAACTTGGAAACAACCACAATGACACTTGAAAGCTTTCAGCCTGGTAACTTGCTGAGTATTCCAAAGTGAGCTAGGAGCCCCGAATCTTGCAGTCTGTTCAGGCAACTACTAAGCAATGCCAGCATGCAGTTGCCAATATGCTGCCAGCAAAAGAGAGCAAGGACATGGCTTGTCCTGTTACACGGGAGATGTCACTTTTGAATCATAGGGCAGGAGATGGAAGTGTGACCTTCTTGCCAGCTTGAAATTTTGAGAGGCTGGATTCTAGTTTCATGCCAAGTTTTTATTTATTTCCACTAGTAGATGTGTCTTTGTGCCATCTCCCTTCTCTCAGAGAAGAACTCACCAGTGGAATTCATAAATATGGGAAGGCTTAAGTGTATAAAGAGGTTTAGAAATGCCTTCTGTCTATAGAAACATTCATTTTTTAACTGAAGGAGGAACTTGACAGGCCATCCCTAGTGGACCTCTGATCAGCTTCTCTGATGCCTGGAAGGCTTTGATCAGCACAGGGCTAGTTTGTCCTGCTCTATGAAGGAGTGCTTCAGGAGTCAGTGTGCTTGGACACACTGTAATGTGAGGTAGAGTTCATACTTTGCTCCCTCATCTCCCACCCGCACAGTGAGTAAGACACACAGCTGATTCTTGCCTTAAGCTTTCCAGAGAGCTTTGGAAATGTTTGGCTCCCAAGAGCCAGACTTCAGGCTACTTGATTATCTCCATTAAGTACCTGAGGGGACACTGATGAGTTGGTAGAGGCAAAGGGCTCAAAGTCTCCTACATGAAGTGAGTGTGATTGTTCCAACAGTGGAAGAGGTTGTTTCTGAAACACATTTGGTACAGATCTGTGTCCCAAGTGCAAAAGTACCTGATTATTCAATGTGTGTGGAGAGGCTGGGGAACAGACTAAATCTGGCCCAACAACATCCACAATGGGAGAAGCCATTCATAGAATCACAGAATTATAGAATGGTCTGGGTTGTAAGAGACCTCGGAGATCTTCCAGTCCCAACCCACCTTTCACCAAACCAGGTTGCTCAGAGCCCCATCCAGTCTGGCCTTGGACACTTCCAAGGATGGAGCAGCCACAGCCTCCTCGGGCAACCTTTTTCAGTGCCTCAGCAGCCTCACTGTAAAGTTTCCTCCTAATGTCTAACATAAGTCTCCCCGTTTCTAGCTTAAAGACACGTCCCATTGTCCTGTCACTGCAAATACTTGTAAAAAGCTCTCCTCCAGCTTTCTATAGTCCCCCTTCAAGTACTGGAAGGCTGCTATGAGGTCTCCCAGGAGGCTTTTCTTCTCTAGACCAACAGCCCCAACTCATGCAGCCTGTCCCCGTAGCAGTGGTGCTCCAGCCCTCTGATCATCTTCATGGCCTCTTCTGGGCCTGCTGCACCAGTTCGATTCCCAATACCTTCCCAATACCTTTTCCACTTGGGAGAAAATATGCTTCCTGTGGGGATGTGAACTGTCACTCATGTCTGTGAATGATCATCAGTCTGACAAGGTGTCCTTTTTCCTAAAATCCTAGAAGTCAGGTGATTTCCGGAAAGAGTCTCTGTTTTCATTTACAAAGTTTCTAGTTCTCCTTGATGAGAAGGGGAACAAAGGAAGGTTCAAATACATCACTGCGAAGGGCAGGAACACCATTAGGCACACAGAATATAACATACCTAAACCCTTCCTGCCTTCTAAGCCAATCTCGTGATTTTTTAGCATCTTAGTGATGATTTTTGAATGCCCAGGTTGCCTTTGGAGACGAGAGCTGATACTGTCACAAGTGGTGAGTCCTTTACTCCAGCTGTCACACCTATAAAAATCACCACTCAAATGGTGCCTAGGGTCCAGCAGTCAGCTGGGCACAGTTGGGGGCTGCAGGGAGGCACTGCAGTTCACAGGGGCTATGCAGAGCTGGACCTGCCCCCAGTACATCACGGTCAATGGGGTGTGTGTTAAGCACCACTGGCTTCTGTGAGGCAGAAACAAGAAATGAGAGTAGGCTCTTTTTGTTGTCATTTTCTAGGTCTTCTATAACATCAAATATTAATGTAAAAATATTTTGATCTAGTTATGAAATCAGCAGAGCTGAGATTTGCATCTAAGGAACAAATTAGGTTAACGGGAGGGAGAAGTAAGAGGAAAACACCAGCCCTCTGGGAAGCCAGGAATTCTCTGGGTATTTAGGGTATTCTCTGGGGAATACCCTAAAGTAAAACTGAGGGAATTGGTGATTTTGTCTTTGATAAAAGGGGTGTGTGGATACTGG
The DNA here is from genome assembly GCA_013397515.1 of Upupa epops. Taxonomy (NCBI): domain Eukaryota; kingdom Metazoa; phylum Chordata; class Aves; order Bucerotiformes; family Upupidae; genus Upupa; species Upupa epops. The sequence goes on along the minus strand of VZRI01007521.1, from coordinate 298,611 downwards.
TGCAAAGTCTTCATGGAGACACAGCCCGCTGTGTGGTGTTGTTTTACTACACTTTTTGCTGGTTTAAGGTTTTCCTTAAGATCTCAACTCTTGGATTCAAGAGAAACTCTCAGCATTGCATAAGGAAGTAATTTCATCCCTTCCCCATCCATGGAAAAATAGGTGAAAATCTGAGCCAGTTGTGTGTTAAAGAGGAAAAAGTTCCCTCCATCTCCAGCCCGTGGATTGCTCTGTGTATTTATTTTGAGACCTGACTCTGGAGTTTCAAGTGCTGGGGGGTTAGTGATATTTCGGCTCTCACCCCAAGGTCACTGATGGGACCTTGCGGTGCACTTCTGGGTGAGGCTGACCCCAGTTAGCCCTCTCAAGGCCAGGACAGCAGTGTTACATCCCTGCTAGGCTTTAAGGATAACAGTTTCCCTGTAAATATACTTTGTGTGAGTGGAGGCTTTCTTTGAAGATGCAGGTCTAAAGGCAGCAAATGACCAGAAGTAATGGAAGCACTCAAAGCCCTGAATGTTCTGTAGTTCTGAAGAAACCTAAGAGTTTATAACAGAAATAAAAGGGGAGGAATTACCTGCTGTAAACCTTTGGGAAATGATTTACTTTGTTTGTTTGGATTTATTTTTTACAGGTAAGTCTGGCATGAAGCAAGCAAATCTGGGCCTGAGGTATTGGCAACATATGAGTGAGTCACAGGCTCCCTCTTTACTTTGAGATACCTTTTATGTTTAAAAGATGCTGTAAAATACAGGTTTTCCAGCAAGTCCTCTGGGCCGTGCAAGTCTTTTGATGGGGAAAGATGACTTGCCTTTTGAGCGAAGATGATAGAAAGTTGTGCGTGTAAACAGCAACAAAGAGAGTCCTCAACACGACTGTCCTATAAAGAATATATATCCATAGCACGGTAAACGTCTATGTGTTCATTTTCCCAATAAATATATATTTATACACCAAACCCAGAGGTCCCTCTGTGAGCAGTGCTGAGTCAGACCTTCCTTGCAGAGTGCTCTGAGTAAGCTCCTTTCATTCCCCAATCCTGCTCGTACCTTTCAGTGAAATAAGCTGATATTTCCACCTACGTGTTCTCCTGTTGTATGAGGCCATTCTCTGTCTACTGGGGATCTTCCTGAGTGTGGAGAGTACACAAAACCCCTCTCCCTTCAAGTCAGAGAAAGAAACAGCTCTGTTTTGTACATCGTGGCGGTAGCTGGCAGATGAAGCTGTGTGAGTGCAGAAAGAGTATTTTTTTTCTGTATAAAAGGGCTTGAAGTGGGTTAATTAACACTGACCCCGTTTAAAGGGATGGCTTATGTGCCTGTGTGACGGAGGGGGGGGGAAGTATGCGTCTCACATGTGTTGGGGAAATCTCTCTCTCAGCATGGTTTGCAGCCTGGTGTGGAGCCAAGCGGGCAATGAAGCCTGACAAATCAAGCAGCTGTTTGCCCCACAATGAGCCAGCTGGTTTGAAATCCAGGCTGTGCGAGCAACCCCTTGCCTATTCAAAACCAGGGTGTATTTGCTTCTTTAATTAGTGTTCCCCCTGGTCCTTGGAATATGGGGTTGTGACAGGGTGGCTTGTTAACTGAAGATCAAGAAAGATTTCCTGGTTCCAGTATCTCCTAGGGGGTGAGGAGGAGGACAGCTGGGGGGCCACTCACTGCACAGTGGAGTTGCCATGGGGCTATGGCTGAGTTTCGATGATGGAAGAGGCCATGGAGGGAAACAGCTCCTGCTCATTTCAGACAGGGCTTGTGTCAAACCAAGGCCCTGTGTTTTGAGTTACAGCAGCATCCAAACCTGAGAGTGGATTCTCATTGCAGGTTGGAGATATGGCCTTTAGGATCACAAACTTTTCCTCATCCAACTGTCTGCAGGATGAGGGTCCCAGCAGAGGTCCCCCACAGATGTGGCCTCCACCAGCTCCAGCAGTGGGATGGAGACTTCCCGTATGACTAACCTAATGCAACTACATAGGACAGTTAGCTGAACTCTGATGATTCAGGTGTCGTTTGGCCCTGCAGGTCTCTACCTGTGGAGGTATCACCTTGCTGATAAGCCCTGAACTCTTGAGAGCACAATGAAGGAATTTACCTGCTGCTCCCAATCTCCACAGGGGATATTGCCTCTTGGTGTCCTTATCAGTGACTTCTGGTGATACAATCGGGAGCTGCACGTATTGAAGTATTATTAGTCACAGAGCTGTTAGATCGCTCTGGGTGCATTTGCTTGCTCTCACTCTGTCTTACTGTGTAGGAGAGGGGAGGCAAACCCTGCATTTCCTGGGAAACAAAAGGTGTTAACTTCTAACAAAGCTGCTTTTTAACATGAAGGATGATAAATTAGCAAACTGCTGAGTGGGGTTCTCTGTTCTATGGAAGCAAAGCATTCATCTCCCCAAGTTTCACCTTTTATTTTTCCTCATCTCAGCAGTATAATTGCAAATGGATTAAGCCACGACTCAGTTTAACCCTTTGTTTGCAGGGATGGTGTTAGGAAAAGTCCACACGAACAGAAAATGGAAATAGCTATTTAGAGTCTCAGGAAAATGTGACAAATAAAAGGAAAATGCAACAAATCAACAACCATTTGCTATGTTTTCATCTTCTTGTGCCTGTTTTGAAAGAAATAGAGAAGGAGGTCTGAAGAATGTCAGCAGAAAACCTGATCAGTCCTTTCCTTCTCTATTTTATCTTGAGAGCAAAAAGGAATTCAAATGGCAAAATGGGCTGTGGATAACAGAATAAAGACCTTCCTGCCTCCAAAGCAATGAGCTGGTCTATAAGAACTGTCTGCCAAGAGTTGTCTTCAAGGCAAAACCACACAAGGCAAAACCTTTTACTAGCACTAGCAGTTTTGGCAGCTCTGAAGCACAGACAGTGCAGAGGGCAGTCATTTGTGAGGCTTTTAGGCTGCAGCACCTGCCCTTTGAGAGGATCCCCTTCTGAACAGAATCATTCTGTGGGGTGGGGGGACAGGACAGGGTTAACTGTTCTCCCAGAAACTTCCAAGCTTCTTCCAAGTGGCACTGAGGTATGTGAGAGCATGGCAGGTCATCATCATCTGTGCCGCATTAGATCCTGCAAATAAATCGTACATGTTATTTAATTAATTACGTTTCCAAGCTGTGTAATGATGGCATGTTTGCTGGAGAGATACTTTAATGGCACCACAAAGTGTCCTTGAGTAAATTAAGAAGACATTACTTCAAAAGGTAACTTCTGGGAGATGCAAGGGATGTCTCAAGCAGAAAGTCTCTTATCAGGAGGATAGTCCATGCTCCTGGGCATCCACTAAGTCGGGGAAAGATCTGCCATTCCCAGGAGAACCTTATAATGTAGCTTTAGGCGGGGAATTGTTCCTCCAGTTCTCCAGAGTGGAAACGGGTGAAGTTCCCGAGACTCATGTGCTCAGATCTGGCAGCAGTCCTGCCCACACCCTCAGGGCAACCAGTGTGTGCACTGCCTGGTGGACCTGAGCCCACCAAACCCAGCCAGGTGATTCTCACTTCTTATACAGATTCACAGGTGTTGGCCTCTAAGTGTTTGTTGCCACATTTAGGGCTCTTAGGGGCAGCAAACTGGGATGTAGACTCTAAAATGTCAGTCACGTATCCAGTGGCTCCCTGCTTCCCATTTTTGTGTTTTATTGCTTATTTTTCCTATTGTTTTCCCCTATGTTCTTTCCCTTCTTCCCTATCTTTATGTTTTCTTTCTTTCCCTTCTTTCTTTAATGTTCCTTTCCTTTCGTTCAGGGCTTTTTTTTCTGGCCAGCTGACCTCTTGCAGACCCACTCTTGGTGGTGGTGTGAAGGGAGGTTTCCAAACTGACTCCTTAGTGTTCTGGACTCTCTTTTACTTATGGCAGCTGAGCGACAGCAACTGCTCCCACACCACGATGCGGCCACGCCAGCACTGCTTTGGACCTGAAGTTGGATGTTAATTGGGATCTGAATTTGCCAGTGTACAAAACCACTGGTATTGGACCTTTGGCTCAAGACTCCTTGAGGATGGAAACCACAGTCCATGCCCAGAACCTGGGTGCTTGGTGTCAGCCCAGGGGTGGGGTGTGAGGCTGGCAGCTGGGGCAAACAAAAGCTTGTTTCTTCCCACTAACTGGAAGGACTTGTGCTGTAGCAGAGGCAGGAGAAGCGGAAGTGTCTTCACCCTTCACACTGCTCCTGGGGAAGAGGGACATGTGGAGAGGTGAGATGTGTGAACGGGGCAGGAATGAGGGTTGCCTTAGGCTTGCTGTGTTACAGGTGCTCATTGGAAATTTTGCTTTGCGGTTGCATTTCTGTCGGTCCCTTCACTGGGCAAAGCTTTCATTTTCCTACCTTCTGCTCTGTGCTGCTGGAGGAAGTTTTCCCACATGAGGCTGCTTTGCCTGGCTGCCTCTGAGATGCCCCAGCAGCCATTTCAGGGGCAGGACTTGTGAAGGGGGTGAAAATAGAACCTGTGTCCTGATGAGACACAAGCCATAGGATCTGTCTGTACCCAGTTTTGTTTCTCTGCTGTGTTTTCCTCCTTATGTGCTGTGCCAGGTGAATTCCCATCCCATCCTGCAGCTGATGTGGTTCAGTTCTCCCGTATCCTCCCTGATGGAGCTGCAGCTCCTGAGGAACTCGCCTTTAGTGATGTTTTTAGGGTTTTAGAAATCACTTCCTGATTCTGCAGCTCACAAATTCCCTCCAGGACCAGCATCCCTCCTCCTGCTTGCCTGCCTGCTGATGTTTTCTTTGATGAAAACAAGAGGCACGTACATTTGGAGTGCTGGTGAAAGGCAATTTCCTAACTAGAGGTGAACTGTTGGGGCGTGTTTCAGCAGACTTTTCACTGTTTTTGGTGAGCAGTATTATTCTCTGTGAAATTTCCAGAGGAAAACAAAGGAGAAAAAGGCGACAGTGGAATGAGGTCACTTTGTAAATTAGAGGAGGATAATGAATAGCAAGAAAATGAACCTCCTTACTTGCACTTTTGCATTAAGTAGTAGAAAAGAGAACCAGCTATGAAAATTGATCGTTAAGGAAAGTAGAATTTCTACTTCCTTCCCTCCTCCAGTCTCCCCATGTGCTTTTTAAACATCCTGTGTCCAGGATGCTTTCAGGGAAGGGCTAGAAGATGAAGCTTCATGAGGATTTCAGCAAGCTCTGATGAGAAACACCTTGGTTGGCTTTGTCTGCTGGTGGAGCAGCTTGTATATGGTTTTGCGTTGGCTCCTCCTGCATCAGGCAGGGCTGAGGGGCACAGAGCATCCCGGCCAGTGATGCCACTGGGGAACCTGCTGTTTGCATTGAATGTGTATGTTGGGCCTGCCTGGCCAGCAGCAGCTCACCGGAGCTGGAGAAAGGACTGCAAGGCATAGCTGAGCTGAAGGGGAAACAACATGAATCTAATTTGACTGGATTGCTAATCACAAGGAATATTTTTCAAACTCCTTCCGAATTGCAGCAGAGGGGTGTAAAAGTTAGGTGAAGAATTTCCATAACAAGGAAAGTCCCTGCCGCTCAGGGCTGTGTTCACCCCTGCAAGGAGAAGCGGGAAGGGTTCCAGATGCAACTGTATTTTTTAATGCCAGTGAGGTGCAAAAGATCAGTGCAGAGGAAAGCAGTGCAGAGGAATTTTTAGCGCTATGGTGAGACAAGCACTAAGTGGAGCCTGACAATGCTCCTTCTGCAAGTTCTGACTTCATTTTGTGATACGAGCTGCACCCCAAACTACTAAGGATTTCCTTATAATATCAGAGGTTAGCAAGGAGAGATTTGTCATCTCTTCTGGGACTCTCCTAAGCCTTTAAAAATAACAGCAGCAGTAGCATTAGCAGGAATGGGCCTTCCAGTTGAGCTCCCTGCCCAGCATTTTCCAGTGTAGTAAACTGTGAAAAGTAAATTTACCCTAAATACAGCAAAGCAGCAGTAGGTCAGTCTAAGTTCTGTCCCTTCTGTTGTCCGCAAGAACTCTTAGTGAAGAAACAAGTTCTCCATCCTCTCTTTTTGTTTGTTTGTTCCCTGTTTCTGTGGGAGTGGTTTGTTTTCCTCAGTTTTAATTTGGTATGGAAATGTAGTGGATATATACCTTGTGACAAATCCTTAATGCTTGGAAACCTGAACCAGATTGCCAGCAAACCCCACTATTTATTTGGGGTTTTTTTAGAACCAAGTTTAATTTCATCGTCTGTTTGGCTCTGTCCTGTTGTTTTGCTGCTGTGGAATGTGGATGGCAGTGGTTGCCACCATGTTTTATCCATGAGAGGCTAGTTCTTGTTTGATCCTATTAATTTCAGGAAAGGGAACTCATGTTGCCAGCTGCTTCTTGTATTGAAGGCTGCAGAAGTGACATTAAAAAAGATTGTCTAAGCAGATTCCTGAAGCATAGAAACAGTTTGTTTCACTTTGTTAATTGGGTGAAAATCTTTTCCGGAATCAGTTCTGCAGGAAAGATTCATCCCTGCAGATGTGATACTTACCCTCAGATACTCTTACACTTGTTTCTGCAAACATTCTAGTTTTCTAGTTTCAGCAGACTTTTCACTGGTTTTGGTGAGCAGTATCATTTGCCAGGAGATGTAAGGAGGGGGAAGGTGAAAGAAACATCAGCCTGGTCCAAGCTACTGTACTGGTGTGGACATTTGTGTGTAGTGTCTTATTCTGATGTAGATACTGAAACCAGGATATGGATCCAGCATTGCTCTTGTGATACCAGTTCTGCTGGCAGCTGCATTGGTTTGGGATGATTTACTATGTGGGGTGTTTCTTAGCTGGATGCACCACAATTAGAACCATTTATCTGCCTTTTCCATCCCCCAGATGCTTTCAGTTACAACAGTGCCTTGACCAAAACCAGCTCCGGCTTGTGTCCTTTTCTGGTAAAATGGGTAGCAGAACAGGGCAAATATTTGCTCTTTCCCACCCTTTATCTGTCTGGTTGTAGTTTTTGTGAAATGATCTTGTCTTGTGGATTAGAAGTTGAAAGGTAAAGCTGGTTTTGCAGTGCCGAGAACTGACAGGACAGCCCAGTGAAGATGTGACCTTTCTGCACGGCTGCAGAAAGCTGCTCCATTGCCACCTAACTGAATTGGGTGCATGGCCAGCCCAGGCAGGCACAGAGCATGTGGGTGATGAAAGAAAGAGCTGGAGTTATTTTTTCCTTCTGAACAACCCCCCAAAGTGGGAGCAGACAAAGCGGAGACACTTCACAGAATCACAGAATAATCATGGTTGGAAAGGACCCCCTAGATCACTGAGTCCAACCATCCCTACATCGACAAAAATCTAAATACCTGAGAGATTGAAAAACAGAAAATCACCTCCTCCATGCTGCCACTCTAGCAGGTCATGAAGCACTGTGTCTACACACTTCTTAAACACCTCCGGGGCGGTGACTCAACCACCTCCCTGGGAAGTCCGTTCCAGTGCCTCCCCACTCTTTCTGTAAAGAATTTCTTTCTAAGGTCCCATCTAAACCTTCTCTGCCACAACTTCATTGCCCCTGGTTCTGTCATCAGTCTCCAAGGAGAAGAGGCCAATACCCACCTCTCTACAACCTCCTTTCAGGATAGTTGTGGAGGGCAGTGAGGTTCCCCCTTAGACTCCTCCTGAGCTTCTTTCTCTTCTTACTTGGAGTGGTAAGGTGTGATGGTGACTTAATCCTCTTTACTTGTGTTGCAAGTGACTGCACCGTGGAAGTCAGCTTTGTCAGGGACTGACTGCATGCCTCACTTACTTGCAGAGTATTTGCATTGACAGGGTTTTCCCACTTTATTACTCATTTGTAGAGGAAGCTGGATGCATTTTACTAGCACAGCATTTTAGACAACTCTGTGATCCTTGCTTTTAGATCTTGTAAATTCTCATGTAACAGAGGGTTTACTTTTCCTTTCCCAAGTAAGCAGATCGCTGACGGGAGAGGACATCAGCTACCTAAGTCTCTGAGGCTAGTTGTCATTTGTCACAGATGGCAGGGTTGCACAGCACATTCCTCTCTCTAGCCTCAATAGGAGCCTCTAGTTTCTCCTGACCTCTGAGCCATAAGCAGCTTCTTGGGTTGACCTGTGAGCCCCCTATCCAGCCAGTCCATCAGGCCATGGACTGAGGAGATAAAATCTAGCAGAGCAGTGTTGTCAGACGAGTCTCACTAGAAGTCAGCTTGGCCCAGCCAGGAACTAGCCCCAGCAGCTCCAGCAAGGGACAAAGATGATGAGCTCCTCAGGGAAGGCTTTTTCATGGCATGTAGGAGAGTAAGGTAGTGCTCTTGGACAGATGGTAAAATATTCTACTTTGCTTCTTGTGCTTTGGAGAAAGGGAGATAAGTAGCTGCTGATTTGGACGGTTGTGGTGGGCAGTGGAGTTATGGAGTGGAGAAATGTACATGACAACAACAATAATATATCCCTAATTATTTTGCTATGAGTAAAATCCTCCGAGTCTCAAAGTGGGTTATTTCTCTGCCTACTCACTCTGTTTGCCATGGAGATCATCCAAAGAGATCTGTCCAGTCATTTCTAGAGTTTCTCTTTCCCTGCACAGGACTTAGCTTGGCTATTCACAGCTGACTAAATCCTTGGAAGAATGAGTCATTCCTAAATGTGAGATGACAATAGATGTGCAGACAGCAAAGTCAAGAGTGAGGTAGTGGACATTAGAGAAAGGCTAACTAAACAGGGAATGAGCAGCATAAAATTACAGCCCTTATAAGTAGCCCTGATCAGACAGGATTTATTTAGAAAGGTAGTTCCCGGGGAGCATTGAGATTTCCTGACCCATAACTTTATGTCTGTGAACTTGTCCTCCTTTGTCAGCTCTTCAAAGTGAAACAGGTTGGCCCAGGTTAGTGTTCAGTAGGGATATTCCCAAGGCCACATCCCCCTCCACACTGATTTAAGATGTGGCACTAGTGACTGATGAAGCGATGGTTTTCCTCTCAGTCAGCCTTGCTGGACTCAAGAGCAGCAGAAAATGGAGGGGTGGGGCTACTCATCCCAGGTTCTCAGCATTACGTCTCGTGTAGTGAAATCCCCTGTTGGCTCACAGCTAAGTAGAGCACTTCTGCGTTGTGTTCCAGCCACTGTAAAGGGTCAGGAGTGGCTGGTTTTTCATTTTGGAGGTGACTGCTGCAGCAGAGACATGTCACCCTGGAGTTTGTTTTACACATCGGTCTGGGGTGGATGCTGGCAGAAGTTTATTGCCTAAGGCAGAGCCTTGCAGAGAACAGAGTTAATCGACTAAATCCCATTAAAACACAATATAATTAAAAAAGCCTATTAAAATGCCATATATAATTATATAGCTCTATTTTATTTTACTTATATTTTATGCAATGCAAAGTGATCTTTTTGCTTTCCCTTGGAAGTGCTCAGCAAGATTACCGTCCCCCCCATTTGCTTTTCCTGATGGAACAGTGTGAAATGCAAATGTTTCGCTATCTAAGAAATCTGGTATCTGAAAACATTTATTTCTACCTACATCACAACACCTTTGACAAACCTAAAAGGACAAACCATAAAATCATTACGGATCAGAAGGGACCTCGAAAGATCATCCAGTCCAATTCCCCCTGCCACAGCAGGATCACCTAGACCAAGTCACACAAGAACAGATCCAGCAGGTCTTGAACATCACCAGAGGAGACTCCACAACCCCCCTAGGGAGCCTGTTCCAGTGCTCCAGTACCCTCACTGAAAGAAGTTCCTTCTGATATGGAACCTTCTCTGTTCCAGCTTGCACCCCTTGCCCCTTGTCCTATCAACAGTTGACCCTGAGAAGAGCCTGGCTCCATCCTCCTGATTCCAGCCCTCACATATTTAGACACATGAATGAGTTCACCCCTCAGCCTCCTCTTCTCCAATCTAAAGAGACCCCCAACTCCCTCAGCCTTTCCTCATAAAGGAGGTGTTCTACTTCCTTCATCGTCTTTGTTGCTCTATGCTGGACACCCTCCAGCAGCTCTGTGTCCTTCTTGAACTGAGGAGCCCAAAACTGGGCACAATACTCCAGATGCAGTCTCACTAGTGCAGAGTAGAGGGGGAGAAGAACCTCTCTAACCTCTCTAAGAACCATCTGCTAACCATCCTCCTTCTAATCCTCCCCAGGATGCTGTTGGCTCTCTTGGCCACAAGAGCACATTGCTGGCTCACAGTCATCCCGCTGTCCACTTGGACCCCCAGATCCCTTTCTCCTACCCTGCTCTCCAACAGGTCAGTTCCCGACCTATACTGGTACCTGGGGTTGTTCTTGTCCAGACCAACACCACCCAGCTTTGTGTCATCACAAACTTGCTGACAGTGCACCCTATTCCTCTTTTGTATTAAAATGAGCAAATGGGGCTGTGAGGCAGTCAGGAATCTTGAAGTGAAATGAGAAGACCTGATGGATGAAATTGAGGCACGTAAGTGGAAGTCTATGTGGTGGAATTGTCCTATTTTCTTCCTGTGACTTGCACTAATAATTGAATTAAATGAAATGGAGCTGTACTTGGATAACACAGCAGAAGGGCTCTGGAACATTGTCCTGCAGCTATGGGAAAAGCAGGGAAGGAACAGGGAATTTTGCCCATTAATAAATAAAATGGTCCGTGGAGACTGAGTTTATTAATTTCTTCTTGGTGGAAATCTGAAGCCAGAAGCAGAAGGGTGATGGAAATGACAGAGGTTCCTTGAGTGTGTAAGAGCCACTGGGACCTCAAGTGATAATGGGGGCTAACAGTTATCCTGGGGCATGTTTTGGATCTTTGGTGAAAAGCTGATTTGTGATTGGCCCCAAGGAGGACTTCACAGCACTGAACCAGCAGCATCCCAGAGCAGCTTCCCTTTGGGGAGTGATTCATGGAGACAGATTGTCAGAGAGACATGAGCAGTACAAACAATTGCAAGGATATTGTGGGGTTTTTTCCCCTTTGGTAATTATATTTTACCTGTGTTTCCACTCAGTTGAGAAAAAAAGGGAAGAAAGATCTGGAGGACAACTGAACTAGTGAAAGGGCAGTGGAGAGGTTGTTTGCCCTCATTACAAAGCGGCATGGTGATTTACTCATTTAGGAGAATATATGGTATTAAAATGAGGTAGCAGAACTCAGTTTCTTCACATGTGCTGATCTTGCTGACCTCAGAGCAAATGGCTTTCCTTTTCTTTGCTAATAATGGTGTTTTGTCTTGGCGGATGTAGAGCTTTGGAGTTACCTGAATCATTGCTCCTGGCTTGAGTATGATCTGTGCTTGAGTAATCTTCAGACATTGGATCAGGTATTTTTGCCAAGTGCGTCCAGAGCATGTGGAGAAGCTGCTGCTGGTTTTTCTTGGTTTCTTTTTAAAGCCTAAGTACAAATAAAACTCTTCCACCCAGGTGCCCTCTGTCTTCTGTCTCAACTCCCCGCATTATCCTTCTCGGGGAGCAATGAAAGACGTCAAAACTCATTTTCTCTTGCTTCTTTTGGTACAGCAAAGGTCATCCCTCCAGACTGATGGTTGCATTTCCTCCTTCCTGAAGATCTCCCCATTGCACTTCATCTTCTCCCTCCTGTTGGACACAAACAGTTCATCTTTCTTTCCCTGCCCACTCTCCTGTGGCTGCTTCCAGTCAGCCTGCCCAGCACCAGGCACTAGCTCAGCCACTCTGGAAGTCAGTGGCAGCTGGGAGGGAATGAGGAGCTGCTTCACTCATCTGGAACTAACCAGAAACGCTGCTTGACCACTGACCATTGGACTTTGACTCTTATTCCTCCAAGATCCCCAGTAAAACTTTGTTTTCTTCCATCTTACCCTGCCTCTGGGAGATAGGTGTTGTAGGCCCCACTGCAAGCCTGATGATGATGATGTTTATTTTAGAGTTGACTAGCAAAAGCAGTGAACTGCAGTTACTAAGGACATGCAGATAAATGCTACTTCTAAGCAGCAGCATCTTGGCTCTTTCAGAGCAGGCATTTGCTTCTCTTGCATGTTCTACACTATTAACTCCCCCTGCCACAATCGATGTTTTAATATGAGGACACATTACATATCGACCCCCATTTCATATCATCTCTGTAAAATTACTGAGCAAATGTGAGCCACTGGGTGAATCTTTAAATAGCTTAAATGGGCATAAGTACCCTGCATCCCTCCATAATCATTTGGCAGTTGGGACTGGAGGACAAGCTACTGGCGCTTCTCACTGGTGCAGAAGTGACCTGAGAAGTGGACGCAGAGGAAACTTCTCACAGTGTGGAACATGCCCCATTAGTGCTGTCATTCCTTGTAGGTCTTGCTGAACCATACAACAAGGAACCACACAATATAGGGGAGAAGCAGTGGATCCCCATGCAGAAGGCAGAGCGTATGGCAGGGTTTCTATAAATTTCTATAAATAGCTATAATTTTCAGTGCCAGCTGCTTCTGCTGAGTGTCTCAGTTTCTTCAGGAGGGAGGCAGCAGCACTAGGGAGAGGAGAGACTGTGGTGCAACACACCAGGTCTTTCAGACTTCTTACCCTGTTCAGTACCTGTGGAACTGGACACATCTAACACTTGAGCTGCAACAGAAGAGCCCGCAGTGTCTCTGTACACAGAAGAGGAGTGAGTGACTGCTCTGGTTCTGTGTCACTGGGGCCCCTTTGGACATTGCAGGACGCATTCTGCGCTGCACCAGTCAGTGTTGATTTTGAATCCCTCAGCCACACGTGGGAGGTGAAGCTACAACCCAGTACCTCCTGGGTCAGTGAATAAACAGGAGTTGCGTAGGAGTTGCGTAAGGCAGAGGTTTCTTGAGATCCCTCCTATGTCTTTGGCTTTCATCACTGTCTTTGTTTATTTTATCTGACCAAAGCTGTCTCTCAAGCAAACCAAGAAGCCAGCTCATGTTGCTTCATTGGTGTACAATGTAGTTTTTAACAAAACTACCAGCACTCGTTTGATTCAAGGCTACGGTTCATCTACTGCACAATCAAAACACAATCCCAGTCTTGGCAGTGCTTAAAACATCAAGGCTATGTGTCTTGAGCTGACTGCTGTCACAAGATGCTTCCCATCCCTTTCACTGCCCTTTCTAAAATGTTCTAGAACTTCTTAAGAAACTCAATAAAATAACGTCCTCTGCTTTGTGCCTTGGAGAGATCTTGGAGCCCCAGACTCTCCTGAACAGGAGCCAGCCATAAGCACAGAGGCTGATGACCCTGAGTGTGTATGTGTCCCCTATCCGAGCTTACCTGTGCCTCTCTGAATGTAGATTTGCACCTTTTTCTCAGTGATTATGTGATAGCAGTTCCAATTTTAGAGTATTTGTGCTTAGCAGCCAGAATTGTACCTAAGCCTTGTTTTATCTTCCCCACAGGGTGAAGAGCAAAAACCCAGCACTGTGCTGACCAGTGGCATAGGAAAGGTCCTGTCCTGCTTGGGGATGTTTAGTGAGTCCTGCTGTTGTCAGCTCTTGAGGAAAGCTGTTGCCAGGTTACTTGGCCAGTCAATAATGAACACTAATTAAGCCATTTTCTGCTTCTCAATGACAGTTGTCTGATAGCCTGATCAATTTTTGGATTGCTGTTTGTGTGATGGCCCCCTGCTGCTTTACTCTGCCTTTTTGTTTTAAAGGAAGTTAAAGCAAAAACCTGTGAGTCTACGTTTCCTTGGCTTTGGGGATGAGGTGGAAATGCCACTCATTTCTTTTTTAATTTGCATCAGTTTTCAGTATCAAAATCTCTTGCAGTACTTTCTTTGACAACCCTGCAGACACAAATATAGAAACCACCAACAGTTCCCTGGAGACTGAAGGCCTAATATGTGAATAATCTCACCTCCTACTTGGTAACAATATCATAGGGGGGAAAAAAAGGTGTGTTCCACATGCCCACAGCTCTGCTTCAGCAGTGTCTAGTCTGGCATGTGAAGTGTGTGTGTAAATATTGGAAGGGTAGATCTCGAGTCACCATCGTGGGAGAGACTCCCCAAATGAAGTGATAGAATGTTGTGCTCGCACTTGCTGAGGCTTTGCACATGCCCTAAAGCCTCAGAACACTGGGGCTGGGCTTACTGCACTTACTGGAGCTACTCAGAGCTCAGAAGCACTGTCGTGCACCAGTAATGCTGAGTGTCCTTAAAAGCACCAGTTATCTCCACAATGGATATTTAAAATGGCTCCCAACTCTGCTTTGGCCTCATCGAGCATCTCTGGGCCTTGAAACCTTTCCAAGTGTTCAGCCAGCTGAACATGAGCCAGCAGTATTCCTAGGGGGCCAAGAAGGCCATCCTGGCAGAAACAGTGTGGCCAGCAGCACTCGAGAGGTGATCATTCGCCTGTACTCAGCGCTAGCAAGACCTCATTTTGAGTACTGGGATCAGTTTTGGGCACCTCAGTACACAAAGGACATTGAGGTGCTGGAGCAGGTCCAAAGAAAAGCAATGAAGCTGGTGGTGGGCCTGGAGGACTGGTCTGGTGGTTGAGGGAGCTGGGGTTGTTTAGTCTGGAGAAGAGGAGGCTGAGGGGAGACCTCATTGCCCTCTACAACTACCTGAAAGGAGGTTGGAGAGAGGTGAGGTTGGTCTGTTCTCCGAAGTCACCCACAATAGAAGAAGAGGGAATGGCCTCAAGCTGTGCCAGGGGAGGGTTAGATTGGATATCAGGTAAAAATTTCTTCCCTGATAAGAGTGGTCAGAGGTTGGAACAGGCTGCCCAGGGAGGTGATGGAGTTGCTGTCCCAGGATGTATTCAAAAAAACTGAGTAGATGTGGCCCTGGAGGACAGGGTTTAGTGGGCAGTGTGGACTTGGGCTGGTGGCTGGACTGGATGATCTTGTAGGTCTCTTTCAGCCTTAATGATTCAGTGATTCTACAATCCTGATAGATTGCCAAATTGTTGAAATAATTATGGGATTGAAGGAGGTTGTTCATGCCTGTAGTGGCTGACACTTCAGGAGTGAGTGTCTATGATTTTTTTTCTTGGATATCCCTGCAGGATAAATTAAAGATAACGCTAGTCTAGGTATGGACTTGGACCACTGGGGCAATACCCACACACCTTCCCTGCTCGAATGATTCTAGCAAAACTTTGTATTTCACTGTCCACAGACCAAAACGATCTGTCCTGCTAAAAGCACAGCCTTGTCAGGATGATGTTTTCTGTGCTGGCATGGCTGGACCAGTGAGGGAAGGAGCAACCAGATGCTCTGGGCTTGGAATGTCTCAGACTAAAGCACTTGACCCTGTGTCCTGAGCTCTTCTAGTTCATACAGTTGTGTCCACGATGTATCTACACTGTGTGTGTGTGGGAATACTGTGAGCAGGGGGAGGACGGGAACAAGGAAGCTTTGTGAACACAGTAGTGGAGTGGTTGTACCTCGTCACTTCCCAGTCTGTGACATGTGCTTTGAGTTTATCTGTCATGGAGGGAAACATCCCGCTCAGCTTGCAGGGTGCTGCAGAGTCATGACATTGCTGTGTGGTGCCTATTCTGCGATAGCTGGAGCATTCCCTTCCCTGGAGCACTTCCTTCTCAAATCTCATAGGAAAAACGTCCCTCATATGTGCTTAAAAGTAAAACAAGACATAAACAGTTGCCTTTTATAGTCAACCCTAATTTTCTTGTCCAGAGAGGACTTTGAGAATGGCTTCCTGAGTAGTGCTGGGTGCTTTGTACAGTAATGACATCAGTGAAACGGCATTTCAGAAAGTGGCTCCTTCAGATCAATTCTAATGAATATTGCTGCTGAAATAAGTGGGTGCAGAGGTCAGACAGTGATTCATGTCCAGAGCTAATCAACTTCATGTCTACCGAGCTGCAGATTACTCTGGTGTTGCTTCCTCAGTGACGCATGGCGGAATCAGAGCAGAAGCAGAAGATGAGTCAAACAGAGCAGTAGTTTTTCATGTGAAAAGCAGTAGCTGGCAGCAGACTGTTGAAAAAGGATTCTTTTTGTAGGTGGAAACCTAGAGAGGGGCACCTGAATCTCGGGCTTTGGATCCTGGCTAGCCTGGAATGATCTTGTGGTGGAGAATTTGCCAGCTTTGCACAAGAAATCAAATTTGTTGGCTTCTAGGAGGAGGAATCCCAGAGCAGGGACCTGAACCCAGCTAAGGGTTCATTGCCCAGCCCAGCCCAGTCAAGGCACCACTCCACACCATAGAGCTGCTTGGCTTTGCTCCAGAGAGTTACAGGCCTGCTCCTCTAAGTCTGGGATTTAGCGGTGCAATTTCAAAAAGTTTTGATCGATAAAGAAGCAGAAAGAAATGAGAAGGTCCTGCAACGTGTTAGCAAATCACTCCGTTGATTTATCTGACGTGTAAATCACCCTAAATGAAATGCTCTGATTTATCCATCTTGACTTCACACTTGTAACAGGAGGGACTGATTTAGTGATGCGGAGCCCACACCATAAATCACAGTGTGCCTTGTGTTAAGCTGGGAATTATAATCCCCAGTCAGACTTTGTGATTTCACCCCATAGTTGTGATGGCGGACCAAGTATTGCCAGGAAGAGGGGACCATTGATGCCATCTTCCTGACTTACTCTTGGAGCCTGGGGACAGTCTACACTTTGGGATTTGGCAGTGAGATCAATAATTGCTCCTTTCCCTTCCTCATTCATGAGTCAGCAGAAAGGACAGAAGGATGGATGCAGTGAGTCATTTCTGGTGGTCACAGCAGGGAGAAGGGAGGGAGCAGAGCTAATACAGTTGTCTAGAGGAATGGCTGGTTCTTTTATTGCCTGCTGCTTTCTGTGTGGAGTCAGAGGAGATTAGGATGGAGAAGAGGAAGACAGGATTTAAGGTGAGAAGGCGTAGATACCATCCTTCAGGCTGGCTTTCTGAATTACACAAGATGTGGGATTTTGCCTTGTAGTTTTCACAGTGAGGCTAATAACTTTGTAAGGGAGCCAGGCAGCTGTGCAAGATTGAAGCATCCTTCTCTAACCCCACGCCAAAAACATACTTTGAGGCTGTGCTGCACAGAGTAAGTTTGCGAGGTGTGAAATACAGCTGTGCCTTTGCTCTGCCAAGCTGTGAGCTTTCCACCTGTGTGACTTTTGTATTTTCCATCAGTACTGGGCTGTAAGGAGCCAGAATTGGCAAGTCCTGCATTAGAGATGTGTAATGAATAACTTTACACACAGACATACAAGGAGCAGGGTGTTCTTCTATGCAGCAGTTGCTTTTCAATGGCACGAGATACCTCAGAATCACAGGTATCAATTGTTGTGCTTTTACAGTGGAGGGTGGCTTTGGCCACTGGAACAAAATGAAGTCTTAATTAGATTAGTAATTAAACCATACTCCACCCCCCACTTCACTCTTCCCAATGCCAGATGAGGTTTTGTTATAATTAACGGTGTCAGGAGTGTTGAAGATTCTCAATGCACATAATGATGATTTAAAAGTGCCCTCCTGCAAGCTGAGATTTATCAAGTTGTTATCATTTCTCTGTGTCTAGATAAATTGATCATCAGCAGAGCTGCAGGAGGGTTCAGGAAACTATCTAAATGGAATGTTCTCCTGAGACTCCTATCTGGACAGGTGGACTGACTTTCTGTGACTTAACGACCCACTTTCTCTTGCCTGCGGTTTGATCCTGCGAGTTTGATCTGCAGGGGTAGCTGTACAAACCACTCAGTGCCTGTGAATACAAATGAGCTTCTCCTTCCCCTCCACAGGAGCAGTTGTGCCAGAAGGATTGCTAAACATGCACCTGCTCCTCAGGCTTGGTGCTGGCTCACCCACCAGCCACACAGAGCAGCCCTGCGCTGGAGTTTGCTGGGATCTCTGCAGCGGCGGAGAGGAACCTGCCCAGGCCTCAGGGTTAGTGTCTCACGCTGTCTGCAGCACTGCCTGGCTGCTCAGCTTCCAGACTGCAGAAAGCCTGAGCAAACCCAGGCAGAAAGCTTATAAAATAAAGGCCTTGGATTTATGGCAAAACTTGTGAACCATGAACTGTGTCTGTCTCTGAGCACTGTTGCTATTTCTTGCATTTGCTAGGAACATCCAGTGCTGCAGAGAAAGATTAATTCTCCTTTTTTACCTCCAGTGGTCATCCTCACTGCAAGTAGCACTACTTACAGTTCTGTTTTTGTCTTTAGAACCAGTAACTCTCCTGTTTAACTACTGTGCGGAAAACTGCTGACATCAGAAGGGTCGATGTGCGTTTGTGGACGCTTTCTGCTTTTTCCTGAAAAAAACAGACTTGTCGCTGCTCTGAGCTCAGTTGATGTCATTTAAATGAAATAATCATTATGCAGTGGCTCTGAACTGCCAGAGCGAATGGGATCATCATGTAAAGAGCTGGACCAGATGGGATTGAGCAGCAGACTCTGCTTCATAAACTACAATCTGAAGTCACAAGTCAGGAGGGTGCTTAATGCATTGTCTGGCTTCTGAGCCCACAGATAGCTCCTGTGACTTCAGTGAGGACTGGTGTGCCCAGCCTTAAATAAGTGCTGGAATACCCAAGCCACTTCTAAATAAAAACCAAATACACAGACAATCTTTTCTTGGATTTTAGGTTTCCTTGTCTGGGTGCCCTGATCCCCTGCAAATCTCTGCAGGACTGATCCCCGAAGTTTCACAGACAGGCTCAGGCAGTGCTGTTTGAATCTAGCAGTGATGGCTGCAAAATTCAAAACACAGAACAGCCTTCAACCCCACAGACTGTGCTGCCTTGCTGTCTGGGATTTGAGAGGGGCAATGCTGTTAAGATCACTGGGTCTGCCTGGAGTGACCAGTAAACATTGCTCACCAACTACTACATTGAGCAAAGCTGGAGGGTCTGGTAGAGCCTTGGGAAAGTGACCAAGGCACGTTGGGGTATGTGGGGCTGTTCTCTAGGTTGTACCATGCCAGCTTTTAGGAGTTACTGAAGCAATGTGTGAAGCGAAGGTGTGTGTGCACTGCTCTCTTCCAGAGAGCTCTTCTCAATTTTTCTTCCATTTCTTCTTGCTTTGTTGCTTGTGTCTTGACATCAAAGGAATTATGATGGGATTTACGTGCTCCTTCTTTTTTTGTGGTAAAAAAGATGTCAAACAAGTTATTTTGCACAACTTTCTACTGTACTAACATCCTTTTTATTTGAGTTTATTCCAATGATTAAACTAAAGTGGTAGTTGGTCATGTGTTTGGAGAAGGTTTTGGTTGGTGTTCTTTGAAAACTGGAAGGAACAGCCTTCTTAGAGTGAGAGCTTGGTCTTTAAGGCCCTAAGCCAGGCAGCATCTCCTCAGCAGTCTCACCTATGCCTGGATCAAGGTGTTGACCACTGTTTTTACTGTTAGTCTTGAGAGATCCACTTTCTGATTCACATCTTGCTGGACACATCCCTGTGGCTCTGGAAGAGCCTCATCAAACCTGAGGTAGCCACCACTTTTCTGGGCAGGATTTTTGATATCCCCCCTGCAGAGGCCCATGTGTTGGCAGATAAGAGCTAAGCTGGGCTTTGATTTCAGTGCTGTGCTGTCCATGGCATCAGCATTCTGTCCTCTCATCTCCTGTAGGAGGTTGTAAGTGGTATAGGACAGGAGCAGGCATCCTTCCTGTTTGTCTGTGCAGAGTGGGGGGCTGATCCCTCAGTGAATGCCTAGAAACTAGTATTTTAATTAATTCCTTCTCAGAATTGTAGTGGGAATTAGTTAATAGTACCAGTGATTCTTTCAGAGGATCTATTCTATTACTGACCAGTTGTTTTGAAGACACGTTGAGTGGAGGAGTAACAATGAACTCTCCTAGCTGGGAGCCAGATGTGTTCAGGTAATCCCAAATCAAGCAGTGGCATTGCCAGGCTTTCATAGGAGGAGAGATCTACAGGCAGAGAGTCACCATTTCCTGAATGAGGATGTCTGCATAAAGCAAGTTAGTACCCAGCATATAATCCTGTCCACCAACCTGGAGCATGGAATCCTTAGTTAAGATATTGAATGAGGGAGGGTATTGCCTCCTTTAAAAAATTAAATATAAAAAAATAATGCTGGGCTACTGGTCTCAGAAAAGAAACCCTTAAAAATAGACCTGCCTGTTTCAAGCCACCTGAGTTCCCTTCATTCTCTCCTATGCACTGTAGTGAAATGTTAAGGAAATGTTTTAGGAATTAGATACTCTGCTGTCTGTGATATGTTCCCCTGCGTTCTTTATTGCTGGGACCATAAACTGCAGATGTTGATGGAGAGTGTTTGTTGGGGAAAAACTGACCACAACTACCTTTGCAAATTTTTAAGTGGAAATGGGAGCAGTTATCTTCCTTTCTGATTCCTGCAAATTCTGGTTTAAAGATAGTAAATAGAAGTCCAGGAAAATGGGACCATTTGTCCTCTTACTGATTTGTCTCACTGCAAGGGAGCATTGTGGGTTGAGATATTTCACTAGCTTTTGCAGAGTGTCCTGATGCCTCCTGTAGATGGAAAAAAATCCCACCTGGCAGTTCATCCTGGGGAGCAAGTGTGGGGCAAGTGTCTGTTTGTGATGGAGAGGCACAAATGATCAGGGAGCCTGAATTCACTGCATTGCCATTTTTCTCCCCTGGGCATTCCTCCTTGCAGAGCTCGCTGCAGTGATGTCCTAGTTTTAATGAGAGATTTTTGACAGCCATGGTGAATGTTGACATTTTCCTCTCAGTTTTTTTTTTTTTTTTTCATCCTGCTCTGAGTTTGAGCTGGGTGCAGGAAGAAGCTTGAGTATGCCTGATTCAGTTCTTCTGACTGCAGGTACCGTGTCCTGGGGTCTATTGTATAAACCCCCAAAGATGGTTAATGGATTTTTCCTTCATTATTGCTAATGAAAAGTAGCTTCTACCTAATCCTTCTGGAAATAGAAACATTGCGATCTCCAGTCCAAATTTCCTCATGCCCTTTTTATTCTTCTTTGTTTATTTCTAGTCGCTGACCTCGATTGGCTTTTTTCCTTCCCTGGTGTTTGCCTTTGAGTTATTTCTGTACCACATTAATGACCCCGCTCAGTCTCTGGTTAAGCTAAAAAAAAGCCACTACTCTGTCTCCCGTCGAGGAATCTCCCTTATTCTGCCTGTCCTACCAGTCTCCATCAGTCCCAGCTCCTCCGGAGGTCAGTATGTGTGTGTTGAGGAAGGACCCACACAACACCCCCTGTGTTCTGTCTGGCTCTGGACTAGTTAAAATGGCTTTGCTCATCACAAGAAGCACATGTGATTTTCAGTAAATACATGGGTTGGTTTTTTTAAAACCAAAACCCAACCACCACGTAGTGAATGCAAAAGCAAATTCTTGTCTAGGCAGATTAAAGAATGGAATAGAATTTTTGGGGGAACTTGTTCTGAGAGGGTCTGGTGTGCTGAAGATACTTAAAAACTCTCCTCCTGTTGCACCAGTGACAGTTCACGCACCAGACCTTTACACCTGTCTGCTCCACTTAACATTAAGGGCTCAGCTTCTCTAAGCAGGATGCTGTTCTGTAGTGGTGAGTGTAACATTTCAGTACAGTATTTTCTGGGTTGTGTCTGAGCTATCCAGTCCTTCGCAAGTTGCTGCAAAAGCTCCCAAATCTGGTGTGACCTCATCTATGTTGGAGCGGGATTTGCCAGGCAGGCTGGGTGCTGCACACAGTGGCCACCGTGAGCCCTGTGCAGCAGGGACCCTTTCCTGTGCTGGTGTGGCACTAGCAGAAAGTATCTGACTTGTTACCTAAAACTGTCTGGCACAGCCTGGAATTGTCAGACAGAGCAGGGAAGAGATAGAAGGACAATCCTGGTTGGGGTATCCAGCTGGCAGCAAAAACTAAATTGCAAGGTAGAAACATTAAAAACAAGGTCTGTGACAATCTGGCCCTGGTCTGCAAAAAGCAATGAGTGAGTTTTACAGGCGGTGCAGGTGGGAAAACAGAGCTTTGGTGCAGTGATAAGCCATAGGCTAAAATTGCAGTCTGGGTAACAGAGCCGTTGATGGCACTGCATGGCATTCTGCCAGCTGGAGATGGCTTAATACTTGTTTACCCAAGTAAAAAGGTTCAGTCAATCTCACAGCCTTCCCGGAGAACAAAGGAGTGAGACAGATTTAATACACGTCCTGTTAATTGCCCAATGGCCATTCCTTCAGCACAGATCTGTGTTTATGTGCCAGAATAATTTGGGTTTGTGTTTGACACAGGAGATCTGACTTGTGGAGGGACTTCAGCCTCGGCTGTTATTCTTGGAGAACTGAGGAAATGAGGGCATATCCCCTCTGCCTGTACACTCTGCAACTGAAGACACCTTTCAGGTAGGAGCTGTTCCCTGTTGATGGCCAGAGAGGTGAGTGACATGTAATCCCCCTTTTAAAGTTAAGCAAGAGGAAAAGAAAGGGAGAGAGAGAAGGGACAGAAAGGTCCTGAAGGGTTTTCTTCAGCCTGGCTTAATTTGGAGGTGACACTTCATATGTCAATTCAAATTAAACCATCAAGAAGCATCCCCCATCTCAAAGTCTCTGCTGCACTCTCAGTCCTGCAGCTCTGGGGCACACTGGGTGACTGACACAGTTGAGGACAGAGGAGGAAGGAGCAGCAAGAGAAGCTGAGATGGGTGCTTCATGCAGGGCTGCTCTGTCCTCTAACGGGTATGACTGCAGGTCACTGCCAGCATGTCATCACCCCTGTTTTCTTTACCACATGTTTGGACCTGGTGATGTGGCATGTTGAATCCAGATATCTTGTACTTACGGTTTTCTGCAACCTTCCTGATCTGAATAAGGTTTAAAAACAGAAATCTTATCTGGGTGCTGAATGGTTAATGGAATTGAAAGCCAACACCTGCGTCTACAGCAGGTGTCCCCTCCACTGCAGCTGAATAGCATTTCATGATGGCAAGGAAATAATTCAGTAAAACCAGGCCCAGCTCAGTGAGCGATGAATGAAGCTCAAGTGAAGTAGAGGTCACTCATGTTAATCTGAAGCAAATAGGACTGTGGGACTGGGGGAAGAGGGTGAACGTCTCTTTATGTACAAATTCTATAGCTCAGAGGCTTAGGAAAGGCTTCATAGTAAACATTTGCAAAGTATCCATGCCATTAACCTCTTCTGAGAGGAAAGACAAATGGGTTTCCGGCTTCATTTTGTGCATCTCTCGCATTTTGGTGCGTATGCAAATTGGGCTGGGTGGCAGCGTCTTATACAAATAAGCTCAAAATGCAGAGGCAGCCATGCAAGCAAAATGGCTCGCTGTTCCCTGAAGCTGCAGCAAGACTGCTATCGCAGGCAGAGAGCCTGATGAGTGAGGAAGCATCTAGAGGAGAGAAGAGAACCAGGAATCCTCCTAAATGTTGGCATGGTAGCCAAAAGCCCCGTGTCTGTACTGCAGTGCTATCCTGGAGTAGTGATGACCCTGGGGAGTATTCTGTGCTGTTTTATTTTGGGATTTGGAGCGTCCTTATCCTGCCTTCTCCAGGCACAGAAACACACAAACAGCTCATGGCTGTGATAAAGAGGGGAGGTGATGTTTGGGAAAAAGATGACCAGCACCTTTCTGAGATCAGGATCGAACCGAGCGTGGAAATAACCGGGGCACAAAGCACAAGCAGGCTACTTTGCAGGGACATTGGCTGCCTGCTGTAAAGGCAGTGTGCAAAGGCTGGCTATTACATTGTGCTGCTCATGTTCTCTGTCCCAGATCCTTTGTGGGGCTGTGAATCAGGTTTTTCCATGCTGTTTTACAGCAGTTACTGATGCGCTTGCACAGGATCATCCCAATTAGAAGTCTTTGTGTTAACCTCTTTGCAATGCTTCTTTTATAGAGTCGTGCAGACATCAGGCCCTTAGATTGCCAAGGGGTGAGCCCTAGTTTTCTCCATCTTAGGCTGTGTTCTCCCATCAGGTGTACTATGAGCAAGTATCCAACAAGTTCAACCAAGTTTGGCTTTCTGAGTCAGCAGTGCCTCTTGGTTAACACAACAGCAAGACCAAATGGCATTTAGTGACCGGTGACAACATAACAGAAAAGGGGCTAGAATCCTAAGGATGTGACTTTCTCTGGGTTTTTTCTGCAACCAGACCGTGAAACAGGGTAATGGGACTACTTGGCATCATCAGTTTCTTCTCTGTGAGGTGCAGACAGCCAGAGCCAGAATAGTCCCTGCTTTCAGCTCCATGAGCTGACGATAGAGCAGTACAGCAAGCACATTCACTATGTGTCTGGTTTACACCCTAAGAGGCAGCACAGCATGGCTGCAGTGACACTGGCTGTTGACTGCACTGTCATGGTGGAAAACAAATTGCCTCAGAGCCTTCAATCTGTGTCCTCTACTGTTTCCTGTTGAAACCAGGGAAGCTGGGATTTCCATAGGGTTTTGAAGCTCAGGGCTCTGATGTACAAAGAAATCTTGTGTCTCTGTGTTCATTCACTGTTGCTTCTGGTTCCCTCCTTTAATCTTCCATTATCTCAAATGCTTTTGGAAATTTCATTTCCAAAGCACTGTACTGTCTCATGGGCCACTACCCACGTGAAGTTCCCTGTGTGGGCATCATGGCTTAGCAGGAAATGCAATGCTGCTTGCAAACGTTTGGCAGACAAGATAGGGGAGAAAGCATCTGTGAGTTATTAAGGGCAGAGCAATGTCTTTCACCTTCAGTGTTTACAGATTATTTTTTTCCATTCTCATCTGCCAAACACTTTGGCTTTTCAGCATTGTCTGCATCCAGAGGGTGTTTGTCTTGGCGGAGGAATTATCTTGGACGTGCAGCCCGTGTGAAGCTGCCCTGGGCAGAGTGCTTGGTATGGTGACTCAGTCCTTCTGCGTGCACAAGCTTGGGTCGGTTTTAGCATTTCACCTCCAGTAACTCCTGAACTGATTGTGTAGGGGGAGATGCTGGTGTTGCATTTGGAACTACTCAGCCTCATGTGAACTACAGGTCTGGCTGAGAACCTGAGCTGCACTCATCCCTTGGTAACTGAAAACCTCCTTTCAAGTGCTCCTACAGCCTGTGCTCCTGACACACTGGTTCAAGTGATGATGACAGTAGGATTTTTCTAGTGGGTTCCTGATCAGACTCCTAAAAGTCACTGAGGATTAAGCAAGTTAACCCAGCTTTTTCCCTGACCATACCATTGCCATCTAAAGTCAATCTTTGGGTTAGAAAGAGCTCCTTTTTGTGATAGTTTTCCCAGTTAGGTTTCGTGTGTGAAGGCCAAATCATAGAATCTGAGAGTCATAGGGTTAGAAGAGACCTCCAAAGGTCATCTAGTTCAGATGACCACAGCTCCACTGTGGTGCAGAGGTGTGTGATGGTCCTTGGTTTTGCAGTTCTGTGCAGGAGCAATCTTTATCTCCAGACATTGAAACTGTGTTGATCTTGAACACTGTAATTGCTGGTGTGCAGTTGCCAAACACCCAGAACCTTCAGTTGAAATGGCAATAGCTTGGTGCTTCTGACAGTTTTGCTGTGGAGGGGAGCACAGTGGGGAGGAACCTTTTATGTCTTCATTTTGATCCCTCTGCTGTTGTAGGCAGTTTCTATCCAATCACGCTTTTTATGGGCACACTAGGCCACACTGACATCACCCCATCACAGGTCAGATGTGATCAGAATCAGCCTCTCCAAGGTCAGAAGCTATCGCCTTGCTCACAGTTTAAACTTGTGGGTGATCTGTACCTGCTGCCCATATCATGAATGAAGGGTGGTGAGAAGCAGAAGCTGTATTTTAATTAGACTGCAATCTAATTAACTCACTTCTGAGTGTGGACAGACCGCACACTGTGATTTTCCTGCTCATTCCCACTTTGGGGATTTGTTACCAACCTTTCTTTCTCTGTGGGAAAAACCTAGAAGCCAGGAGTTCTTAGGTCTGTTTCTGGCAGCTCTATCAATTCACTTGTGACCTTGTGTGAGTCCCTTTGGGTTTTGCTTGTAGAGCTTTACAGAGGTAGGAGAGAGACAAACACACATCCTTCACCTTTCAATATTTACTGAGAGCCCTACTTAACTCTTAGAAAGGGAGGGTCTTTAAGTACCAGGTGCTGCAGATGTCTGTTGCCATGGGAATACAATTAATAAGTAATACCCCCTATGGCAGAGGAGTTCCCAAAGTGCACACTGCAGTGGTTTGTTTTCACTGTAGTTTACTGCGTGGAGACTGAGTCACACTATACATTTCCCCGCTTTTCATTACTGCTGGAGGAGCCCTGGGTAAGCAACATTAATGTTCTACATCCTAAGTACTGACTTAATGGTGCTTGATCCCAGGTAATGGGAGACTATGTCCTACAGGTCTTTGGCTGCCAGTTCTACCGCTCCAGATACCATATAATGGAATCACAGAATGATTTAGGTTGGAAGGGACCTCAAAGATGATCCAGTGACAACCCTCTGCCATGGACAGCAACACCTCTCACCCAGCCAGGTTGTCCAGAGCCCCATCCAGCTGGGCCTTGAACACTTCCAGGGATGGGGCATCCACAACCTCCTTAGACCACCTGTTCCAGTGCCTCAGCACCCTCATGATGAAGAACTTATTTCTAACATCCTATTTAAATCTACTCTCTTTCAGTTTCAGACCATTGACCCTTGTCCTATCACTACAGACCATTATAAAAAACCCTTCTTCAGCTTTCCTGGAAGGGCACTATTAGGTCACTCCAGAGCCTTCTCTTCTCTAAGAAGAACAACCCCAGCTCTATCAGCCTGTCTTCATAGCAGAGGTACTCCAGCCCTCTAATCATTTTCATGGCCTCTTCTGGACCTGCTCCAGCAGATCCTTATCCTTATGTACTGTGGGCTCCAGAACTGGATGCAGGACTCCAGGTTGAGCCTCACCAGAGCAGAGTTGAGGAGATGAATCACTTCCCCCAACCTGGTGGTCGCACTTGTGATGCAGCCCAGTACTCTCATTGTGGTCCTATTTGCAGGAGGACAGGACAGTTCTGACCTCTAGTGCAAAACAGATAACAAACTCCAATCCAAAGGTGTCTACTTCAAGCTCAGTACCTTCTGCTTAGGTTGGAGCGTGTCATTGAGACAGCCAGACAGTGGGAACACTGTGAAACAAAGAAGATCTACTGCTTGGCTGGACATAGCAAATCATTTTGGTGGGGTGGTGCCTTGGTTTGAAAGTGCTCCCCTTACTTATTTCCAAGCTTCCAGCTTTCATTGTGCTTTTCATTGTGCTTTTGTTTAAACTGTAAAAAAAAGTGTCAAGCAGACAGTAATTCCAGGATTTTTCCCAGCACAGGTAGGTACAGGCTGTGACCAAGATCAACCTTAACCTTCTCATTGCTAAATTACAGGCACTGTGCTCATTTCAGCTCTTTCTGCAAGATGGATTATCTGGACTTTACATTCTGAGTCTTAATCTTTTTTGCTAAACTCTGAGCATCAGACATTGTCCTTTTTTCAGAGTGAACACCAGAACTGACACTACAGCAACCTAGTGATGGCGAGTAATCACTGCTCTGGCAGGAATGTGCATAATTCACATGCCTTCCTGGAGGAGTGTAGGACCTTAATCCTCGCGCTTCGTGGTGGCTCTTTGCAGGGTGAATGTCTGTTTCTGGCTCCTGTTATAACTTTGTGAAGGCAGAAAAGGCAATAGGAAGGGTTGGCTGAACCGGGAAAAACAGAAGGAAGAGAGAAGGGGCACTGGGTACTGTGGGCTCAGGGAAGGCTGATGTGTATGTCTGTATGAGGCAGTAAGAGCTTGTCGTACAGGACATTAATTGTGAGCATAAAAGGATGAGTTTGGCTCCACTTCAAGGACATCCGTGGAGGAAGAACACAAATCTTACATCAGCGTGGCTCAGAGGTGAAGCGGCTCTGCTCTTTCCAGAGCTCGTGTCAAGGAGAATTTTTCTGAGTGTGATTTTGTGGCACTCTGGGAAGTGTTTCATCCTCTGGTCTCTGGTCCTGTGCTGTTGAGCTCTCAGCAGTCTAGGTATTCCTTGCCTCTTAGACTGGCACATTCTCACCAATGCTGGCCTCTCTGATTTTGTCAGGAAGATCTCATGAGCATAGCCATTGTC
Source organism: Upupa epops (assembly GCA_013397515.1). Lineage (NCBI taxonomy): Eukaryota > Metazoa > Chordata > Aves > Bucerotiformes > Upupidae > Upupa > Upupa epops. Next base: position 270,728 of record VZRI01007521.1, on the reverse strand, counting down.
CTGCTGCGGCTAGCTGCTGCCTGGTTCTGCTTCAGTGGGCACAGGAGCTCTGCTAACTCTCCATGCCATTTAGGGGAGCAAAACAAGCAATGGTGCCTATCAGGTACTTCTTGATTCAGTAGACCCTTTAATAAATTACTCATCCGTGCAGAGGGATCCTCTTGCTCCTGTCTCCCAGGAAAACTGTATAAATTGCCCGTGTTTGACCCCCAGTGGCTGTTACCACTGCAAGCATGGTGATGCGGGATGAGATCACTCACGGTAGAGCCATTCTGTTTGACTGCACACTGCAGGATACCGGGCATCTGATTCTTGAGGCTTTCTTTGCGGCTGCAGCCCTAAGAAACTGAGGGGCGAAGGGGGCCAGACAGTCCTTTGAGGGGAAACAGTCCAGAACGTGTATGTGCTGGACGGCTATTTTCTGTATGGATGTCTTTTTATCCAACAGAGTGCTCTGTGTGTGGAGAGCTCCACACCCCACCCGAGTGTCTTTCTGATGATGAATGAGGGGAGGAGGAGCCGGTAGGTGGCACTCGGGAACGCACGGCCTGAGCCCGGGGCCGCGCGGGGCCGCGCACGCCAGCGCTCGCTCTCGTCGTGACATGGAAGCTCTGAGCAGCGGGCGGGGGCACCTGCCTGCGGCCGTTGGGCTGCTCCTGAGCGGCTCCCTGGGGTGCAGATGGAACAGTTTGGCTCCTTTCAAGGGCACTGGTGCTGGTGTTGTGACTTACCACATCTCCAAGAAGTGCTGAGGACGGTGGTTCCAACTGTAGCTCCAAGGGCTCTGCTGGGCACTGGCACTGCCTGCCCTGGGATGGAGTTAGGCTTCCAGTAATGCCAGCCCAGTGCCCCTGTTCACATCCCATCAGCTGCAATTTGCTACAACAAGTGGCCGAGACAGGCTTCAGTCTGCCAGCATTCAGTCCTGATGGGGAGAGCTGTGACATTCAGCTTCCATTGCAAAACAAAAATGGCATCACAGGCCATCTGAGGGCACATTTTCAGCAGTCAGAGTGAAGACAAGGTATGGGCTCCATTTCTGAGCCAGGCTATTCCCAGTCCATGGCACTTGTCAACCCAGCAGTGATTAGTGAGGCAAAAGCAAAGGCTGCAGAGCTCCACCTGCCCAGCTCTGGTGACAGAAGGTGATAAGGAATTTGTGGTGCAACCAGGAGGTAATTGGCAGCAGTAGCATGAAGCGATGCCAGTCCCTCGTGCCCAGCAATTGTCCAGACATTCTGCTCACAGCTGTAATTAACCTTATCGTGCAGTCAGACTGTTCTGGACCACGTTTTGAATGGAGTGTGGCTGCCTCATAAAATCAAGTGGGATGACACAAAAGCTGTGTATGGGATTATGCGTGAAAATCCATTTTGGCTTGGGGGAGGCAGGCGGGGTAGGGACTGGACCTCCTCTCCCCCTTCTCTTCTCTCTACAGACACAGGTTTGTGTAGCTGAGACAGTACGATCACTTAACTCCTTGTGAGGACAAGGACACGAGGTCTATGAGCCTCAGCCTGAACTGACAGGTCTCTTTTGACAGGTAGAGACCACGTCTTGTGTGATGCCAAGCTTGAAGGAGCAGGGAGCTGGTCTCTCTGATGGTGTCTGTGTAGAAAAGTGAACAGAGAGCTCCTGACTTAGTTGAAGGCCATACTGCCTGTGCCTGCCTTAGCTCCTTCTGTGCTGCATGCTGCAACCCGTGCTTCCTGGGCCTACCAAGAATAAGCATGGTTAGTACTGCTGGGATGGCTAATGCGATCTCTTATCACCTTCAGTAATGGAGCTGAAATGTTGGCAATGGGTGAGTCCATCCTGATTGGCAACATAGGTCTCACCAGCTGTGAGTCTATGGCCATGTGTCACATCATCCTGTAAAGAATGAGTATGCCCTAGAGTTACCCAGCCCCACGCTTGTCCAAGAGTTTTGCCCCAAGGAGCTGCTTTCCCCAGACATGGCTCTTAGATGTCATCTGCAGAAGCAGCTCTCTGAGACAGACAGCGCTTGCCAGGAAGGTGGTGTTGATGAAAAGGAGCTCTCTGGCATTTCCTCCTTTGCTTTGTTGGGACTTTGTGAACTTATGGGACTTCCTCCCCTTGCCAGGGGACAGCAGTTGTTCCTGCTAAGGCTAACTCCCACTGCCTCAGTGAGCAGCAGCTTACCCCTGGGCTATGCAGGATAATTGGCCTGTTCCCTGCTGGGGAACCAATGGCTGTGCAGGTCGGCTAACTAGAAGGAGCCAGGGTAGCAACAAGATTAAGAATACATATGAACAAATATGTTTCCACTGCAGGGATGCACTGAAGCGTAAGAGTCTGGTCCGGCAATAAGCCAGAGGCAGATGGGGTTGGTGTTGGGCTGCAAAGCAGTGCAGGTAGTGCAGGAGAAGTGAGGGCAGTTTACACTGACGTGAACTGGCTTAATGCCATTGAATCACCTGTTACATTGCACTGCATCCTGCTGGCTGGAATCCAGCGCAGATCCTTCTTTCCTGGCATCTGGAAAGAAGGCAGAGTGCCACCAAATCCACTACTGGCCTTTGACTCTGCTTCTCTCTACCAGTGGCCTCAATACAGGATGGTACCTTTCATCGTTCACTCATTTAATGATCTTGCGATTGTACAAATTCCTCATTTGGAGCCAGTATCTGCTTAGCAGACACCACGAGCAGGGAGGCAGATAGTGAGTGTGGTGACCCCATCCTGATCTCTGTGGGGCAGAAGCTAAATGAATGTCCGTGAAGATGTCAGTGACACAGCATGGGGGCGGTGCTGTAGTGCAGCCCGTTGCTTTTTCTTTCCAGAAAAAACAGGTAAAAGGTACTTCTATTTTGAGGGTGATTGTTCTTGGCTGGGTTGGGTTCCTGTTATACTTCACAAAGTGATTTTGGATAGTTGAAAGCTGTCAACACACCCCAGTCATTTTCTTCTCATGCAATAAAGGGTTTTTGGGGAAGAAGATTTATGACATATCCTCACGTTGAAGCATCTCAGGCTGGCAGGGAGTCTTATCAGCTACCTGCAAAGGCACTTTCAGGACAGAATCACTCAGAATTATTGAGGCTGGAAAAAGATCTCTTGAGTTCATCAAGTCCAGCCTGTGACCTGACATCACCACATCTGCTAGGCCATGGTAGTAAATGCCACATCTTGTCTCAAACGACTACAGGGATGGGGACTCCACCACTGCCCTGGGCAGTCCATTCCAGTCATGATCACATTTTCCATGAGAAAGGGCTTCCTAATATCCAACCTAACCCTACCCTGATAGCAACCTCACTTCAAGTAGTTGTAGACAGGGAGAAGGTGAGAAGGGCCCCTGAGTCTCCTCTTCTCCAGGCTAAATATCCCCAGCTCCCTCAGCCTCTCCTCATCAGACTTCCCTGCAGTCCCATCCCCAGCCTCATTGTTCTCTCTAGACCTATTTCAGCCCCTCAATCTTTCTTGAAGTGAGGGGCCCAGAACTGGTCCCAGTACTTGAGGGGAGGCCTCACCAGTGTCCAGTACAGAGGAAGAATTATGTTCCTAGTCCCGCTGGCCACACTATTGCTGATACAAGCCAGGATGCCATTGGCCATTTGGTCCACCTGGGCACACTGCTGGCTCATATTTAGCCCACTGTCAACCAGTACTCCCAGGTCCCTCTCTGCCAGGCTGCTCTCCAGCCACTCATCCCCCAGTCTGTAGCTGCAGGGGATTATTGTGGCCAAAGTGTAGGACCATGCACTTGGCCCTGTAAAACCTCATCCTGTTGCCCTCTGCCCCTTGACCCATCCTGTACAGATCTCTCTGCAGCATCTTCTTCCCTTCCAGATCAGCACTCTCACCAAACTTAGTGTCATCCACAAAGGAAGACTGTCTTGGTCCACTGGCTATAGGTTGCATATATACACCCCAAACTGATGAGGAACTGCTGTGAGATCTCATCACAGAGAGCAATTTATTTGCTCACAGATATATGGACAGAGAAGCTATCTCTGTCCATATTCTTGATTTATCAGGGACGATAAATCCTTGAGCTTTGCATGTCATGTTCCTCCGAAGAAGGAGGTATTCCATGGAAGATGGGGGTTAGTGGAATAATGGGCAGCCATGCAGGTTTATAGTCTTTGTGATGCTTCAGAGCTCTTGGGCACCACTGCAGTGACATGAATTCCCTGGCCCAGTGGGAGCTTCTTGACTGCCCTGAGGTCAGCAGGTCAGAGGAAGTAGGGGAGTGTGACCTGGCACAGCTTTGGAACAGGTTGAAAGCTCCAATCAGTTGCTGTCTCCAGTGGCATTGATGTCACGTGTTTATCTTGGAAATTAGACCCTCTAGCCCCATCCCATATATTAGCAATTCCAATAAAAGTAATAATTGGATTCAGTCCATTGCATTTAACACTTTAATGTCAGCTAGCGATTATTTCCTGATCCCAGCTCTTGATTAAGTGACATCTTTAAGCACCAGATTAATAAACCTGACTCTTCTTTGCACACCCGACTTGCACAGCCAGACTAGGCCTTTCTGCACCGTGGTGCTCTCTGTACTTGGCTGAAGCTGATCAAAAGGTCACCACATGATTCTTGAAATATTTTTGCTTTTTCCATTTGTTTCTGATCTGAGCTGGATGGAAAACAAAATTTGCCTAAAATTGCAGGCTAAACCTGATGTCCTGAGATTTTTCCAAGGGGCTGCTCAATGAAATGGATAGACAGAAGGGTCTGCTTGTCTAAGGCGACCAGCCTTCACTCTTTTCATGATCTTCTCTCTGTGACCAAACAAAACCAAGACTCTGGAGATTAACAGTGGTGAAACACTGCTTGGTATGAGCAAGTTCTCACATCTTACTGGTTGTGTCCTGGTATACGGTGAGCTACAAGTGTGGGCAGAGTTACAGAGCAGAAAGGGAAGGAAGGTGCTGGAAGGGTTCACAGACAGCAAGGAGAAGGGAAAGGAACTGTGCTGAGGATGTGTTTGGTACAGTGATGTGATGTAGGCTCTGGTGGCTACTCTCAGTACCTGTAGATTTTTTGCTGGCGCGTTCTGCATTGACTATTACGATGTGGTCAGTCTCAGAGAGGTAAAAGTCCTTCCTGTGGAACAATTTGGTGAAATCCTGCTTGAAGTGTCACACTGAGTTGGGTTTCAGGGGAATCTTTCTCTTCAGCTGTTGTAAGCTGTTTGTGTCACACGGATGGTGTCGGTCCTGCTGTTCTCATGGAAAAGAGGGACACGCCAGCCAAGGCAGTTGACACCTGTCTGTTGTGGCCAAAAGCCATTGATTCTATAACCCAACATTAAGCACTGCCTGCTCAGCAACTGGAGAGGTTCATGCATCTTAACTTTCCAGGTCACAAGCCTGGCAAGCCTGGGAAGGATATTCTCCCAGTCATTCTCTAGGTCAACACTTTCTCTATAGGGCTTTTTCTAATTTTTCTAATTCTAGCAGGCTGGCAGGAAAGTGCTATAAGGTGACAGAAAACCCTTATCTCTAGTGTTCCAGATGCTGGAAGGACACTACCCAGAGCTGGCATGATAGTAAAATCCATCACAAGATATTCCACAGACAATGAAGGCTTCATCAGTGGAATGGGAACCACATAAAGATGTTTTCCTTCTCCAGGCCCTCTGGGCTGATGTTACCCGAATGCCTATACTATCTCTGCATTGCAACATACCTTAACTCAGCCTTCTTCAGTGTCTTGCTGGGTGGTGTGTTTACTGTCCATAGCACCTTTGGTCATAGTCACCCAAGGCATCTGTGGAGTTGCTGTAGCTCTGAAGACAAAGTTCATACTGATCTACTATGAGATTCTCAAGTTCACATTTGTTGGGGGAAAAGCAGGTCTTCAAGAGCAAGCTCAATGGGCAAGAGGAGTCCCATGGAAATAGGGATCTGCTTTCATATGTGGGGACAGGAATCATTATAGATGAAGCAGCCTCAGCTGTCCTGTCTGCTTTGAAAGAATAACTCAGACCCATCCAGTGATGCTGTAGCTGAAGGTCGAGGATCTATAAGGGGTGCAAACTGTTGGGAGCTCGTCTATGCTATAGGCCAGTCCGAGTCAGCCCAGGCTGGGAGATGGTGACAGGGTGGTTGTGGATGTGCAAGCTGCAGGAGTTGTTTTCATGGATACAAAAGTGTGGAGTTCTGTGACAGCTTTGTTGTTCTCACATCTTTCAATGTTGCCTTCATTGTGTACTCCCAGCAGCTGGGATGCTAAAGGAAGGCTGATAGTTCCAAGGTAGTGAAAACAAGCTGGAGTCTTTCCTCTTCAGGTTGTCTGTTTCTGCATATGTGGCTGTGTCTCCAGCTCTCACAGGGTGACTGCCTCCCTCTCTCCTTTCCCTGCAATAGGGGAATCCAGTGGCATCAGACTTTCCTGTACCTTCCACAGTACTCTGAAGGCAGCAGAAGGTGATGGATGGCAGTTTTCCTGGCAGCTGCCCAACACTGCTTCTCTTGCACTGCAAACAGCACTCCAGCTTCCTGTGTCTTCAGTCCAGAAACATCCTTCGTGTGAAATCTTCTGGTGATGGAGTGCCTCAAAGGTCTGAATTCCTGCCTAAACCTTTCTTGTTCCTAAAGCACAGCGGCATTCAATGGGAAACAGCCAGACAAACATTTTTTCATTGCAAACAGGCATTAAAAAAACTCAGTAGTGGCTTCAGTGTAAAAGCTGTTGATGCCATTGCGTTATCTAACAGCCTTATTGGCTTTGATCATTTCCATAAATCAGATCAGCAACACCTTCCCTTTGGATGATGCCTTTCTGTGGTTTGGTCTGAGATGCTCTAGGCAGCCCCAGATTAGATTGTGCTCCATGTTCACCGTCTCTGAACCCCCAAAAGTCAGGTACCACCGCTGTTCCCATACATGGAGGTGGGAGCTCACCAGGATTCCCCCTGACACGTGTGTGCCCAGCACAGGGCTGAGCTTCAGTGACAAAAGCCTAGGGCTGTGCAGGCAGGGCAGCTTCACACTGATGCACTAATTAGTCTCAATTACATTTAGGTGAATGTAAATAAAAACCCCAATTCCAGACACTGACACAGTGTGGCTGAGCCCAAGTGTATCTAACCTCTGCAATGGTGATATCTCTCCTCTCAAGCCTCCCTGTCTCAGTGTCTTGCAGTAAGCACCAGAACTGGTATCACTCCTGTTCACAGGTAACTGGGGAAAAAATGGAGAATGATTTGTGTGAAAGCGCTGTGTGTTGGCAAGAGCTTTTCACATTAAAACCATGACAAACTGCGTGGAGAATAGTTTCTTTATCTCTCACCCAGCTTCAGACAGCTTGAAGACTGAGGCCCAGTAATGTGTGGCTGTTCCAGTGAAGAGTCAATGTTAAATGACAACTATTTTGCGAGGAGAAGATAAATGTTCTGTTTGTACCCATCTTGCTATGGTGGTTTTGCTGTCAGATTTTGCCCTTATGGTAGCATAGTTGTGTGTACCTGGTCCAGAATGAGCAGTCATCTCTCGCTTCTGCTGAGACAGTGTAGTGCAGGGGATTGTGCATAGTCATATACCTGCAGTTTGGACACACTCCCCTGGGCCTGGGCTGATGCTGTATCTCATAAGCCAATTCAGTGACACCAGGAAGGAATAGAAACTTATCCCTGCTGTTCAGATAGATAGGGTGAATCCTGGTTTTGTTAGATCTAAGAGCAGATTGAATGCATCATCTGTAGCAGATAAATTCCAGCAGGCAGGTGGATCACCTTTGCTTGTGTTCAGTCAAACATAATGTTCCTCGTGAAGGAGGATGGGAGATGTTGAAGTGCAAACCAAGGAGGACTGGACTTTGCAGAGAAAATCCTGAATCTGATTCCTATTTCTGCCAGATGCTGTGGTGTGTCATGTTTACAAGCTCTGCTAAGGTAGGGCTTGCTGTGTTTAAGCTGTTTTTCTTGCTGCTCCTCTTGGAAGGTGATTTAAATTGCAATTAATAAAAAAAAAGGGCTTGGGAGTGACAGTGGGATTCCTTTGGAGGTGAAGTTAATGGAAGGTTAGTGCACAGCTACCACTGAGCTGCCTTAGCAGCCCTTTGCCTCAATTTCCCCTCTGCTAGAAGAGGAGGAGCAGTGCTACTGGTCTCTGTGGCCTCTCACAGGGGAGAATCAAATCATAGAATCACAGGGTTGGAAGTGACCTACGGAGGTCACTACCATCTAGTCCAACACCCCTATAACAAAGAGGGCCATCTCTAACTAGAGAAGATTGCTCAGAGCCCCATCCAGCCTGACCTTGTGTAGCTCCAGGGATGGGGCCTCCACCACCTCTCTAGCAGCCTGTTCCAGGGATCCACCACTCTCAGATTCAAGAACTATTGACTCATGTCCAGCCTAAATCTCCCTTGTCCTAGCTTCAAACCATAATGCTTTGTCCTATTGTTCCCTGCTCTTGTGAACAGTCTGCCCCAGCCTTCTCACAGGCCCCTGTCAGGCACTGAAGGTCACTATAAGAACTACTAAACCCAGCTCAGGTTTAAGCAATATCAGCTCATATTGTTCCCTTCTTGCAAAATTCTGTTTCAGGAATGGGGCTCTCTTTGCAGACATTCCCATTCCTTTGTACCTTTCTGAGAGGCTGATGCCTAATATTAACCTGAAACTATTTGCTACAAATCATAGAATGGCCGGGGTCAGAAAGGACTTTAGAGATCACCCCCCTGCAGAGGCAGGTACACCTTCACTAGATCAGATTACTCAGGGCCCCATCCAACCTGGCCTTGAACTCTTCCAGAGATGGGGCAGCCACAACCTCCCTTCACAACCTGTTCCAGTATCTCACCATCATAGCTGTATCTCTGCCACAGCTCTGAATTTTAGATCACAGGCATCCCACAGTGGGAGAGCACTACATTCAGTTTTATGAGTTCCTGTAGGTGGATTATATCCCACTTGGTTGTTTACAACAGTCATGAAGATCCAACAACATTTTAATGAGGTGTAGCAGTGGTATATTAGGAAATGGATCTATTAAATGCAGCCTGTAGCAGTTGACTGGTATTTAATTGGCATGTGTTAATACTCTTACTACATCTCCATTGATTCCACAGCTGAAGCATTAATTTTTGAGTAGGAAAATGATGATTTGTGATTAAAAAAAATCAACTAAAATAGAAGTACAGCTGCTTTTAATGTGAGGATTGTATTTATAGTCTTAGACTGACTGAAGTGTTTACAGTAGGTGGTTTTAAAACAGACAAGGGTGACATGAAAGAAACATCCCATCAGTTATTGCTGTAAGGTCTGTGAAGATTGATCTGCGAAGGTAACTTCCGTCTACTCTTAGGAAAGGTTTAGGCTTCATTGTTTTGCAGGAAAGTTTATTTCCACAATGTGTTCCTTAACACAAATGTGGAAATTCTTCTACAGGGACCTGGTCTCAGGAATCAGTGGCAGCTGCTCCACACTGGGCTGTGATCACCATACAGGAAGATTTCAGCCTGCAACAGCTCAGTCCACTGGTATTGCGGCCAGTGGCAGGTATTTAGTGGGTTTGTTGAGAACAGGGCATCCATGTTTCAGAAGGACAAGTCAAAGACAGATGTTTTCTGGAGTGAGAGGACTGTGTATATGTAGATCCCAGGAGAACACACTGTGTGGTGCTTTGTGTGATCTTCCAGTCTCTAGTAATGCATGGGGACATCTCCATCCTGCTTTGTCATACTTGCACCTGAGCTGAGAGCATCATGCAGCTGTGTGTGAGTTCTTTTGTAGTGAGCTGCTTTTACTGTCAGCCCTTGCCCTGCCCAGTGTGAAGTTTTCAGTACTTGTGTGTCCCTGTGCCCTGTGGTGTGCTAGTGGGAAGGCTTTCTAAATATTCCCAGAGGTTCCCTACAAATGGGGTAAAACAAGGCTCAGAGTGGTTCTGTGTCCTACACTGAGAGGTGGAGTGTGAGACAGAGGCACAGTGGAGAGAACTCCGTGTGCCGTCCTCATCTTGTCACTCCTCCCTGGCTGTGTAACTGCCCTGTGCAACCTTCACCGCTCATGTGTCCTCCTTGCTTCACCTTTGCCTGGATTTCTGCAGGCTCCAGCTCCCACAGCTGAGCAGTTGGGACCCCCTTACTGCTGGCAGGCACCCAGCCTGGTTCCCATCGCTACGTGACAGTAGGTGGTTCTTTTCCAAAGGAGGCTGTTGATGTGCTCAGTATGGCCAGATGGTCCCCTTACAGCTTGCTCTCTCACTCTGCCTTGGAAACATTAATGATCCCTGAACCTCTCTGATGGAGGGGCTCCTTTTTGTGGCAAACTCGTTACATGGTTATTGGGAGCTGCTGCCACCCATGTTGTCACGACAACCATCCTGATTCAGAGCTGCTGGGAAAGGTCTGAACCTGAGGCACATACCCCAGCTCCCAGCAGATGCTCACCCATAGCCAATTGGTGGGGTGCTGAGAAGCCATGACATCATGTGCCAAGTAGGCCCCAGTATTTCATTGTTAGCTTTCTTCATCCCTCTGTGTCCTTGTCTCCTGAAGGTGCTCCCCAGCCCAGCCCCTGGCACAGCTAAGCCAGACCTGCTGCACTGCTCTTTCAAACTGCTACAGAACTGGCAGGGCCGTCAGAGGGACCCCCCCAAACCCTCAGGGAGTGGGAGCTGTGACAGAAGAGTGTTTGTGTCTCTGCGGAAAGCTGTGGGGTGGAATAATACCCATAGCTGTTAGGAACCAGGTATGTTGCTACGTACTGGAGTTTTGTTAGTGGGGCCAGGAGTTAGTTGTCAGAGTTAATTCTGTCTGCAGGATGAGCTCTCTGGTGGCTACTATGAAGTATGGGAGATTAATGGTGTCCTTGCACCCCCCACCCCCCATTAAACCCTACTGAACCCAATTCCTAGTCCCGTTGTAAGGCCACTGGGTGTGATGAGTGCTCCAGAACTGTTTCTGTCCTGGATGGAGAACATGCCCAGGGTCCCACTCCACTGGAGCAGAGAAGGTTTGTTCATTGGCTTCACTGAGGTGTATCTGAGCCACCTCTGGAACCCTGTACCCCATTAAGGTCACTCAGTAGTTACACAATGGTCAATACTTCTCCTACTGAGACACTGAGCCTTGATCACTCTCTGCCACAGCAGCACAGGGTGCTGGTAGTTTCCAGCAGCACAGTCAGTTTGGGAGGGCCTATCTAATCATAGATCTCAAAGGTGAGGTTATGTGACTTCTGGCTTCTGAAGTCCTCAGGCACCCTGGGAAGAACAAAGGCAATTGGAAGACTATTTGTTGCTCACAGCTATTTCCCTTGCTGCACTGGCTACCTGGTCCTGCCTTTCCATGGGAGGAGATGCCCCTGGGCTGTTGTGTGGTGGGGCTTGGGAGTCTGTGCACAGCCCAGCACAGACACTCCAGCACATATGGCCCTGATACAGCAAATCAGGAGAAAGGAGCAGTCGAGGTTGGTGATGGACCTGGTCCAGCCAGATACCTCTTTCTGCTTCTCAAGACTCATAAGGTAATTTGAACACAAATTAGGGCAGCTTCTGAGGTTGCTTTTGCACGATGAGACCCTCACTCAGAGACTGAGCTGGCTCCTGAAGAAACAGAATCCAGGAAGGCCACAAGGGCATGACACCCATGCGACAGTCACACCAGGCTGACATCTCACAGGGACCAGTCTCCTTTCCCATACCCTGTGGGGACAAAGTCAGCTCCTTGTCCATGTCTGGGCTGGATCAAGCTTGGTGAGACTTGGCAGGTGTGGGTCTCCAACCTGCTCCCAGGTGTTGGACTTGTGGAGTGAGTCCAGCTTGGACTGCAGAGCCCTGCACCCCAGTGCTGTGAGGATGCCCTGGCCATGCAGACACTTGGCCTTTTCCTTCTCCCAGCAGTGTGACATAAGCACTGTGCTGTAAGCAGTGTGCGATGAGCAGTGTGCTGTGTGCCATGAGCAGCATGCCATGTGCAGTATGACATACACAGTGTGCCCATTCTTGGCAAACCTGGCAGCTCACAGTATGCAGAGGAGCCCTTCAGCTCTGATGGGGTAAGCTTCATGTGCAGCTGAGGTGAGGAGCAAGAAACTCTGTGGTTTGAGCAGTTTGCCTTGTCTGGCATTTGCTTTTGCTTCCTCTCTTTGTCCCCTTTCCTTGGACAGCATGGGGCATCAGTTTCCTATCAGGAATGTGACAGTCAGCTTCTTCTCTCCAGCAGCTTAAAAATATCTGGAGAACCCAGGAAGGCTGAAAGAGCAGAGGTTCAGGGGCTCTGTGGCCTCCAAAGGCCAAAGTATTTATAACCCTCTATGATTTTCAGGAAGATCTCCACTGTGCACAGTCAATGTTTTCAAGGCTTTCCCAGCTCCCCAGAGAGTTGTAACTTTGGACCAGGCTGACAGTAAGGTATCTGATCTTGCTTTTTCACCTCTTGTAGTCATGGAGTCCGGTTTCTGCTCTTTCACAGGGGAAAGGAAGCTGAAACTCTTCCTTCTGGTGCTCTTGTGCAGCCCTCAGATAGAAGCCAAGGCACTAGGCTTGGTGTCTCTGAGAGCCTGCAGTTTTCTTCTAGTGATTGCTAATAGTTTATGCTAAAACTATGTTTTAATTGGACTTTTTAAATGGATGGTAGTGATTCAGTCTTAACATCTCACCTAAATGCCTCACTTGGTGCTGTGACTGCAGCTTTTCCTTGAGCTGGATCCCTCCTTCAGCAGCCTGTGAGCAGGGCACACCCCTCACTCACACTGTTGGGCTGGTAAATTATATGCCATTCTGTGTCTGAAGACATTTAAAACTATTTTCACTCTGGAGGTGGCTGGGTACCACTTGTCTACCACCACCTGCTCAGTCCTTTTCAACTCCTCCAGCTGTTTTCAGTTGTGTTCCTCCATCACTGCAGACAGGGAACATTGCCCTGAATCTTTGCAGAATTTGAAGGGGGGAAAGGTGTCTCAACGCCTAAGCCTTCTGCACACTACTGTGTCTTGGCTCAATGAGGGAGAGCATGTCCTTTACAGGAGTCACCATGTCTGCTGTCCCAAGCCCCCATGGGACCACACCCTGCTGTCACTGAGTGGATGCATCTTGTCCTGCTCTTGCAGGACAGCACCCTCAAACAGCTGCTGCTGACCTTACAGAATCCCAATAATTCTCTACGAGGACGGAAACTATATGGACAGCTTGCTCCGTGGCTTGACCATGATCACTGCATGGCCAGCTCAGTGATAGGGGAAGAAAAGCTGTGTGAGATCTCGGTGTGCAGCAGGACAGGTTGGCAGTGATTCAGTCAAGGCTGCTCAGCATGTCAGCCTGCTGTGACTTGGGGAGAACTTGTCCTTGAACTGAGCTGTGAGATGACATTGTGACCACTTGTGGTCAGAGAAAATCACATGCTATGTGGTGGTGCTGGCAGGGTTTGCTATCTGCTCTGGGTTGTGTGTGACCTCCCTTACCTTTTGGCAGTTAACAGCCAGCAGGTTGCCCAGGGAGGGAGTTGAGGCTTCATCCCTGGATATATTCAAGGTGAGGCTGGACAGGGCTCTGGGCAGCCTGATCTAATTGAGGATGTCCCTCCTCCTTGCATGGGGGCTTGTCTAGATGACCTTTGGAGGTCCTGTTCAACCTGGTCCATTTGATGATTGCATGGTGATCTTCCTTCCTGACCCGTGGCTGCTGCTTAGGGTGTTACCCAGTCTCACAGTGTGTTACCCAGTCTCACAGTGTGTTACCCAGCACTGTCACGAGCCTTTCCCACAAGAGAAAAGTGTAAAGTCCAAGTCCATCTTGAGATGTGTGAATAGAGCCCCTGTGAGGGGCTGAGCTCAGGGCAAGGCTCTGGCTCTCTATGCTCCCAGGTGGTTCTGCTGGAGATGTCCTATGGATTGGTCATGTTGGTCTGTGGATTTTTTTGGGAAATACAAAAAAACATGAGGTTTGTAGTGGGTCTGTTGCTACTTTTTGGATCGTTCATAGAGGAGTTGAACCCATGTGTTGCAGACAATGATCTGTCCAGGGAAGAACAATTCTAAATGAAGGAGAAGGGGGAAACCTACAGTAACGAAGGAGGTGTTCGATGTGTTGATGCCCTAGTGGGTTGGGGAACCTATGTAGGTCAGTGTCCTTTGTGCAAGCAGTGGCTGGAGCCTCGTGCTTCAGCGTGAGCTTCTCCCACCTCCGGATGCTGATGGGAAAAGCCCGCAGAGGATCATATGGCCAACATCACCCGGGGGAACCCCATCTTTCTCCGTGCGAGGACCCAGGCACCTTCTGATGCTTCCCAGGACTCCTCTGCGTCCCGGCTGGAGGTGGGGACCAGGAGGGGACAACCCTCCGCACCGCCTTTTCCCTGTGCAGCTGCCTCGAAACACAAGATTTGCCCTAGGTCTGAGGGGGCGGGGGGAGCCGCC
>VZRI01007521.1:236815-256372 GCA_013397515.1 Upupa epops | reverse complement strand
AGGCCGCGGCGGGGGACGATCAGTGCAGCATGAGCGCGGCGGCTCCAGGTACGGACGAGCTGGGCCGCGCTTCTCCGCGTCCTTCGGAGCTTCCCCCCAGTCTCTTCCAGCGCCTCCCCACCACCGCTGGCTCTGGTGGCAGCATTACCCTTTAGAGCCGCCTCGAAGTTGTCCCCGAAGCCGCCCAGGGGAGGAGGGGTTCGTTCCCTACGCGGCACTGCCCGAGCCCGGGGGGTCCCTTTGTCCCAGGGAAGGGCTCTGGGTCGGGAGGGGGCGATGCGCTCTCGCTCCGTTCTCGGCCCGTCAGGCGATCCGGATCCCGTAATCAGCGGTACCGGCAGCCAGCCCGGTGCGGTACGCGGGTAGCTGGTTAATGACGGGGGGGGGGCGGGTTCTGCCGGCTCTGTGACAGACTGGGCCCGAGCTGGGCCGCGCCGCGCCTGGCGGCTCTTGGCAGTGGCTGTAGCAGGTGGTCGGGGCTAGCCCCTCCATCCCTGGGAGGGAGCGGGCAGTCCTTGTCCCCGTGCTGGGAGCAGCTCCGCATTCGCCCCGGATCGCCTCGAAGCCGCGGTTCGGTTCCGCGCCAGGAACTGGGAGGCCGCGTGTAGGGCTGGGCTGCGCCGAGCGGCTTCAGGGCTGCCGAAGATCAGCCCAGCAGGATGAGAAGGATGAGCGTCAGGAGGAGGTTGGGGACGGGAGGGCCCGGGGAGGCCGCAGGCCCCGAGCTAGGCACTACCTGCGGCTGAGGGGATGCTGTGAGGAGAGATGAGAACTGCGGCCCTGGCTCCTCCTCCTGTGCGAGTCCTCTGTCTCGGGGATTCCGTGTCAGCTGCGAGAGGCCAGGAGCAGCAGCGAAGGGGGACCCCGGGACTCCGGACCAAGGCCACTGCAGCGTGGGGATGGGCTGGAGTGAACCGTGGTGTCCCCGAGCAAGAGGTGTTGTGGGACAGACTGGGACGTACCCGCACAGAAGTGGTGCTGAGGATGCTCAAGCCTCTTCCGTCTCTTCTCACAAGGAACAAGTAATGAATGGGACAAGAGTGTGTCAGAAGAGGTTTAGGTTGAACATTAAGAAACACTTCTTCATTCGAAGTGTCACCAGGCCTTGGAACAAGGTGCTTATGGAGGGGGTTGAATTGCCATTCCTTGGATGTGTTTCAAAGTCTTGGAGATCTGTAACATGGAGCCAGGGTTTAGTGGTGGCTGTGAGACAGCTGGGGTAATGGTTGATATTGATCTTGAAGGTCTTTTTCATTTCTATGGCTGCGGAGGAGCCTTGTACATCCATGAAAGGCGTTTAGTCACAGGTTACCCAGTGGCTTGAGTAGAAAACAGTCAGTCAGTAATTGGGGGGTCAGTGTGGTTTAGGTCTGGGCTGGTGGGTTCCTAAAGGCCAGAGGGTGAAGGTTGCGGTGATGGGTGGGAGGACTACTCTGAGCTTGGGTTTTCTACAGTGAGCACTGAACTAGTGAGGGACAGCAATGCCTCTGGCTGCTTTGGTTGGTTGGAGCTGTCTTCCTCGAGGTGTAACTGGGTATTGGAGCTGGTGGCTGGCATGCTGTGAGGGCTAGGTTTTGGAGAGGTAGCTGGCTTCATGGGTGGGGGAGCTTCTGGCAGCTGCTTCTGGGTTGCAGCAGAGTTTGTGCTCTGAACTGAGACCTGCATGGATGGCATTTCTTCTCTGAGTGACTCCAGTTAACTGAAAGTAAGTCCCAGTAGCTCCTGGGAGCCAGAAGCTCCTGTTACAGGATTAAATTTCCAGCCTCACAGGCCACTGCTTGCAGCAGCAACAGTTCAGGACGCAGCTGTGGTTGCAGCAGCACCACAGGAGACAACACCCAATATGAGCTGCTTTGGTTGTCAGAGACCCTGTGTTCAGGCCTCATCCATTTGGAGCTTTATCAGGCATGGCAGTTTCTTGTAGGAAATGTCTGATGGGGACTTTGTGCCCCTGAAATGAGAAGCCCATTGAGACTGTGTCTCCCACCAAAGTTGGAGAACATTTTGCTTTTGACTGTAGTGAAAAGACTTATGTCTCCAAGTAAATTGTTTTCTGGGCAGTTTTTTCTAGGGATCTGACCAAAACTCAATGTTTAAGTGTGTTGAAGTTGGAGTCCAAATTAGCTCATGTGTGCTGAGCCATTTCACAAGGTCTAGAAGAACAAAACTTGGTGCGGAAGATCATCTTACTCCACCCACTGTATCTCTTTGCTGCTTTTATGTGTGAGATTACAGAGATGGGTGAGACAAATTCAGCTCTGCAAGGTATTGTTTGCTGTCACAACCCCAGCTCCTGTGTTAGCCATCTCCTGGCCTGGCTGCATTTGCTCCTATAGGAGAGCTTGTTTGTAGGGATGATCCTATTTCAGTTGCTGTTCCCTCTGCCTAGAACCTTTCTCCTCTCAATACTTTTTAATCATGGCTGTGTATCCTTGTGTTCTGGGATCAAAACCAGAAGCTGGAGGTCTTTCAGATCTGCCTCCAACTGTGTCTTCATTTTAGCCATGTCCGCACAGAATGGTCACAGGGGAGATGTTGCCACATTTGGCTTCTGTTCTGGTTGGACTCCCTGTGACTTTGAGACATTAATGCTGCTGTCAGGTTGTGCCCAGCTGGTTTGAGTACCAATTTCTGTTACTTGCTGTGCTGTGCAGTGGGCATGCAGAAGCCCACTGTCATCTTCCTCTTTCATTAACCTGCCACAGCTCCTGCTTCAAGCTTTTCTCCCAGGAGGTTAATGGACAGGGAGAGCAGAGCAAGTGTGTGGGGAGAGAGAAGCATGTTTTGACTTTAACTTGCAGAAAGAAACCTTTCTACTTGCCAACACTGTGTTGTGTTTAGCAGGTGTTTTTCCCCCACAGCTCTGTTTTGCTTTTCACCTTTCAGACAGGTGCCTTCTGTTGTTCTGTGTTCACTTTGCTTTGCCTGGTAAGTGAAAAAGGGCACTGGGTCACGTGGGGATTGGTAGCTCTCACTGGGCCTGGGTCAGCATGGGTGGAGATGCTGATGTGAATGGCTTGTCTGAGACCCGCTGTGGTAGATGTATCTCCTGCTTCTGAGCATTCTATGCTATGATGGAAAAACACAACAAAAGTGTCTGTAGTTTGCTGGTGGTTTGTCTCAGCACCTTGAGTGTTGGAGACTTTCCTGGGTGAATGTCAGGGGCTATGTGCAGCCAGCAGCAAGTGCAGTGTATACCTTGTTGGGGATAGCAGAGGGACTTTTCATACTGCGTTCTACAAGTGCCCTGTTTATGAGTTGGCCTGGTAGGGTCACTGGGAGACTGGGCTACAAGGTAGCCCTCACCACCTCAACCAGGCAGTGTGGAGCATGGCAGGCTCTAAGCAAGTGGGATGACATTCACCCACTCAGTCCCACTGACTGTCATTCAGGAAGCCTGTGATCTTGTTAATACAGTCTTAAGTCCCCAGCTTCTGGAGCTCTTGACCACAGGGAGCCCTGGGCAGCAGATTGGCAGTCTTACAAGTGCCACAGGTCTTCTGGGTTAGGAGGATCTTGTCAGCATATGCCACCAACCCTACCTGCAAGTCTTGCTGCCAGAGCACTGGTCAGGGTGCACCTCTGGGTACTTCAGTGTCCAGTCTTCTATCTTTCCTTTTAGAGAAGGACTTAAAAATCTTGTCCCCCTTAAAACTGGGGCATTTCCTGCTCAGTTAAGAAAGCTCTGCAGTGAATGTTGTTTAGCATGGTTAGATGTCATCTGTTGCCTTGTCTTGCTGTAATGACTTCTCATCACAGCTCTGTGTATTGAGTATTCAAAGGTAAACCAGTGTAGTTACCTATTCCTTGGCCTCATTTCCCAGTGTTTTCTTCTATTTTTCTTTTATTGTTGATCACTTACTGTATTGACAGATGCAACTGACTCTGGGCCAGAGCAAAGCACTTCACTGCCTTTCAATCTTAGCTGGCAGTTTGCACTACATCCCTGTGACACTGCTGCATGTGGCGTTCTCAGGGAAGCGTGGGTGCAGGGCACTCTGACATGACACTGTGAGGCTTGCAAAGATGGGAAATGGCCAGGCTAGGGTTGGATTCACTTTCTTTATTCTCTGCTGCGGTCTTTTGGACTTCATTGTCATCAGAGACAAATTAAGGTGTTTTGGATCCCAAAACCTGTGTTCAGGGGATCTTTGGGGAGACAAATAGACACAAAGATTCTGATGTGACCTCTTCTGACAGTGATAAGGTTGCATGTGGGTCAGTGACAGCTGTGCTCTGAACTCGCTGCATATGCAGGTACTGGACTTTTCCACAAGAAGTTGTAGTCAAGTGTTGTTTCTTCCAGTCTTGGATCCCCTTGAGCCTGAAACAACCTGTCCTTTCTACACTGCACTTCAGTGCAGGCTGCAGAGTCAGACCAGTCTCATTTTCCTTGTAATACTCAAGTGCTGAAAGTGCGGTGGCACCTGAGCAGGCTCCCTGCTGTTCTGCAGGGAGTGGGCACAGTTGGCTGCATGTGTCACAGGGGCTACCAAAACACTTTCTTGTTGCATCCACAGAGTGTAGTGGGTTTTCCCTACAGCCCTGCCGAAGGGGCAGCAGCTATGTGGTCCCTTGGGCCCTGTCCCTTCCTTGATGAGAATAAATGTTGTTTGCTTTGTTTGGGAAGGGCACTGGAAAGTACTTCTGCCATGTCTCTCAAGGGAAGTGAAAGGCCTAATGTTTTCCATTTTCTGTCTCCTCCTCCTCTGTGCTCTGTTGCGAGGGAGAAAATCCTCCAGATCTGAAATTTTCCAGGCACTTCCCTGCAGTGATTCAACCTGCAGTGCCCAGATGCCAGCTCATATTTATCAGGTGCACCCAACCACCCCCCATATGAAACGTGGGGCTGCTGGTGCATGGTAAAACCTGAGAGGGGGAAAAAGAATGGAGGTTACACAATTAAAATCTTGGGCATTAGTTAAAGCTGCTTCTAATGTCTCCAGCCTTCCTGGGCAAAAGATTGTGGACTTGGATTTGGGATGCTCTTGAAGTGTCACCACAAAGGCTGTCAAAATATATGTGTGCAGAAATAAATGGAGGCTTGGAGAGGGAAAGAAATGCTTTTAATTGTGATTCCACTCTCTACAACACAGATTGTCATGCTTTGAGCTCAGGTTTGTTTTGTATCAGGGACAGACATTGATGTAACAGCTCCTATAAGGGCATGAATATTTCAGCAACCAAAGCAGTGCCTGCCTGCTCCAGAAAAAATGCTGCTTACAGCCCTCTTTGATCCTTTTAGCAAGCCTCACCAGCTCAGGTTGGCATCCCGCTTATTTATTTCCTGCAGATATTGCTTCTGTTAGTTGTGACTCTCTTCAGTCCAGGGGCTTTGGGAAGAGGTGATTTCTAGCCAGAAACGAAGCAGCCAGAATTTGCTTCCCATTTTGCTGCTTTTTGAGGAGACACCTCGCACTGTGAGTTGTGTAGACCAGGAAGGGGTGCAGTAATATTTGGAAGTCAGTAAGGTGGCAGTCTGTGGGAACCGTCTTCTCTGTTAATTTCTGCTCCATATCCTGCCCTTCTCTCCATGGTCTTGTTCTCTCTTCTCTTGCACTAGGGGAATGCAGAATCCTCCTCTCTAGTGGCATTAATGAATAATATGAAGCACTTCATAAGGAAGTAAGCCGAGAGAGGAGCCTTACTCTTTTGTGCAGTATAGTAGTGGTTCATGCACAGGTATTATGGCCTGGGCCCTTCTTTTTGACAGCTACAGTGACACCAAAACACTGGAACTACTTGTATCCTTGTGTGTTTCTAAAGTAAAATGTCTCCAAAGTACCTAATTAGGGGGCAGTTCCCACAATCAGTAGTCCAAAATGCAAACAGTGAGAGCTTTTCAGCAGTTTGTTCTTCAGGGCATGTGTTTTCTTCTCTGTGGGCTGTGGAGCGCTCTGGACACTCGGGGTGAATGAAGGCTGGGTTGCTTCGTGGCATAAGGATATGCAGTAGGAAGCTGGGTATGAGGGTGTTGTCTGGTTCTAAGTCTGTGGTATGGTAAGAGGTAAGATCTCTCTCCTTGCTTGGTGAAGCAACAGCATGTGGATCAAGTTTCTGGGCCCACAGATGATGCAAGAGGTCTGCTACCTGATTCTTAAGTATTCTTTTAAGCTGTATTTTGTGGTGTTTGCATTGCTGATCCCAGTAGAATGGCAGAGCTTGGCCTTGTGGGGAGCAGCTGAATGTTGTGTGATCCTCTTTATGAGGAGCACATGCAGTTCACATTAACTGGCTAAAAGTCAGCTCTGGATAAAAAACAGAGGTGTGAGGCAGGGTCTGACTGCTCCAGGGCAGCTGGGTGCCAGGTTGACTTGAGTCAAACGCACCAGAAACACAAGTATGAAGTCAGATGTCCAAGGTCATCAGTGGGGTGCTGGTGGAGCAGTGGAATATAGCAGTTGGAAGCAAACGTGATTGAACTGTGTCCTGAGCTCAGCATGGGGGACAGTGGTGTTGGTGTGCCCAGGGACCTTGCAAACCTGAGCCAGTAGGTGCCTGAGTGGTAGAGAAGATCTACAGGTAGTGGAAGCAGGGAAAGGCTGACTGGAGGGAGTGCAGGGGAGTTGTCCATGCAGTCAGGATTCAGATTAGAAAAGCAAGAGCAGGGGTAGAATTAAATCTGGCCATGGGGATAAAGAGAAACAAAGGCAGGGTTTCTTTGCATACGTCAGTATCAAAAGGGAAGGCTGGGGATGACATAGGGCCTTTCCAGAGGAGAAAAAGGAGACCTGGTCACAAGTGATATGGAGAAGGCTGAGGTACTTAATGACTTCTTTGTCTCACTCTTCAGCAGCAAATGCTCTAGCCACTCCATCCAAGTTCCAGTAGGCAAAGACAGAGACAGGATGAAGGATGATCCAACCACTTTCAGTGAAGATCAGGTTCAAGACCATCTGAAGAACCTTGAACATGCACAAGTCCATGGGGCCTGATGAAATCCACCTACAGGTCTTGAGGGAACTGGTGAATGAAGTTGCCAAGTCACTAGCCATCGTATTTGAAAGTTCATGGCAGTCTAGTGAAGTTCCTGCTCACTGGAAAAGGGGAAGCATCCCCCCTGTCCTTAAAAAGGGGAAAAAAGGAAGACCCTGGAAACTGTAGGCCAGTCAGCCTTGCCTCTGTGCCTGGCAAGGTCATGGAGCAGATCTTCCTAAAGGCCCTGCTGAGGTATCTGGAAAATGAAGAGGTGATTGGTAACCAACAGGGCTCCATCAGAGGCAAATAATGCCAAACTAATTTGATGGTCTTTTATGATGGTATTACAGCACAAGTGGATGAGGGAAGAGCAATTGACGTCATCTACTTGGACTTGTGTAAAGCATTTGACACTACCCTGCATGACATCCTGGTCATTAAACTGGAAAATCATGGACGGACCAGTGGCTGGATAATCAATTGGCTGGATAGTCGCACTTGGAGAGTTGTGGTCAATGGCTCAAGGTCCAAATGGAGAGCAGTGATGAGTGGTATTCCTCAAGGGTCAGTACTGGGACCAGTGCTGTTTAACAATGTTGTCGGCGGTATGGACAGTGGCATTGACTGCGCCCTCAGCAAGTTTGCCAATGTCACCAAGCTGTGTGGTGGACGCGTTGGAGGGAAGGGATGCCGTCTAGAGGGACCTGGACAGGCTTGAGAGGTGGGCCGGTGCCAACCTCATGAAATTCAACAAGGACAGGTTTGCACCTTGGTCAAGGCAATCCCAGCCACAAATACAGGCTGGGTGATGAACAGATTGAGAGCAGCTTGAAGGTGTTTGTTGATGAAAAACTCAACATGAGTCGGCAATGTTTGCTTGTGGCCCAGAAATCCAACTGCGTCCTGGGTTGCATCAAAAGAAATGTGGCCAGTAGGTTGAGGGAGGTGATCTTCCCCGTCTGTTCTGCTCTCGTGAGAGCCCATCTGGAGTACTGTGTCCAGTTCTGGAGTCCCCAACACAGGAAAGATACTGAACTGTTGGAATGTGTCCAGAGGAGGGCCACAAGGATGACTGAAGGGCTGGAGCACCTTTCCTATAGGGACACGCTGAGAGGGTTGGGGCTGTGCAGCCTGGAGAAGAGGAGACTCCAGGGAGATCTTAAGACAGACTTCTGGTACCTAAAGGGGTGTACAGGAAAGCTAGGGAGGGGCTGCTTGCAAGTGGTAGGACATGGGGCAGTGATTTCAAGCTGGTAGAGGATAGGTTTAGACTGGAACTCAGGAGGAAGTTCTTCATGATGAGGGTGGTGAGACACTGGAACACGTTGCCCAAGGAGGTTGTGGCTGCCCCCTCCCTGGAAGTGTTTCAAGGCCAGACTGGATGGGACCTTGAGCAACTTGGTCTAGTAGGGTGGGGTTGGGACTAGATGATCTTTAAGGTCCCTTCCAACTTGAACCATTCTATGAATCTATGAATGTGGGTCCACAGCAACTAGAGAAGACAGTTTATGGTGGAACATTACTCCATGTGTCAAAGCAGAACTGTAGTACTTCTGCTGAATGGTGCAAAGGGGAGAGGAGCCCTAAGCACCTCATGGCTGCAGAACTCCTTCAGAACCTACTCACTGAAGAATAGACATGTTGGATGAAGAGCTGTCACTTGTAACATGCGGTTTAAATGCATCCTATAACAAGGATCTTGCAGGAGGATCTGGACTCAGGATGTGCTCATGCATAGCGGAAGTACTCTGGCTTGTGACTGTTCAGGAACAGAAAGACAAGAGCAGCGGGATTTATAAGAGAGATGTAGGGACTTAGGGGATTTAAAGGCTTTGTAGGCACTTTGCATTGCGTTTCCCTTGTGTGTGTTTGGGAGGGGTGTCCTTGTGCGCCAGTGTATCGGATGCAGACATAGTTGGAGTTGCTGTATGTTTTGTCTGAATTTAGAAAAGGGGTGGTTTGGAGAAAGAATCCTCCAGGAAATGTTGTTTTTGCACACATGGGCCTCTTGACTGTGATTTGGGTGGGAGGAAGGAGTGGGAATAAGGGGGAGGTTCACTGAGGTTTTCTTCTTTCCTTAAAGCATTTTGGGAAAACTCCAGCCAAGGCCCACATACAGTCCAATGAATCAGCCTCTCTTTTTGCCATAAGGAATTGGCAGCTCTAGCTGCAATGCAGTTTTGATGTACATGGCTAGTGCACTTTTCCTTGGTTAATTGAGAAGAAATCCCGCAGCAGACACATGATGTTGAGTTGGCCTTTGTACGGAGCCTTTGAGCTGGTGGGGAGAAACTCCAGGCTCCTTCCGGAGGGGCTGGTACTTGCTGCAAATTATATTTCACGCTCTAGTCTGAAGTGGTTGTTGCTGCTTATCTGCCATAGAAAATACGTCTCTGGTTGCATACAAGTGTGGAGAATGCTAAGCTGGCACATGGCACTGTTGCTCAGCACAGGGTTTCCTTGGAAAAGTCTCATTTTATAATGACTTCAACAGAATATTCATGTTCTTAGACAAGTGACTGTTCCTGCACTGACAAATAAAGCATATTGGTCTTTTCCTATTCCTGTAACAAAATTAAATTCACTTGTTTTCTAAAGCATCTGATGCCAATTCAGCCTCTGAGCTTTCTGTGTCTGCTGTAGGATTTCCACCAGGCTTGGGAAACTTACCAGAGAAGCTCAGCATTCACACTGGAAGTACCTGGGGTAACTGGAGGGCTGTCTTGTCCTGGAAACAGGACGTGTAGCAGTTGTCCTGGGCAGGCCGAGACCTGCCAAATGCCTTTTATTTCCTGATGGAAGCCTGTTTAGGTGGAAGGCCTGTATTACTTACACAACTATAGTATCTGTTGGTGATTACTGGCTTTAATAATATACTCTGGGCTGTAGCAGAGTAACAGCAGTGGGGGATGACTGTGGAACACAAGGGCAGCACTGTCAGTGTTTTTGCAGTGTTTTAAAGGTTAAATGCCAGACCTGCTCTTACTTCCATAGCATTTAAAGATTTGTTAGAAACAAGTCCCTTTGAGGAACCTATAGTTGTAAATGTGATTAACTCAGCCCCAGAATTTTAGTCACTAAATGCTGTCTAAATTGAGAAAAAAAGCCTGGCCTCAAGCGATTGCTTCATGGGATTGCTTCATAGACTTGCGGTCTTCCTGCAGTTGCTCTGGAGGAGTCAGAAAATGTTCAAACCTGTGTCTTCACAGGGGTCAAATATATTGTCTGCCTCACTTTGCACCTGAAAAAAACACAAAAGTGGCTGGTTTTGCTCTGAACCTTTGTAGGGAGTGGAGAGGACTCGTATTTTAGAAGATGCAAATGCACAGAAAGCAGAATGGCTTCTCCTTCCCATGTTATGGAATGGCATCTCCTCTCCTTGTGTCATTTGCTGGACACCACTCTGCTTGTCAGGTTTGACGTCCTATGTGTATCTGGAGACACATTCTAGCCAGGCCAGAGGGGCTGAAGTTTGTTCCTCTCTCCAGTTAAACTGGACAAGTGATTTATGTTTTCTCCAGCATAACTTTAGATGGACAGTGTTTTATCCAGTTCTGGAATGGAGCTGGTGTTTCTACAACTTGTGTTTTCATGTAAGTAACCTTTTTCTGTTCTGAACAAGGTTATTACATCAAGATGCTGTAATCCTCTGCCCATGGGATAAAGCATCCTCTCTGTTTCTGTGTCTCTGTCTCCTGCTCTTATCTGTGTTTGCTCTTTCTTAAAGTGTGCGTGGGGGGAAGGAGAAATGAGGGGAAAGCAGAAGTTTTGATTCTGGCCTGTTAAACTATGTTTAGAGAGAATAATGCATGGGCTATGAGATGCAATGTTCTGTTGTCTCACAGAGCTACTGCTTTGATACTTTATCCACAAAGAGAAGCTCCACAGTCTCCAGTCAGAAGAGCCTGGGGATGAAATTACACCTTTGCCAGGCTCTTGACAGGTTAAACTTTACGGAGGTGCAGGTAGCAAATTATCCACAGACTGAATTGCAAAGGAGAGTTTTAAAAACCTGCTAGGATGATTGAGTGGATAAAAATAGTTAGTTCTTGTGTCTCTCTTTCTCTCTGTAGAGCTAAAAGCAATCTACAGAGGAGGGATAATGTCATTATCTTGGGCTTGGCCCAGAGGAACCTGAGAGATGGAGAGTGCTGTAGTGGGTGGGATGGGGCAACAAGATCAGCCCCATTGCCTGGCCATTACACCAAGTTGCCCCCCTGCTTACTGCAGTCTCTGCTTTGTCTTGCATATGTCTGTGTACTTTCTCCTGAGCTAGCTGACAGCACAGTGTATCATTCAAGGCCAGCCTAGGGCGTACCTGGTGAAGTATGTTTCGTAACTATTTTTTATTCATTTCTAAAGGGTTGAGGTGATGTGGTTGCCTGGACAGCAAGGACTGGTGTTCATAGCCCGACAGGTCTCTCATAGTCCTGTGTTCCTATGTAACCTGAGGTGAGGCCATCTAAGCTGCACTGAGATGCCAGTGATGTAATTTCAAACTGGCCTGGGCACTGGTGAAGTCAGGGAGGCTGCACATGTGTAAGACAGGATTGACTTTGATCCTGTCTGGTTTTGCCCTAATGGTAAGTAGCAGGTGGGCAGGATTTGATTCAAAATGAAACCAGAAAAGTAGAGCAGATTAATTAGTGGTTGATTCCATCTTTCACCTGCTGCGAGAGGAAACAGCCCATTGTCATATTTTACTGTGCAGCTCCAACGTCCACTGCAGATGAAGACAGATAGCCAAGTTGAGTCATCAGGTTGTGGTGTCTCAACAAACTACTTCAAAAGATGTCAGGCCCTCACTGTGGGTGGATGTTAAAGTGGCAGAGCTCTTGGAGAAATGCATCGAGAATCACGTGAAGACTTCACTGTTCCTGTCATGCCATCCTTTATAGCCGCTCAGAGCATTGCAGTGATGGAGCACACGTCCTCCAAGCTGGGAGTGATAGACTGGCATAGCTGTCAGTAAGACGGGACTCTGATGGACGCCGTGCAGAGCGTGCAGCTGTGGCTGCAGTTTTGCGCTCATACACAATCCCAGATATCAGAGCAGATGTGCCTCAGATTGCTTGGAGTGCAAGAGAGTAGCTCGGATTGCGCTGTGCCCATCTGTGGGGACTTCAGCAATCCCTCACCCAGTCAAAAGGGGCACCAGAAACAGCCACTGTATCCTCATGATAATATTTCTATGTTTTGTACTTGTCCCTCATTTGTTATCCCCAAATCCAAGCAGCATTGCTGACAGCATCTTCATCAGTGTTTCAGCTGAGTTGCCTCTGTTGATGAGAACAGTGTGAAGTGTCAGTGTTTTGATAGAGGAGGGAAGATTTCTAAATTAGATTAATTCATTCTGCTCTTTTATCGTTGCCTGTCACTTGAAAAATTCTAGCATATGAGTTTGTACTCCTTTTATGGTGTTGATTACCTTCGGGTTAATTCCAGCAGCATCTCTGGATCCAGATTCCATGGGGATGTCCATGTTGTAGGAGAAATTGTGGTCGCAGCAGAACTTCACAGCCATTAGTTATGACAGGTTTGACTCTTCTGTCAGGCTAAATTTCAGAGCAGCATTGATTTTTATTTTTTCATTTACTACATGTTATTTGCTGAGTTATAGCTGACAGCAGCTTTTCCTTGCCCTTAAAGGGTCATTGTATATATACATGTGTGTTTGAAAACTGTGTGATGACATCTTAAAAAGAAAGTCCCCTGAACATGCTTAGCTGAGTGCAGTACCTTTCCCTTTGCTCTCAAAGCCAAATGTCATAAAAACAGCTCGCAGGGAGGGCTTTGATGTGGGTTCATAATTTTATCATTGATGTTATTAATATTGCATGCCCACTTGCTCCATGGTGGGTGTCAGCGCTCACTAGCAGCAGCCATCTGTGAGAAAGGAGCTGTTTTCTGGCATGGAGGAAAATTTAGGCCAGCTGTGGATGCTGGAACCACATCTTAGAGCCTGTTCCTCTGCGCTCTCCCTTCCCTGTGCTTTGCCTGAGACTGCACCGAGCAGAATTCCTGGTGCCCAGGATCCTGCAGCTTATGGAGCTGCTGCAGTTCTGCATGTCTGCACCTCACACTCTGAAATCACAAGTTAGGGCCTAAATTATTACCACATGGAGCTTGTGCCATCATAATTCCAGAAGGCTGATATCCCTCTGCTCAAGGGACAACTTGCCCATTCCAATCCATTTAACTGTGAAGTTGTTAAAGACAAGTGACATTCTTGTTTGGTTTGCACAACTCTTGAAATGTGATGCTGCAGCACTTGGAACTCCAGCACAAGTGGAGTTTGATAGGTCCAGAGAAACAAGGGAAAATGCAGTTGTGTCTCTGTCCTTTATAGTTAGAGAGAAGTTAGATCTCTTGTACTTTTTTCCTGGAAAAACTTTATTGCTCTGGCCTTTAGCTTTAGTTCCCAGAAATTAAAAGTTGATGTGTTTAGACTGGAGAAAAGGAGGCTTGAGGGGAAACCAATTGCTCTTTACAACTACCTGAAAGGACAGTGTAGAGAGTTCGAGTTGGTGTCTTTTCCCAAGTCAGTAGGACAGAACAAGAGGAAATGGCCTCAAATTATGCCAGGGCAGGGTTAGATTAGACATCAGGAAGAATTTATTCCCTGTGATTGGAACAGGCTGCCCAGGAAGTGAGAGGAGGGAATTGAACGCCAAGTAGATGTAGCCCTGGGAGGCAGGATTTAGTGAACAGGGTGGGGTTGAGGGTTGGACTGAATGATCTTGTAGGTCTCTTCCAACCTTAGTGATTCTATGGAATATAGATAGGTTAGACTTGAGAGAGCAGGGAAAAAGAAACTCATTCCAAGCAGCAAGCTATGATAAAGGCTTACTTACAGAGGATGTGTTTTGCCATATTTTGCTGTCAGGCTGATGGGATCTGAATGGATTTTCAAACCTGTGCCAGAGCTCAGTGCTGAAATTACTTTCAGCAGAAAGTGGTGGTTCAGTACTGTTCTCTTAGACTGCCTTAACTATCTCACCAGGGGTTTCATGACACACCTGCTATCCCAGGGGCCAGCCCTTATGGAAAAGTAATGGCCTCCTTTGCCTCCATTTCACAGAATCACACAATGGTGTAGGGGTTGGAAGGGACCTTTTGACCTCAAATGTTCATTGAATTCACAGGAATGCAGTTTATAAAATAGCTGTGTTTAATGGCAGCATCCATTCTCATCTTGATGTGACACCTAAATAGCTTTTGCAGTAGGAACATAAGCTCAAGATCTCTGCTGTTTTCCAGTACTTATTTATCCTCTCCACGGGTCCTTTTCACAGTCCTTTCTCTCTGACAAAATCACCTTTCTCACACAATTCTTGGGACAGGTGTTTTGCAGATGACTTGCAGAGCTGCTACCCCGGAGCTTCTCCCTTATAGACAGGGGGGAAAAAAACCTCATGGTTCTGCTGTCCAAGTGGCTTTGAGAAGAGGGAAAACTTGTTTATTTGAGGGTAAACAAACTTCCTGCAAGGATTAAGGAAGTGATTAATCTCCATTTACACAGTCTGCACTAGCAGCTTATCAGACTGGAATCAGATGTTGCACTTTAGGATATAATGCCCCTGAATGTACATCAGATCAAGGCACTCTTACAGCCTGCTGCAGCCGGAGTTCTATCAGTGTTGATGTTAACTGCTCTAACAAGCCACCCAGGTGATCTGATTGAGGCCCCAGCTTTCAGCTATATTGACAGTCTGCCTTGGTGGCTGGTCACACACTGGCTGGGTCTAAATGCTGTGTGGGGTCAGGAGACAGATCAGGTTAGAACTGGGTGTGTGCTTTTTTTCCTCAAACATTTCTGTCTTAGAAACGAGTGAAACTAGTCAAAGGGGTGGAGAAACTCCCCTCTTCAGCCCACAAGTTATCAGAAGTTGGTATTTGGTATGAATCCTGTTTCAGACTTAAAGGAATGCAGTCCCTGTTACTTCGTCAGCTCCAGATTTGTCCACTGTGAATACCAGAACCATGGTTGAACTCCTACAACTGGGGAGAGACCAGGACATGAGTGGGCTTTAGAAGAACCAGTATCTTTAACAGTTAAATAGGTGTGTTCTTGATAATGAGATGTGAATCTGGCCGGGATCTGAAGGTCAAAGCAGCACTTGCTTAGCAGTTAAGTAGAAGTTTTTACTCTCCACAGGGATGGTGAGGCACATGCAACAGTGCTGGACTGTCACAAGAGCTGGGTGTTGATATGCACTCCTCAAATGGGCAGTCAGCTCTCTGCTGTTACTGAATCCCCTTATGTTCTTTGAATGCAGGTGAGTGACATTTTAGTCATGGTTGGCAGGAAATCTATTGATAAGGAGTTTTGTTTCAAGGAAATGTAGGGAGTTGTAGGAGGTTTCAGAGTGCAAGGCTGGTGCAGGTGAGGAGCAGGCAGTCTGTGCAGTGGGTTCTGGTGGTGTTTTCTGCTCAGAATGAGGTTTCTTTCTGACTGAAGATTGTGGTGGACTTTGTTTTGCCAAACAGAACTTTTAGGCTGTTTCTGTTCCATAGGTAGATGCTGTTTGTTGTCCTCTTCATAAAATCTGGGATGAGAGAAAAAATTGTTTATAGTGGGAAGTGCTCATTCTAAGTAAAATAAGAGGTGGTGGCTTGAAACTGAAATATTTTTTGGAGAAGCATGAAATGAATTGTAGTTTCAATGCAATTCTTAATGCCACATCTTAGATTTTCCCTGATAACATTTCTAATCAGCAGGCCCTTATCCCTTCTCTCCTTTGGTTGCAGTTTAATGACATAATTATATTGGTTCTTTATCGCTCAACTTGCCAAGTCATTTATCTCTTGGAAGGGAGAATGGAGAGGAGAATTTATTGCCTCTCTGCCTCTTGATTTCCTGCAGTGCAGATGCCTGCCTTGCCCAAGTCTTGGGGGGGGAGTGTCTGGATTTATCTGAAATAGCAGGTGATTGTACACCTAGAAATGGAGATGTTGCATTCTGCCTGCTCTGGTAGTCTAGTCAAATCCTTTTAATACCACACTCCCCAAAGAGTTGAGTGAAAGAGAGATGAGTTGGGTGAAGGGTAGAGATGTGTAATTCCTGGGGCACCAGAACTACTGTCTCCTGCAGGGTGTCTGTAGCTGGGGGCAGCTCCATGGAAGTGAGCACTTGCTGCTGGGAGGGTACTGTGTCCTGTGCAGATGTGCCTGCTGGAGAAGCAAGCCTGGGTGCATCTTTGAGAACTCCAGATGCAGTTTTGGTGTAGAGTAGATACTTCTTTGTTCTTTTCATTTACAAAGAAATGAAGGTAATCCATGGCAAACATGGTTGTACAAACTCCAGCCTGCACTTTGATCCATTTTGTGCAGATTGTCAAATTAAGTGATACTGACTGCTGAAAGGTCTGGGTCTGCTTTAAATGTGTTAGCATTGAGGATTAGACTGTAATAAATACTTTTTAAAGGGGTGTCTGGACAGTGTTTTCTTTATTGTTGGTTTGGCTGTAGAAGCTGAAGGGGAACACTGATACGTTCCAGGAGACAGTCCTGGTGGTCCGTCTGGTGGGAATTCTTGAAGCCAAGCTGCAGGAATGCAAGTCTCAGCCTTTGTCTCTGGAGTGGGAAAGTTAACCCAAATGCCTTTGGTGGCACTTTGGGCTCTGTCAGCAGATACTGCATACAAATGGTTTGGTACAGACACGTCTCTGTCTCTGCCAGTTTTTCTGGGTGAACAGTAGGTTTTGGCGGAAGGGTTTCAGATAGTCTCACGGGGCCAGAATGATGTCACACATTTGCATATTAAGAGTGTATTGCTCTGTGCCCATTTCCAGAGCCCTTTTTAAAGGTTCTAGGCCAAGATCATCACTTCTAACTCACAAGCTGTGCCTGGAAGAACCAATTTGCATTGAGTCTAGTACCACATATTCACAGGAAGGAGCAGTGCAGGTTGCCTGTGGCACATGTGTCTGAGAGCCACCACAATAATGGGAAATCACAGCAATACCTCACCCTCCACCTTTTCCAAGCACTTTCCAGCCATTAACTAATTAACAGTCTGCACATAATCCCTGGGAGGTGGCCAGTGTGCTGGGGCTTTGTTGGAGGGAGCCCGAGTTCAGGTTCTAAGTCGTTGGTCTGGAGAGCTCAGCTTTTGACACTGGTCACTGGGTGTGTCCAGCACCACTTACAAGTAACTAAAATCACAGAATGTTAGGGATTGAAAGGGACCTCAAAAGATCATCTAGTCCAACCCCCCTGCCAGAGCAAGATCACCTAGATCAAGTCACACAGGAACCTGAACTCCTTCCCTGTCTGAGGGCCCACTAGGAAATGGTTTTATCTCCTGTATCTCCCTGGCACAGAGATCTTTTAAATCTTTTTGAATAGTGTAAGCGAAAGAGGAGTGGAAAGACTATTCCTACTGAATCTGAATCCCCTGCCAGGATACCAGGTAGGCTGGTTCCTGCCTAGAGCCTAGGTTTCCCACTCCTGTGAACAGCCCCAAGTTCTCACTTTCTTAAGGTGCTCTCTAATGGGAACAGAAACTGTTTCATCCAAAGATGTGTTCTGATAAAGTCTTCCAGAGCAGAGGCATATTTCCATGAAAAGTTTTTCTTTCAAGCCCCTGATATGTAACCTGCTGGAAAATACATGACCAGTTCCAGCCAGAAACCTTAGCTCTGTCAAGAGTAGGGTCTGTCTGGGTCAGACTGTTGGGGAGAAGAATCCCAAGTACAGGATCTGTCTCAGGTGACCAAGGGTTTGTTACAGCATAATTGTGGTCACAGAAATGAGGGAATTGAGGCATGTTGTAATTATGCAACTGGCTGGAGTCCCCCGGTAACTCGGGCAGAGAGTGGAAGAGAACATCAGATGTCTGGTGCTGCTTCCTGTGCTCCTACATGGGATGGGAAGAGCGCTTGAGAATTTAGGATTTGGTTCAGATGTTGGAAGCTGCATTTGTAAAAGACCTCAGAAGTTATGGGGATGCCCATTAGAGAATGAAAGAACTTTTGGAAAAGCCAGCTACTAAGTGATGTAGTGGAGGGAGCTTGGAGGCTGCAGATATGTAAGGGATATGGTCAGAGCATCTGACAGCAGTATTCAGTGATCTGGACAGGTACACCAGTGCCTGCAGATGTAGGCAGGTGTTTGAATGTCAAAACTTCAAGGCAAAGGTAGCAGAAGCTGTGCGCCTGTCCAAGCAGACGACAGCTGTATGGTTGGTAAGACTCAAGGCAGCAAAACCAGCTGATGGCTCACAGGCAGAGGCATGATGAAGCTGACTTTCCATAGACTTCATGTGAACTGGACTGTTCTAGGTGGTTGATCACTGACAAGTGCAGCACTGCACTAGGGAAAAGATGGTTTTGCTACTGATGCCTTCAGCTGGCAGTGCCTGTGGTTCTCTGGGGTATGGGAGATGGTTTGCATGATTTAATTCAGAATATAGGTTTGATGTATTGATCATAGGAACTTCAGCAGCGTTTCTTGGCTGAAAAGCTTGTAACTGGTAGTGATGTATCCTAGACAGCATGAGGAGGAATTTGGCCTCTTGGGGTGTGTACCTCCTTTTTACAACCATAGATTTATTAAGGCAATTTGGAGTGGTAATTCAATCTCTGTGCATTTATTTCCTGATCTGTAATAAGCTCTTTGCAGACTAGTACCTGTGTTCTGGCCAGCTCAAGTGAGCTGTGCTCAGGCTTTGTGGGGAATGGTCTGGGGTGTCTGACCCAAGCCTGTTTTCTCATTGAGGCTGAAGGGCTGAGACTCCTGGCTGTGGAAAGCCTGGGGTGCTCGCACCAGTGCTGCAGTTAAGTGTGTGATACATCTGATACACATTCCCTGGTTGCTCCAAAAGTGCTTTCAGATTATCTGAATTATGGATGGGTGTTACTGGAAAGGATTTTACTTAATTGTAGCTGTGAAGGGCTTTGTAAACCCAAGAAAAATGAGTCTTCGTATGCGCCAAGTACATTTAAACACATTCTGTTTAAATATTTTCTAGATAATGGAAGAAAAATATTTTGAATCCAGGAAAGTAATACAGGAACAAGATCTGCAAAGTGTTTGGTTTATTTGGGAGCTGTTGCAGGCTGCATTGAATCTGAAG
This sequence comes from Upupa epops, assembly GCA_013397515.1. Taxonomy (NCBI): domain Eukaryota; kingdom Metazoa; phylum Chordata; class Aves; order Bucerotiformes; family Upupidae; genus Upupa; species Upupa epops. The sequence continues at coordinate 237,375 of VZRI01007521.1, read as the reverse complement.
ATAATGAAATAGTAATAAATGATGATGTGACAAGCTGCATTTTCCATCAGAGCCCCATTCCACATGAGCCCAAAATAGACTCACAGGTCCCAGGGTGAAGAGGAGAAGCGTCAGCACTGGTACAGCAGCATTTTGATGTGCCTGGCACGTGCAGAGGATGACACAGAGCAGCTCATTCTGAGACATGGGTTTGCCTTCCTGCTTTTTCTTCCTAGGACTTGTGCATTTCCTTGATGGCGCCTGGCATTTGGCCACCATGTGGCAAGCAGCCTGGCTCTGGGTATGCTGGAGATGCCCATGACTTCAGTGAGAGCAGGACTGAGCCAGGCATGTGAGTCAGGAGGGACAGGGAAGCAGAATTCATTAAGTTCTTTAGCCCCTCAGAGTGGAAGGGAGGCCCACAGAAACCTGATGCAGCTAGTGGGTGCACTAGCTAGTGCAGCTAGTCCCCCAAGGATCAGTACTGGGACCAGTCGTCCTCAGTCGCTTCATTAATGACTTGGATGAGGGATTGGGGTGCACTGTCAGCAAGTTTGCTGATGACACAAAGCTGGGTGGTG
>VZRI01007521.1:165640-229274 GCA_013397515.1 Upupa epops | reverse complement strand
TGACCTCATGAATGTCTAAATATGTGAGGGGTGGGTGTCGGGAGGATGGAGCCAGGCTCTTCGCAAGGTCGTCTAGTGATAGGACAAGGGGCAGTGGGTGCAAGCTGGAACATAGGAGGTTCCATATCAGAAGAAACCTCTTCCCAGTGAGGGTACCCGAGCATTGGAACTTTCTCCCCAGGGGGGTTGTGGAGTCTTGTTCTCTGGAGATGTTCCAGACCCGCCTGGATGTGTTCCTGTATGACTTGGTCTAGGTGATCCTGCTGTAGTAGGGTGATTGGACTAGATGATCTTTCAAGGTCCCTTACAATCCCTAATGATTCTGTGATTAATACTTTCCCTTCCTTTTCTTCCCTATTAAACTGCTTTTATCTCAACCCACAGTTTCACCTTTTTTTCTGATTGTCTCCCCCATCCTTGAGGCAACTTGGCCTCAGGTTGCACCAGGGGAGGTTTAGATTGGACATTGGGAAAAATTTCATCACTGAAAAAGTGGACAATTACTGGTACAGGCTGCCTGGGGAAGTGGTGGAGTCAGTGTCCCTGGAGGTGTTAAAAAAATGTATGGATGTGGCACTTGGAAGGATTGTTTAGTGGGCAGGGTGGGATTGGGTTGACAGTTGAACTTAGTGATCTTGAAGATTTCTTCCAACCTTAATGATTCCACTGAGAGAGTGGGAGGGAGGGACGGAGTGAACAAGTGGCTTTGTGGTGTTTAACTGCCAGACAGGTTCAACCCCAGCAGCCCTTCTTGGTTAGGATGGCACATCTGACAAAAGAGTGTGTTAAAACAAATCTGTTACAAGTGTTTATTACATCTGTTGAGTATTTGCTGTTCACAGAGTTGATCTCTTTGCTCTCAGAGTTGTTGTTCTTGTTCACAGAGTTGCATTGTGTAACACCTTGCTTGCTGGGTTTGGTCCCTGTTGTGCTGTGGGTTGTCACTGGGGGCTGGATGAAGGTTATCACTGTCATGTACTCTGTAACACTGGCTTATTGCATACAATTACTTGTTGTGAGACTGATCTGTTGTCTGTACTTGGCATTGCTGTTATCTCCATACCTCAGGAGCCACCTCTTAGAAGCTATTAATAATTACTCTCCTTACGTGTGCTCCTCAGAGAGCCAGTCAATGGGGAAGACACCTTCCTTCAGCTTCCTCTCCTCCTCCAGGCTAGTTACAAGAGCTCTTGAGAAATTTTTAATATCCTTGGGATGTTGAAACCAGCACAGTCCTGCTGCTGTGTCTCCTGACTGTGTTTCGCATACTGTTGAAGGTTATACAGCTATTCAGCAATACCACCTAGAAAGCTGCACCAGGCTCTCTCTCACCATATGTAGCTTGTGCTAGGGGCTGGATTCTCATACCTGATCTTGGACACTGGTTCAGGATTGACTGCAAGCAGCTGACTCAAATTAGAACTCCCAACAATTTGCCTGGGCTATTTTAATCCCCATTAAAGGTAATGGCATTTATATTGCTGCTACGACTGTGTCTCCAGTAAGTAGCTTTTCTTGGTTTAGATTTGACTCTTCCTAGAGAGCAAAGCGAACCAGAGTCTTTAGCTCCAAACAAGGAATAATAAGGTCCATATGGAGAAGTATTTCAGTCTATCTACAAAGGTTTAAATCCACTCTTCATTTTGCACAGACCTTTGTGTGTAGGCAAGCACAAGGGGTACAGTCCCGTGTCTTGAGGGATATTTAATAGGCACAGTTGATTTTGAGAGATTGCTTTCTGCTTAGTGGGGCCATTCAGCTCCATAAACAAAAAGCAGAGAGGAGGGAGTGGTAAGATTTTTATACTTTTCCTTTTGTTTATGGATGACTTTTCTAGATGTTTTTTCATTAGTTCTTATCCATCCCAGAGAAGAGGTTCCCAGTACAGTAAAAGAAGAAAGGGGATAAAAAAAGGCCATGGACCCATGGAAGTAGTTCTGGAGCTGCTACCTCATCTCGGTGTCTTTCACTTTTTCCTCTTTAGACTCCTTCTGGAGTGTCCCTTGCTTTGGCAGTACAGGCACATCTCCAGAGGCAGTGGTTTAGAGCACAACCTTTCTGTTTCAAGCTGTGATTCAGAAAACCATGGTAGGAGGAATACCCATGTAGTTGGGTGTGAGTGGGGGAGCTGCTGGTGGCTGTTCCCAAGACAGCCAGGAGGGTGGAAGCTTGCTGCAAGCTCTCTCTGGGTGGTGGAAGGGTCCCAGTGACCCAGCTGGCTTTTCTGCGTCATCAGAGTGTGGTGTGTCCATAGTTTTGACATATGAAGTCACTTTACCTATTGGAAATAGTTACCTAAAAATGTGTTTCTTAATGGTATATGGATTTTAAATTCTTTACTTTAAAAAAAAATAGAAGCCCTGAAGGCTGCCTGTGCACAGCTGTTGTGGGGGTTTTCCTGGGTCCAAGCTCTGCACGGGCACTTCTCACCCATAATCCCTCTTTCACCCTTCCATTTGCTTGTTTCTATTACGTGACTCTTTATGTTAAGTGGGTTTGCTGCCACGTTTCAGGCTGCCTCTCAATGCTGTGACACTACAAGGTGCTTGCCTAGTGTGTAAACCCGAAGGAATGCCCTCCTTTTCCTTCTCATGGTGTAGTTTCATTTCTGAATGCCTAGGCAGTTTTTAATGAGAAGAGCTGTTTTGCTGTCCCACACCCTCTATACACACAAGTTCTTCCCCTCCCAGGTCATGCAGCCATCCCCAAAACAGCAAGGAGCCCAGTGTGAGCGTGGTTTGAAGGGATTGCTCTTGGTTTCATGTGACTAAAAAACACCCACAAAGAAAACACATTGGGTTAAGGGTGTGCTGTAGGCTCAGCCCTTTCTCAGCAGGGTAGAGAGGGACCCCAACGAGCCCTGTTTTTTATTTCATAGTGTCTCGCAGCACTCTTATTAATGTTATCTCTTTCTTTAATCGCAGCTCTTGAACATACACCTGACTTAAACATAGGCAGCTTTAGCAAGGCAAAACGAATCCCACATTTTGGTTGTCAGGACCACTGCATCAAGAGCTCTGCCTTCATACAGAAAGTGAGAGGTGCCTTATTACAAACCTGGGCAGGTCCCATTCTTGCTGCACTTGGAAAATTGCACTTTTGTGAGGAGCTGTGAAGTTTCGTAGTGGGAGCAGCAGTGAGCTTCCAGCATGCAGGAAGAGGCACTTGGAGCAGCAGGTGGGCTGAGGGATGTTATGAGATGGAAGTCAGAGGCGTTTGTGAAGTGTTGCCTGTGGTTGCATTGGCAGACTGTAGAGAGTTGTGGAAAGTTGTGTGGTTAGATAGGTGGCCTGAGTGTCCGCAGAGATCCTTGATAACATCTGTCAGCATCTTTCATGAAATGATCAAGTTAAGCTTAAAGTGGGGGAAATAAATCTATGTTCAGGTTGATCTCAGCTGTGACAAGCTCTGCTGCTTTGGTCAGTTCCCAGCTCCCTTTGTCTCCAGACAAAAGGCATCGTAATTTGAATTTGAATTTAGTCAAAGCCATTAAATTTTCAGCTACTGCATTCACACCCCTTCTGCGTGTATTACATGTGACACTTGCTGCAAATTGCACAGGCAAGAGCAAGTGTTAAACCGGCTTTCATAAGTCACTAAGTAAAACTCTAAATGCTGCAATTCCCAACAGAAGCTGGTTTCTCTCATCTCAGAAAACAGTTGCTAGTCCTGATGACCTGGGTAGTTTTGCTTAGATGCAGCCTGAATTCCAGACATCCCCTCTGCACAGGGAGCTGCTTGTGAAGAGCCAGTTCAGAGGCCAGGAGTCACTTGCACCAAGTTTCAAGGGAAAACTTTGGAATAAATTAATATAATGGAGGAAATAGTAAGCTGCTTGTGGGGTGTTTGGAAACAAACAGAGAGTGCATTCAGCAAAGAAATTACTTTGGATCATGTATTGGGCTCAGAGTGCCTTTACCTGCCTGTGAGGGCAGTAGGGAAACTTAACTGGCAAACACTTGTGTTGTGCTTTGAGACAGGTCTGTAGAATTGAAGTCTAGCTATTCCTATAGTTTCTAGGGTTATTTTCTTGTAGGTTGTTCCTGAAGACACTGAGGAACTCTGGCTGTGTCTGCCCTGCCTGCAGAGCTGGCTCCACACACCCACCAGACGTAGAAGAGCAGATACAGTTTGGCAACTGGGCTGGAATGTGATAAATAAATAGCTAGTGCTTCACAGAGTGTCTCAGTATTCAGGATCTCGAGAGAATTCCTCTTGGTTACACCACCATTGATTTCAGGAAGCGGCTGGGTATTACTAGGAGCAGGATTTGGCCCATATAACTAAGAAATCAAATCTGCTTTTGCAGGAAGTGTATTTATAAAAGCAGAGCGAGCTTTATGTTTGCAGAGCTACTGCCTTGAGAGTTGGCATGGTTCCCTTCTAGTCAGGGGATCTCAGCACAGTTCTGCTGCATCACAGGCTGCAATAGTATCTGTGAGGCTTTGAAAATGTACTCCAGTGTCTCTGCAAACAGGATACTCTTTGTGAGGTTTAATTGGAACCAGTTATATCTGAAGGCTGCAGACTTTGAAGTAACATGACTAACCTAAGAAAGCCATTCAAGATCTATCTAGCAGTGCTATTCCCCAGATACACAGGGGTGAGGAGCTTACTGGGATAAAGGGCCCGCATGAGATTTCTGCTCTGAACTTGAACTGGACTGAATCAGTTTTTTGTGTCTGTGTTGTTTTGAAGACATTTGGGTGTTTCAGATATCTTCCTTCCTCTTGGCAAGACCAAGATGCAAAAATATTCTAAAATGGGCTTTTGCAGAGGGTGAATTGAGTCATAGAAGCTGAATGCTGTATAGTTCAAGTCAGTGTTTGTCTTAACACTTAATGAAACTGATGATAGGAAGAGGAAGGGGAGAGGGGAGGTTGGATCATCTTCTGTAACCCCCATACAAGTGAAAAGCAACTGACCTCGCTGAGAACTGAGGTTCAGATTTGTGATGCCCTACCTAACCTATAGCGAAATGTGCTGTTGTGGCAGTTTTTTGTTTCAATGCTTCCTTAAAGCCCGATGGGCACTGGAAGGAGTTTTCCCTGGAAGTAGATAGTTACTAGATGTTTGCTCTCTTTGTGCACATGCAGTTATCTTAAGAATTTTTTTAAAGGGGTTACCAGCATTGCCAAGGTTACACTAAAGGAGTCTTTGAGGACTGAGAAAAACACTGTTGATTTGTGTACTCCCATCTCTCAGCATCTTCCAGAAGGTATCCCTGCTGACACCTGGGTGGCTCTTGGAGCTCTCATATGGTGAAGTGCTCTGTGTTACAGCAGCACTCAGAATCACAGCACAGTGTCCCACAGGTCTGCATGCAGCCTTTACCACAGTCTTGTCTCTGCTGCAGAATTATTCTGAACTCTCCATTCTGCTTTTTAAAATTTTAATTAAGAGTCTAAAAAAAGTGCTGAAAGTGTAACCCAGTGCCATGCTGTGGAGAATTGGGTCAGAGACCCTGAAATTCCATGGCTTTCAGTCTGTCCTGTGGATTTTGTGATCCTTTGGGCATATGGTATCTTCAGTGATACTTTCCTGTGACTTGCAATTCTGGTACAGGTGGGAATTAGCCTCTCTATTTCCTGTTCAGGACTTTGTTTTCAGTAGCTTCTTTGGGAGGAGGTTTTTGGTCGATTGCATTCCAGAGAAACCAAGCCATCATGAAGTTCAACTTGGGAATTGATTGTGGGGAGAACACAATCTATTAGTATCTTGCACGTTGAATTGAGACATCATTACAGGATGCAGGGTTGCCTGGGAGCCTGCTGGGAGGCACAGCAAAAAAACTCATTAAACCATGTATGGTTTGAGTGGACAGACCCCCAAGTTACCAGGAGGTTGAGCATGCTGCTTTGCTAAGAATTTCCTAGGAGTGCTGGTCTGTCAGATGATGAGAGCAGGGAGAGCATTTTGATTTGGAATGTCATCTCCAAGGAATTAAATTCTCAGTGAACCTCACTGACATCTGTAAGAAATCAAGACATGCAGCTTTTAGAAGAGAATAAATTCTTTAAGTTGGAAGGGACCTGCAGTGGTCATCTAGTCCAACTGGCTGACCACTTCAGGGCTGACCTGAAACTACAGCGTGTTCTTGAGTGCTTTGTCCAAATGCTTCTGGAACTGGGACAGACTTAGGACACCAACCACTCCTCTGGGAAGTCTATTCCACTGTTTGAACACCTTCTGTGAAGAGATGTTTCCAAATGTTCAGTCTTTTGACCTCCCAATCTTACCTATATCCTTAAAACCCTAAAACAAGTGAGAGAACAGCAGAATTTGACTGAATATGTGAATGTGGCAGATACATTTTAGGTGGATGGAAGGTAGTTTTGCATGGAGTTGTCTGTGCAGAACAAGACTAGCAGAACCAAGGATTTGTTCCTAGGGTGGGAAAACCTATCTCTGAGATAGGGTTTAACTTGTGCTGTCACATCCCTACAGCCTAAACCTGAGAAGTTTCTGAGCTGAATAGATCTTGTTGGTTTTCTGTAAGTGAAGGTTGGACTGAATCAGTACAAAACACTTAAAATCTAAATTCTGTTTTGCTGCTCAAAATAGCAGTGAAAGGAAAAGCAGATGAGCCCTGATCAGGAAAACAATGAGTTGTGAGTCTCTTGGTGTATATTGCCTTGTGTTTTGCTTTATAAAGTTGGTATCAACCGTTAAACCTTTAAAGCCATCCTACTGCTTTTTCTTTCTTTCTTTCTTTTTTTTCTGGCTTAAAAATGAATAAAAGAGCTTTGTACATTTCTTGAAACCAAGCCTGAACCAGCTCTGAACAAAATACAGTGTTTCTTTCAAAGTTATTGGAATAATGACATCATAGGCAAATTTGGGCCAGAACCTGTTAATAGTATCCTTTGTGGCATGAGAGCCCATTGGAGGGCCCATCCCTGCAAAACAGCATTGTTTACAAATAGATTCACCCCAGACAACACTTGGCCCATTCTGAGAGACAGCACAGACTTTGTATGCTATAATGGACTTCACAAAATAGCTGTCTTACTTTTTATACTGAGCTCCAGGCGTGCTTTAGTGCTTCTGTACACAGCCTCATGCTGGCAAGCTCAGGGAGTGAAGGTTCTCTCTGGTGCTGGAGAAGTATTTGTAGGTGGGTTAAAGAGATAATAAAAACTGTTGCCATTAGTTCCTTGTCCAGAGGGACAGGAGCCATGTCCACATCTCTGTTGGGCTTCCTACACTGGGAACTCCCTTGTGCTTCCCTGTGCAAAAAGGCCCAGGCGTTGTGTGGTTTCCCTTCACCTGGATGACACACATGGATGGCATGGGAGGTGCCTTCTGTTAACATAGAGCAGGTTTCATCCCTGGCTCCCCCCCTCCCCTTATTACTGGAAAGCCAGTTTCAGGATTGAAATCCCAAAGATTAGTGACTCTTTGACCTAAATCTGAAAGCATTTAGTTTCTCTAGGTAAGTGGAGTAGGCTGTACGGGCCAGATCAGCACAAACCCTAGCCTGAGCACTAGTACAGCTATTCCTTGGTGATGTACACCATCTTATTACCTGCATACGGAAGCTTGGAGGGTGGACTATGTACCTCCATCACCAGAACACATCTCCCGGTAGGTCCCAGCCTGGGCCATGGCCGCAGAGCCCTCTTGTGGGGACTGGTCACATGGCGAGGACCACAGTTCTCTATGAAGGATCGCTGTTCTTTCCCAGTGACAGCATCTGAAAGCTGGGAGATTTAGATTAGATCTTGGGAAGAAATCATTCCCTGTGAGGGTGCTGAGGCCCTGGAACGGGTTGCCCAAGGAGGTTGTGGCTGCTCCATCCCTGGAGTTTTCAAGGCCAGGTTGGATGGGGCTCTGAGCAACCTGCTCTGGTGAGAGGTGTTGCTGCCCGTGGCAGGGGCTTGGAACTAGTTCATCTGTGAGGTCCCTCCCAACCCAGCCCAGCCTGTGATTTTATGATTCTCTCTGCAAGAACCCCAATTTATGAACAAAGGAGCAGTGCAAAACAGAGGTTTGATGGTATAGTTGTTTGTTTTTCCTGGACAGGCGCTTTGAATCCCAGATGCAGTGTTTTGGGACCTCATTTAGACAATTAAAAGGAGTCAAGTAATAAAAAAATAAGTGATTATTAGTGGTAATTTGAAAGTGGTAACAAAGCTCAAAGTCTAGGGTGAGCATCTCTGCATATTTCAGTTGGTCATTTGGTTTTTACATGGAAGATACTATCAGTTGAACGTGGATTTTATTGCCTCCTAGTAAGGTATCAGCTGGAAATCCTGTACAAATTCAACTGAATCAAAATAAATGCAAACCGAAAACCTTAATCTCAGTTATTAATAGAACAACAACCAAAGAACTGCCTCAACTGTGGCAGCTTTGCTTGATCAGAGTGAGAGCAGCTGTGTTGTTGCCAGTTGAGCTTCAGGACCTCTGTGTGTGACAGCCACTGTGTTTGGCTCATAAGTCTAACACTGGCAACTAAAACCCATCGATTCCTTCCTTTTAAGAGAGGAGCTGCAGTAACTTGTGTTTGTGAATCAGCACAAGTTGATCCAGAACACAACCACAGTAGTCTGCATGTGCCTTCCATAAAAGGAGCCACATTGATTTTAGGGAGTCAGAAGGCAAAGTGCCTGTAGAATTGTAACCTTCAAAAATCTGTCATGAAGCCCACACCACAGCTGATCTGTTTGAAGTCACTCTCTATTCTAATGTCTTGAAATTGTTTTACCAAGTGCTGCTTGTTTGTTAAACCAGATGCTTAATCCAAATGTGAATTTTAAGATAAACTAGAAAGATTGTGAACTGGAAGACTTAGCCCTGGTTTTCCCAATTTACAGGAATTTTGGGACATTGTTTTATTTAAGTCAGCATCTCTGTTCTTGGTGCATCTCCAGTCTTTGCTCAGTATTGCATACTTGAGACTTGATGGTGCCGCTGCTTAAAGTGGTAGCATTGAGTAGGTATCAGACCTGTGTGGTAGCAGGACAGAAAAAGGAACACGTGATCTGCTTGCAGGATCTAACAATAGATTTTGATGGGTTTTAGGTTTTGAGTGCTTTTGAAGCAAAAGCATTGCTCATTTTTATGTGCAAGAAAGATTTTTAGTTTGTTGTCCTGAATTAATTTCCTTTGGGAAGATAGTTCTTTTTGAAGCCCCACACTTCCAGGATTAAACCCTCTCCAAATGTGGAACAGGGAGAGAACAAAGAACTTAATTCTTGTTATGCATATCCCCCCAACATATATTTTGTTTCTTACATCCCAGGAATGGTTTGCTATGTTGCCAGCTACATTCAGTAAAACATGTCAGTTTTGCTTTGGAGTCTGGTTTTAGAGGAACCCCAGCCTTGGCATCCTTAGCTTGACTGGTGTGCTTTTCGCTCTGCTTTTGCAGGAGGCTGTGAGGGCTGCTGAAGATGTCCGATAGTCTGGATATTGAAGAGAAACCTCCAGCTCCACCATTGAGAATGAACAGCAACAATCGTGATTCTTCAGCACTAAACCACAGTTCCAAACCGCTCCCCATGGCCCCTGAGGAGAAGAACAAGAAAGCCAGGCTTCGCTCCATCTTCCCAGGAGGAGGGGATAAAAGTAAAGTATCAGTGGGGCAAATGGGTGGCTCCATCTCTGTTGGCTTTCTCTTGGCTGCTGATAGCCATGTTCACTTTCTAACCCTGTTCTCCAGTTTTGGTCACAGAACATTGTAAAGTCCTTCCAAAGCCTCTGTTCTGTTTATTGTAGGAAGATGTTTCAAAAGAGGAGGAGATGTCTGGTTACTTTCTTTTCTTCAGAAAGGCAGTAAGGGGCATACATACTGTTCCCCTTGCTTTAAAAATACCTTCATGGTTAAGCTGAAGAATCCTTCTCTTTAGATTTTACTTTGCATTTGCAGTAAAACTAGAGATGAAGTTCAGTACTCTTGGAGCTACATTTGCAGAAGTGAGAAGGCAAAGTGTCTGATGCTTTGAGGTTTATTTTTAATGTACTTATGTTCCAGGAACAGGAAGAAGGCTTTTCTCACTTGTTTTTGCAGTGAGAGTGGACATAGGATGGCTTGGTGTGAGTCCTGCTCGGTGTGGTTCCAGACAGAGAGTCTTTTAAAGACTTTTAAGACAGGAAACAGGCATTTCAGTTGTGTTCTTTGAAACGCATTTGCTGAAAGGAGCTGTTCTGAGTCACTCAGAGAATTAAGAGAAGGGATCTTCTGTTGTAATGCCTGAGACTTGCTGAGCTGTACCCACAAGTGCTGAGGGAGCTGACTGATGTCCCTGCAAAGCCACTCTTGACTATTTTTGAAAGTTTATGGTGACATGGGGATATTATGGTTATGGTTAGGGATGATCCTGATGACTGTTCTCCAGGGAAGCCAAATATTTCAGGTACCTTCCAGCACATTCAAATGTGGCTTTATGCTGCGTGTGTCTGGGTGATTGGGAGTTATCCAGAACTGGAACTAGGGTCACCATTTTTCAGAAGTCTGTGTTGAACATGGATTTGTGATGCATCAGAGCAAAGGCACCTACTCTTGGTCTTTATTACACTCATTCTTTATCAGGGTCAGTAACATTTTGCTGAAGTAAGGTTTGTCAGTAGTGGGAAGCACAGGAGATAGGAGATCACAGAGAGATAGTACTTTCAAAAGGGGTTAACACAGAAGAAACACTGGTGGATTGACTGACTCCCCAGTCTGTCTTCTCCAGTTGGCTGCATTGCTCTCTGTGAATTCTGATGGTGGGATTTAAAAACAAGCAATTGCTGGAGACCAGTAAAGGCTGTGTTTTGTTCTGGTATGTCCTAGTTAATTGGGAGTTTAAACAAAGCTTTTCCGAAGGTGTTTTGGGATCTGGTTGCTGTGGATTGTAATGCAGAGCTGCTGATTCAGCCTTGTACTTGAAGAGGATGCAGAAATAGTGTCTTTGTCTTCTCTTGAGCTGCTTGTTTTCACAGAACTTGTAGGAACCTGGTTGTCTTAAACCCTGATTTGATGGAGTTCGAGAACAAGTTCAAAGAACACGGTGCATACAAACATACAGGCACACATGTGTCCTGGGGGTTCTACTTCTGCAGGAACTCATGGAGCAAAATTAAATGGGAGTTGGCTGCTAGATAATAAATGAAAAAGATAATAGATAATAGATGAAAAATAATGATAATTATAATAGATAATAGATGAAAAATAGCTGATAGTAGAACTCATATTGGTTTGACACAGCCTAAGAAAGCTGCTGCATGGACAGTGTGCTTGGGCAGCTGTGACTCTGATGGGAAGAAAATCAGAATGAAATAACACCCTCTAGACCTTCCCCAACAGTTGGGAAATTCACAGCTGGGCTGGAGGTGTAATAGATGGGCTCTGTGTCAAGTAAGGTGAACATTAATAGATTTGCTTTCCACTTTAAAAATAGTACTTTGGAACAAAAATGCAAAATTTTGGGATGAAAAACTGTGCAGAAAGTAAGTGTGTGTTAACATTTTGCCTCTAGCCAACAAGAAGAAAGAGAAAGAACGTCCTGAGATCTCTCTTCCTTCAGACTTTGAGCACACCATTCATGTGGGATTTGATGCTGTCACTGGAGAATTCACAGTAAGTAACCACTGTATTCTGTGCTTACCAGAGCCTCTGGTTTCTTGATGGTAAATTAACCTCCTGTTGCCAGAAACATCAGGTGACAACAACCAGGCTGTGAAGAAAGACAGTTTTAGTTGTCTGGCTTAGAATTTGGAGTGGTTTATTATTCAGGCTGCTTGGTGTTTTTTCTCCAAGGATTGTCAGCAGAGTGTCTGTGAAAAATGAGAACTAGGAAGAACGTAGGTGTTTGCTTTTATCTGTCTCACAAGCTGCTACAGGAGTTGGGTATCCAGTGTCAATGGAAAAAAAACCCCACACATGTGCATTGTGTATGTCTTGGTGTAGATGATCGGCCCTGAAGTGCAAAGTCCAACTGCTCTGCAGACAGCTCTTGGAGACCCCACCAAAAGTGGCAGCACTGTGGAAGTCCATTCATTTTAGTTTAATATCTTTCAAAATCTGGCCATAGGACCAGGTGATCAGACACATTTCCAGCCTTTATTAATAAAATAGCAGTCAGCTTTTTCCACTTATATCACAACCCATTGTATGACATGTTGGGAAAAATGAGTCTGATGGAAGCTCCTTGAAGTCTGCAGGAGCCACCTTAGCATTTTCTCTCAGACTGTTGGGTAGGTGCTGAAACCATTAATCTTCAAAGCTAAGATGGCAGCAAGCTGACATTTGGTTGAGCTGTGGAGGTGAGAGGAAACGTTAGCAACTCTCGGTACCATCAGTACTACCCTGTGAGCTAAGTGGTCAGATTGTGTCATCACCGTGAGTCAAATTGTAATGTGTTGGGCTAGTGCTAACTGGCTGCATACACCCAACAGGATGGGACAAATCGTTTGCCTGGACAAGGGATGGTTCATTTCCAGAACTTGGGCCCTAAATGTGATTTCATCATTATTTTTTTTCCCACCTCAACTGCTGCTTTTGTTTCTCAAAACCATTCAGAAAGCTGGAGGCTTCCTGTGTGCCACAGTAGTACCAGTAATAACAATAACCTAACCATAGAAGAAGAAAAGACACATTTTATTGACAGCAGCTCTTCAAAGGACTAGTGAAATGGAATTATCCTTAGTAATGAGGAAATGCAGCTACATTTGAGATATGTGGACTAGTTTAATTAGTCTTTTTGAAACAGATGTAACCTCCAGAATCTTACTTCAGATTTTGTTCTGTACCAAACCCTAGGGCTTGATTAAATGCTCATTTAAAAAGCCCAGGTGTGATCATTTTTTATCAGAAACATAAAGCTTTTTAAAATTGTTTTCGTTGCTCTCTCCTCTGGCTTTCCAGCTGTACTTCCTCTCAGCCTTGTGCCTGTATTTGTATACTGTGCTTCAGACTTTTTCTTTCTGGCTCTGTGCAAAGACAATGGGTCACAGTTATGTTTTCTCATAGACTGGTGCTGAGGAGGATCCCAGTTAGTTTCATGTCTCTGCCAGCTGGAGCAAAAGAGGGGGAACATGAAGGTTAACACAGTTCAGTTCTAAGAAAAAGCACTGTCAGTACTGCAGAGATCACAGTTTAGATCAGTTGGAATGTTACTATCAGCGATCATGGTAAAACAGTCTCTAACATCAGAGATTTTTGTTTTGGTTTTGGTGTCAGATGCCACCAACACACATAGGACAAAGCAATTGTACATGGCTAAATATATCAAATTTCATAGCTCTAGTACAATTTCTCTTCAATATCTTTATCCCTTTCACAATTACACAGTGTTTCTTCAATAATACATGTTCCTAAAATTTGGAAGCACAGTGCTGCAGTTTGAGAAGTCTAACCAGTTCACAACAGACTGGAGGGAGAGATGACTTCCACCATACCCTTTGCCAGTGCAGGACTTCATGCTGCATACCTTAGTGGAGTAAAATGTCTAAGCAAGGGGATTTTAATTCCAGATACAAGCATTATGTTACTCATTTCATTAGGCAAGTTTGATTTGTCCCAACCTGGACAGAACCTGTGTATCAGCCATGTGGTAAGTACCTGGTGCTGAAGGGACTGCCACCAGCCCTGTCATGGAACCCTCCCACTGTCTAGTGATCACACTGCTTGTCTCTTTCAAAAGTTTGGAAGTGCCATGGGAATGTATGATAAACTTGCCAATAGATGGGGTTTTTTGGTTTTGTTTGGAATTGTGACAGTTGTCATGCCGATAGTGTCTGTTCCACTGGTGATGTGTCATGAGTCGGGCCATTTTCTGACACCAGCTGCACCCCCCTCATTGCTGCTAGTGCATCTCAACTCAGTGTCGCATGGGCTCCCCAAGCGTCGGCTGTCAGGCTCGAGCACCCAGCTGTGTTCCTGCTCGTGAACATATGTTATATCCCCATTTCACTCTGCTTGAAGCAACCACGTTTGCCGAGAAGTTGGGCTCTTACAGCTCAAGATGGTTGGAAACTGTTGGGGCGGGAGCATGCTGCTAGAGCTTTTTGCTGATTTATTTTGAAGAAACAGTTGCATTTCCTGAATGGAGGGAGAAGTGTGGTTTGCAGGGCTTTGAGGAGAGCGTTTTGCAAGGCATGTGTCTTGGAAACGGTTTCCTGACCCACGATCTAGACTAAAATGTGGTCACCCACCAAATTTATAAAGTTTCCACACAATGACATAACCAAGTGGAAGAAAGTTGTGGCTGTAGATCCAAAGACATTGCACATTATTGATCTAACGGAGCATTTCTTTGAAATTGCCCCTGTGTTCAGTCTGACACAGAGAGATTATTTGTGTTACAATACCTGACCTCCCAGTGGGAAACCTGAGGTTCACCAGCTGCTTTCTCCACTGCACTTTGCGACGCACATGCTGGCCAGTTGTCATCTTGGGGCTGGAGAACCACTGGAAAAAATTTGTGTAGAGCCATTCCAAAATACTAACGTGGTGTTCAGAACCAGATGAACAGAGAAACTCTTCCTCTATTACTTTGCAACTAAAAAAAGGAAACCACAGGTAGTTTTTCCAGTCTCTTGCCATTAATCCTTAGTAATGTATTTTTATGAGGGAGCTAAAAAACCTAGTTTAAAAGGTAGAGGAGTGGGAATGATGCTTCCAAACTTTGGAGCCATTGTGTTTTTTTCTGTTTTCCTAAGCCTGTCTTCCTGTAGCCTGTCCACCACCTGCTCTGTTTGGTGTCTACCTCATAACTCCCATTTTAGATGGGAATTCCCCATTTTGGCCTATTGGTTTCCCTCCTGCCACCTTCTGAGTTGTCCCACATTCTGTTTTAACTTTCTTTTCTTTCTTTATTTACGTCCATTACAGCCAGATCTCTATGGCTCACAGATGTGCACAGGGAAGCTCCCAGAGGTGCGTCACAGGCCCAAAAGAATCTTGCATCAAAATGCTTCTTTGAGATGTCATAGCACTGCAGCAGCAGGTTGATGTGTGTGCAGTAGATTTGTTGCTTGGCTTATCCCACTTTTTTTTTTCATTAATCCTAAACTGTGGAGGCCCATGTCACACATTGTTTTGTGGAGATGATCTTAGGAAGAAGCTATATGGAAGAGTTTACCTAGAATGGGTGGCTCTGAGGCTAAGTCTGAAGGTGCTTCAGGTGTAGGTTTTCATTCAGTAAGCCCTACAGTTCACTGGTAGATGTTGGCTGTGCAGTAAATGGGGAGGATTACAAATTTAGGAAATTATACTGGATATTTAAAGCGATTTCTTTCACCAATATGATTTCAGTGCAGAGCTGCAGCTTTCAACAATTGGATCAATGCTCAAATACCACCCTCACTTGTAAAGTGTCTGAGAGTTCATGCAAGGCTTTGGCACTCTCAGTCTGTGTTCTGAGTCCCTGGTTTCTGTGTACCTACAGCAGAGATTCTACAGAGCCACAGGAGCAGCAGTGGTACAACTCATTGTTATGATTTGGAGAATTTAAATGCAGATCCTTAACCCTGCAGTGTTTCCTGGTGTGCTGAAGATTGGTTGTATCAGGGCGGGGTAATCGGACAGCACTGAGCATTTCAGCAAAACGTATGTTTGTGTTACTAAGCATTAAAAATCCAGTGTAAAGCTCCTAAACTACACTGTGTTGTCCACAAATATAGTCTTGTTCTGTCTGCACTGAATCACCAGGAAAGCAAGCTAAGCCTTAAATCATTATTCCATGGAAGAGCAGAGTTGATTTCAAGATGAGTTTCATGCACTTTTTTTCCTATCACAGTCATAACTTTCTTTTCTTTTTGAAGTTGGATCCTGGTTTTAGCTCTATATTTTGATAGAGAAGAGAATGATTGCATCTAATGTTATGAGCTGCTAATTTTAATTGTAATGTTTCAATCAAAATTTCTGAAAGTAATCTTACAGGTAGGAGGGGATCTTGGTAAAGATCTGCGAGGCTGTGGCTGTTAAACATTCTAAATCCACACTCTTTCCACTTAACGCCTACAGGGCATTCCAGAACAGTGGGCCAGGCTACTACAGACCTCCAATATAACAAAACTGGAGCAGAAGAAGAACCCACAAGCTGTTCTAGATGTTCTCAAATTTTATGATTCCAAAGAAACAGTTAACAACCAGAAATATATGAGCTTTACGTCAGGAGGTAAGTTGACATCTCACTGTGAGAAAGGCAGTGGTGAAGGCCCAACGTTAGACCATTAAACGTTCAAGTGGTCAAGAAGCAAGCTTAAAGAACTCCACATTGTGGAGTAAGCCTGAAATGAATTATGTTTCTCCTTTTGTCCAGTAGATGTCATTGAAACTGTAACATTTCTTTGTAGCTTTTTTTTAGAATGAAATAACTTACTAGATGAAACAATGGACTGGTTCAAGCCCACCCAGCTGGCAACTCAACACCACATAGCCACTAGCTCACTCCTACCTACCATCACCAGTGGGGTGGAGAGAAGATGTACAAAAGGCTGAGTGGTGGAGAACAGGGATGGGGAGACAGTGTTTGGTAAAGCTCTGGTCAATGGCTTCAGCTAAGGGGGGAATGTTTCAATGCAATGTGGCATGGACAGTGTTGTCACTGAACCTGCAGTGTTTTAGTTCCCTCCACAGGGTGGTCTGTGCCACTCGAACATGTAACTGCCTCAGTTTGCTGGTTAAACAGGTACATCTTCTAAAGTGAAGACTGCTCAGAAATCCTTCTAGAAACTGCAGGGATGTGGAGGAGAAAAGTTCTTTGAGTTGTGGTGTTCTGTGGGATTCCCCACCAGAGGGAGTCTTAAAACAGCTTTCTACAGAATTTACGAATCTTTTGAGGGGAAAGCACTTTTGTTATAAATTCCATGATGAGATTTGACTAACTTGACACTTAATATTTGCTGAAATAGAAGTTACTGCTGCCACGAAATGCAGAATTCAGAACAGGCAGTGTCTGCTCCTGAAGTGAGCTGCTGTTCCTGCGCTGTCAGAAGTGAGCTACTGTGGCTAAAGGGGATTTTAGGGAAGCTGTTATGGAGAGGCCATATTTTCAGCAAGTTAAAGAGAATCAATGCGTGCTGTTTATAAAAGGAAAAAGAATAACTGCTGTATTGTCCTGTTACCTTGCTTGTTGTGTAATATAACTGTTGCTAGTCAAGGGTGATTGTGAAAGAAAAATGAGAACCACTTGAGTTTCCTTGTTCTATGGGATTCCCCATAAGAGGGAGTTTTAGAACAGTTTCTGATTAGTGTTCCTTTGCACCCTGCAGATAAAAGCGCCCATGGATACATAGAGGCCCATCCTTCGGTGAGTGAGAAATGAAACCTTTCCCTTAGAATTTCACAGTGCTTAAGGACTGTGGAGCAGTGAGCTGTGCCTCCTGTGACAGAGGAGCAGCCTTGTAGGCTGAAGGAAAGTCTGTGTTAGAGTCTTTGCAGCAGCAGAGAAGGGCTCATGGTCTGTTTTTTCATTTTCTGTTGAAGACATTTTAAACAGATGGACGTCTGCTTTTGCAGACAGAAGATTGCTTGCTGTTCTTAGACGTGGTAAATGTATAATTTCAAAAAATGTGCACTACTGTCTAATTAGCCCATTTTAATTTAGTTTTAACAACTTAAAATCCATTTCTGTTCAGTTTTATGATTTATCCTTAGTGCAGCTGGGTATGCTGCTGAATATAAATAAGGTTATAATTGATGTGTATCTCACTGGAACCACTGAAAGAGAGTTTTAAGTAATCATCCTCTCTAATGAACACTGGACTGCCGGAGCAATCCTGAAGATGTCACCATGACACTCACATTAATATTGACCAGATTTGTTAGTGTTAGTGCACTAGCAGCAGTGAGTGAATTTGGATTTGGCCTTTACTTTCAACTGTTAAGCAACTTAACGTTAGGTTCATGATTGCACAGCAATGTTGAATGAAATGGAAATCATCTTTGAACATTCATACTTCACATTGTCAGCTGATGTCACTCCTGTCATCCTTAATAAAACAACTTCTGGAAGGAAGTCTGGGGGTCACTGGAGCACACAGTAACCCTTCTCAGTAGTTTCCCCAGTGGCTGTCGGACATTGGCAGATAGTTTGCTGTTTACAGTGGTGAGACGGTCAAGCTGTTGGCTTTCAGAAGTTGCCAACTCTGAGGGTGCTGGTTGAAGGTTATAGTACAGGGAAAACAGCTCAAACAGTCATTTGAATGACTTTAAATTCATTTCATTCTTTAATGGGAGCCCGGTGTTAAATACTGCAACACTGTATCTGTTCTATCTGCACAATGTAGTTCTGTCAGATCAAGGATGGTGCTCAGTAGAAAACAATAGTTATAAGAATTTGACGGGCTAGAAATGTGATTATAGGTATTTATACAGGACCAAAATAATGGCCATTCTAAAGATTATCCAAATGAGATGTGAATATGTTGAACAGTGCCTTTGGGTTGTTTCAGTTCTCTAAGGGGCCTGTTGTAACCAGCTTTGAAGGAATTGTAGACCATAAGGCAGCTTTTTGTTTCACCAGCAAATTTGTGGCAATATGATAATTAGCTCCTGCTCTGAGCTGGGACTGGTGGTCTGGGGTTCAACTTACTTCACTTTAAATACTGTGCTGTTAGCTTCAGTTTACATGTGGATTGTGTTGTGCTGTAACTTAGAACTGAGCCTGCAGGACTCCAGACATGTTGACATGGGTTTGTGATGTCTAAGGAGACTAAAGCTGTGGGTAGTTACCAAACCTCCTGAGTGCCAGAGCAGTGACTGTCACTCATGCCCCTGTCTGTCAACAGAGCACAAAAACTGCATCAGAACCCCCACTAGCTCCATCTGTTTCTGAAGAAGAGGATGAAGATGATGATGAAGAGGAAGATGACAATGAACCTCCACCTGTTATTGCACCACGGCCTGAACATACAAAATCAGTAAGTCCCAGCTTTGGTTACCACTGTAATTGGTGTAATTCAGAGCTACAAATTTCTGACCAGACTGTAAGCACCAGTTGTGAGAGAAGTTTCTGGGGGCTGGAGTCTTACCATGACATGGTGCTTCACCCAAGGCTCTGACACCAGGAACATCTGTTTTGAGCATTCACAATTAGTGATGAGTTTCCTGAGGTTCTGAATGGGGCAGTGAATTGATCTTACTACCACGTACGAGGTAGGATTGTGTCTCAGTGCTACTGATATAAAAGCGAGTAGCTCTGTTGAAAGTGTCTGTGTAGGTTCCCTTGTCATCTGTAGAGAGCGCAGCTACGGTTCACATAATTGCAGGATACATAGAGGAACTGATCCCTGGAGGTACCTGTCCCTCTCCACAGGCTGTCTGAGTAGCTAAATAATTAGGCTGCACCCTGATCTTTTACATGACTGAAGATTGGTGCAAAGCACCTTTCTGCCACAAAATGATTTCTTGTTCCAGATCTACACACGCTCTGTAATTGAGCCTGCTGCTGCACCAGCACCAGCTAAAGAAGCCACCACTCCCCAGCCTGAAAACTCAAACACAAACACCTTGTACAGAAACACGGACCGACAGCGAAAAAAATCCAAGATGACAGATGAGGAGATCCTAGAGAAACTGCGTATGTATTGTGCATTTCTTGTCTGACACAGCAGTGCCCTGTCTGAGTGTTTTAGGAATACACGCAGCAAATGTTCACCCCAGCTGAGTGTCACAGAATCAAAACCCCCTCCACCAGCTGTTCCTGTGTTCAAGGGAAGTGTGAGAGAACTCTGGGAGTTCCTTCTGCCTGTGAGGGCTGCTAGTACTGAGATGGATTTTCCTGAGCTTCTCTCTACGTATGTTAGAGGGAAAGTCGAATGAGGAGAGGCTGAGAGAACTGGGGTTGTTTAGCCTGGAGGAGACTTGAGGGACCTTACCACTCTCTAACTACCTGAAGGGAAGTTGTAGATAGGTAGGGGGTCGGGCTCTTCCCCCAGGCAACTAGTGATAGAACAAGAGCACATGGTTTGAAGCTGCGTCAAGGGAGGGTTAGGTTGAATGTTGGGAAGCCCTTCCTCATGGAAAGGGTGCTCAGAAACTGGAAAGGACTGCCCAGGGTGGTGATAAAGTCTCCGTTCCTGGAGGTGTCAAAGGACAGACTGGCTGTGGCAGTTAGTGCCCTGATCTAACTGATGTGTTGGTGTTAGGTTGGGCTTGATCTCAGAGGTCTTTTCTAGGCTCAATGATACTGTGATTCTGTAAAGGAAATACACATATTATTTCTGGTTGAGCTGTGACCTAGTGAACACCTGTATGCTAATGGCCAAAGGGAACAATATATCCCTGAATTGTCTGTAGTCTCCTGACTTAGGACCAGACGTCAGAACCACAATGCTTCACAGGGACCTTTTTGGCTTTTAGAGTGGTTTTCTGTTAGGGTTGAATAGATGAGTACTGCAATAATTAGGTTCCTTCAGCATCAAGGAGCTCCGCTTGCCCTAGATGTTCAGTTGGTGTTGGTTTGATGGTTGTTGTTCATACTACTGCTAATTTATCAGGGATGGTTTTTATCAGAGTTGTACATTTCTGTGAGAGAGCTCATTTGAAAGAACACCAGTTGACACCATGAATACAGAGGAGACGGTGTTTGCCATGTACCCCAAACAAAATAGAAGCTTTTATAATTGTTCTAATTTCATTCCTTAGCTTAATGTTTAGAAACGTATCAAAGTGATAGACCTCTGTGGTGTGATCAAGTAAGGCTGTCCTGCAAGCCTTTCTCAGGGCCCTCCTCCAGCACAGCCTCTCTGTTACTCATGCACTTGATACCTTGTCACAGCTAACTCCCAGCTAGCTAATAGTACTGGAATACTGCCCCCAAACTGCCGAGCACAGCATGCTCAAGTGAAAACACCTCAAGCTTAGAAAATAATTAGCCCAGGACTATAAGGCATCAGCCAGTTTTCAGATATCTTCATGAAAGCGCAAAAAGATTTTCATTGTCCACAATTGCCCCAGATAGACCTTCAGTCCTTGCTTACTGGGTGACAGGAGCTTTAGAAAGAATCTAATGGTTCTGCAATTTATTCTGACTCTTGCATGTCATAGCTGCCACTGCTGTGTTCTCAGACAATCAGTTGTTGGGTTCCTAACAGCCTGGTTTACACTGTCTGCCATTAACTGTTGAGACAAAAAGCAGATTGAGCTGCCACTAATAAGGGCATCTGCTGGTCAAAGGGTGCAGGCTGGCTGTGGCTTCTTCTCAGTGGTTGCCAGTGGTCCCTGTTGTGCTATTCCTGCACTGCTGCTGTGACTGTAGATGCTGAAGTCTTCCTGAGCCATTAGATTTCAGCAGCTTGTGTAGGGTTTCTACACCTTTAGCATGTTGGCATGACTATAAAAAACCAAATCTTGATGCCATTTAGGGAGTATCCAAGGGCTAAGCTCAGCAGCTTTAACTGAGGACACAGTGAAATAGATTCCAGAGCAGATAGATACCTGCATGTCTGTCAGCTTGTAAAGGGAGGAATTACAGCTTCTTCAGCTGAGGCCAAATGTTTGAGGCAGGCTTCTACCATGACATCTGCCAGCACCCTGCACATAGGAGCATAACTAAGCCTGTTGTTTATTCAGGCTTCTTTTTGTGCCAGGTGTGGAGTAAGCCCCTGAGTTACACTGTGGATTATATCTTTGCTGTGTTCCATGCTTTTGTGCTTTTTTTCTGCTACCAAGTGAGCAAGGTGTGAAGATCTGCCTTGGGCAAATTGTGATGTGGACAATGAAACCTTTTGTGCTTTCATGAAGATATTTGAAACAGGCTGATGCCTTTTAGTTCTAATCCTGAGCTAAAGATATTCAATCATGTGGGGTGGTGGTGGTTTTCTGTTTTGTTTCACTCCTTTTACCTCTGACTTTTCCCCCTTGCCTGCTTCTCCCATGACTGATTTTATGCTACTTGTAGGAAAATGTCCCCTGCCATATTTTATCTCAGTAGTTTGCTTTCATAATTCTTTTCTGCTTGAAATAATTTTAGAGTCAGTTCCTGTAAAGGTTTTGCCAGGGAGTGAAGCCTGTAATACTGAGATAAGATCAAACAGTAGTCTCTCTGTAATGAAATCATTAATATGTTCCACTGTAACTATAAAGCAGAAGCTGCCCAATTCTACTTTCTTATCCACTTAATTTAGGACTTGATAACGGAAAGCGCTTCAACGCATCAGCACAGCTGATATTCTTTATCTTTAGTCCAGAGTAGGGAGTTGCTTTTCTGAACTGGAGCCTCCTGCCAGTCTCTTTGTTGGTTTTAGTGCTGTCATGTTTGATGGCCATTGGCTTGAGCACAGGAACCTAGCCGTGAACAACTGACTCATGAGGTCTTCAGTAATCTGAACTGATTTGCCTATAGCAAAGTTGTAAAATTCTTTTTCAAAATATTTGTTCTGCTGTCTTTTTCTTTATTCTTTTCTAACATGAACTTCCATGAGCTGCTGATACTTGTTCTGATAGATACACAGTTCCAGTAAATGGATGAGAACAGCCAGACACCACAGCAGTGTTTGGCCTGTTGTCCAGCCCTGGATCAGGCAGTGTTTGGTTTAGTACTGCTGAGTCTCATGGGGATCTCTGCCTAGAGGGTGGTGAAGCTTGGCAGTTGGGAACAGGAGGATGTGCTTTATTGTCTCACACACTTCCTCTGGTCAGCTAAACTATGGGGGTCTCTGGTCATATTCTTCTTGACTGAAGACTTATTTTGTAATGGAGACCAACTGGGGAGAAGCAGAGTGAAAATCTCATCTTGTGTTTCAGAGGAGTGAAAGGATGAGAAGTTAACCAGCTCGTGAAAGCATTCTCTCCTTGACTTAGACTCCAGTCAAGAAAATCCAGTGGCTTAAGTCTTGCAGGCTGGCACAGCAGGGTAGGACCACTTCAGGCTACTTGATACTAGTTGACATCCTCAGCTATCAGGCAGGAGTCCATGCTGCCATCAGCAGTGGCACTGGCTGCTGTTCCTGGAGTGCTGGGCAAGGGGAGTGAGTTCCATGGGACAAAGGAAACCTCTTCTCCTGCAGTTCCCATTAGCAATCCTACAGAGACCAGGAAAATTATTTTAGCAGGAGTATAGCAGATGGTGTTGATGTCCCATCTTCTTGCCATATTGGCAGGTAGGATTTCAGGCTGGGCAGACAGATGCCCATTTGGATGCTAAAGCCCTTTGCTCCAGAGAAACAGCCTGAACAGGGGAGAGAGGTGTTTGACTACCCACAGTGAAGGGTGCATCACCTGCTTTTGTTCTGGGTGCACAGGAGAACAGACTTGTGTTTGGATTTGTGCTACAGGAGCATTGCCAGAGCAGTCAAATGAAATATGCTGTGATACATTGGAGGTCTTTGCTCCAGAACTAATCCTCTTAAAGTATTTCTGTGATGGACGTTCCAAGTTACATATGCAGGAGTCATTTGTGTTGAGCCAGCACTGTAGGCTTCATTATTTGTATTTTATCTGGAAAACAACCAGACCAGAAAGAAAACAAACTGGGTTTTTTAAACTTATTTCTTCAGATGTGTTTGAGTTGATTAGATTTTGGCTCTTTTATTGGGCACAAACACAGTATCCTAATTACTGCTTGCTATGCTTTTTGTTCAGACTGGTTCCACCTCTGAGTGGCAAGAAGCCTTTGACCAGTTCATGGTCTAATTTTAGCTTCCAGTGGCTCCTCAGTGAGCTCCACTGTGACCAGTGGACCATGTCTCCCCATATCTGGTGCTGGACAGGCTGGCCCTGCCGTCCACTGAGGAAGTCATAATTCTTAAAGCCCCATCATTACTGATTACAACATGAAATAGTATTCTTTAAAAACATAAAGGCATGCTTTGGGCAAACTGCTGAAAGGTCAAGAACATCCCCTCCTGGAAACACTTCGCAATATTCTTCCTGTTCTGAGAATGGCACCTATTCCTACAAATTGATTCCAGAACCCAAGGTGAATTTAGTCTTTGGAAGTATTAAACATTCTGTTCATTCTGAGAAAAAGAAAGACTTTGTTGTTCCAGCTCTTCGTAATGTTTATAGACAACAAACACTTGCACTGGTACTTGTTCTTTTCTGATGACTGTCTCCTGTGAAGGTTTCTCCATGTTCTTAAGTTTTCTGTCAAGGTAACTCTCTAAGGACTGTAGAAAATTGGTCACTGTGATGTGTGGAGCTGCCTATACTGTTGTTGCCATTCAACAAACATCTCACAACCCAGACAGTGGGGCTGCATTTCTGGTATGCTGGAAGGTGGGATCTCCATTTCTAAGTGAGCATCTCTAATTTGGTTTCTTTCAGGGAGCATTGTGAGTGTGGGAGATCCTAAGAAGAAATACACTCGGTTTGAGAAGATTGGCCAAGGGTGAGTCCAGTCACAGTTACCTGCACATACATATGAACTATGAGCTTTGTTGGTGAAATACTAAGCATGAGATTGAGCAACTTCCAAACATAGTCAAGACACTGGGTTTAGAGTCCCCTGTCTCTCAGTGCTCAGAATTTATAACTGTGCTCAGAAGGCATCACCAAAGACTAATCTGGCAGTGTCTTATGTGCAGTAATGAACAGGAAGATTTACTGTCCCTCAAGTGTGTGGGACCAGTGTGCTTATTTTCTTAGGAGAAATTGTTTCTGTATGTCTCACAATACTATGGCCATCCTAAAAATGTGCACAGGCAGTGAAACAAAAAAAGTCAGTTGTAAACAACACAATGTTGATGCATAAAGGACTTGATGAAAAAATGCATCCCCTGCCTGGTGGCAGACACCACTGAAGGATCCTGCAAGTCTTAGGAGTTTACTGAGAATAATCAATCAGGCTATTTCCTCTGAAATTCAACTTTGCTTACTGTAAATAGGATTTATTAGGAACATTTCCTGTGTAAGAAGGCAAGAGCAAAAGCAGTCTATTCAAAATGAGGTATCTGACTTGCATTTTAAATATGGGCAGAATCCCTACTTGATTAAAGTTTGTGGCTGTGTTGCAATTCCAAGAAGGCTCATGCTGTTTGTGCAGGATTGTGGTGCTGTCAGTGCATGACAGAAGCTGTTATTTTCAGCCTTAACTGTCAATACAAAGGCTGTATTTGCTCAAGCAGCATTAGTGCTTGCTAGAAAGTCATATCAGCATGGAGCCAGGTTTGTTCACTTGTACTGGCATCCCAGTGCCACAGATCTAATTGTGGGCCCTGCTACCTTCCCGTTTTAATGCAGTTGCATTAAAATCAAGATACTGCAGAAGCGTAAAACTTTGATGCATATCAGAAATTACAGCTTGCTTCAGAATACAAATTTGTAATGCAGAATTGCAGAGCCCTGACAATCAATTCACAGCTTTACTTATATTACCTTTATCTAAGTTCCTCACAGATGGCCTGCAGCATACCACCTAAAGCATCCTCATTTAAAAAGCTGGTTTTAAATAAACCCTGACAGCACTTTGATCAGGAGATACAGCACAGTGTTAGCAGGACTGGATAAATGGCATTGGCTTCTAATGAAAACAAATTGGATTAATCTCAACAATTAGTCATACAAAAAGGCATTTGCATTTATATTAAACAAATCTGTAGTGTGCCCAATGAGAACATCCTTCTCTACTCAGGAATATGTGTCTCTGGTATCTGTTAAGTTAAAATGCTTCAGAAGTATTTCACCCTGCAGGTAAACAAAGAGACCAAGGGATCATGTAAAAATGAGTGAACTATTTTGGGCATTTTTGGTCAGTGGGACGCTTGGTGGAGTGTCATGTTCCTGTCCCTCAGAATTTCTGCTCTGGCTCTCTGATGCAGACAAGGGATTCACAATGTAAAACTATGGCACAGCTCGTGGGAAAGGCCCATTAAGTTTTTCAAGTCCACAGGTGCTTTTAATGCCAAATCTAACTGCAGGGTTTCTGGCCCTTCACATCATTACAGGGGAAGAACTTCTTATGGAAGAGGCAGGAGGCAAACAAAACTCCCCACTCTCTAGTTTGCAGGTGAGCGCACAGTTATTTCTGGTGGCTCTACAACAAGACCTCTATCTGCCACAGCAGCAAAACACAGACACCATGAAAAGTCCTTCGCAAGTCTGGTGCACCAAACAGAAGCAGCTGCTGACAAGCTGTCAAACTTCAGTTTGAGTAGTTCTCCACCTGTGTATGAAGCAATACATGCAGTAACCTGCTCTAGGTGTGAATTTGCAGGGTGGCTGTAGAAGAGTTTCCTTCCATGATCAAGAAGGCTGTCTAGATCCTTTCCTCAAAAGGCCATTACATGTATTCAGTGTTCTCAGGGTGTTGCCTGTATTTTGCAGGCAGAGTCAAATAGGAGATCTGAGAAGGCATAGCTAGGCAGTGTGTCATGTTCCTTGGAAACACCCCAACACAACATAAAAATCCAAAGGGAAAAAACTGCACTCACTGGGCTTACACATCTTATTTCTTCATTGCTGTTTTGTTTCCAGGGCCTCGGGAACTGTTTATACAGCCATTGACATTGCCACAGGACAAGAGGTAAGCATCAGCCATCCCAGTGGATTTTGCAGGTGCTCAGTGCTATCCCCTTGAGTGTGAAGTGTGGAAGGGGTTTTTTTGGGTCACCAGTAGGTAGTTCCTCAGCACAGGCAAGTGTCAGCTGGCTAAACACATCACCTGCTGCCTGCAGCTCTGTAAGGCAATGTTGTGCTGTTCCACTAGACACTTCCTATTGCCATCCACTTTGCAGTACGCATTTCAGGTGTGAACCAACATATCAGTGTAAAGATGCCTGTGATTTCCTGGGGGGAGGTGCTTGTTCCCCTGTAGTCAGCAAGAGCTTCTGTGCACTCTGCAGTCGGACTGATGCATTACCCATAGCTTCTAAGGCTAGTTTTAAGAGTTATTTTTCATTGATGCTGTCTTCAGAACATGCTCATCCCAGCCTGCTACTGTGTTACATCCCTTAATGAATGTTTTCATGAAGTGAAATCAGTGAAAAATCCCTACAAGCTTTGGGACCTGCTAAAAGTGATACAATTGTATTGCCAGTCTAAATGTACTAGATTAGGAATCATTCTGTGTGTGTTCCCCAGTGTATGTGAAGTTGTGCTGTTACAGAGTGTCAGTCCGTATGTACCATTTATCTCCATACTTCTGTGGCATAATATCTGCCTGCGGGCCTGGCCATACAATACAAGTTTAAAGGTCTGGCACAGTGAGAGGATTTGGGAGAAGCCTGAGGTGGTCACAGATTGCCCCTGTCCTGATCTTGTGCGATGTGCTAATCAATTTAGTGGGTTTTGATGTCATTTTAGGTGGCCATCAAGCAAATGAATCTCCAACAACAGCCCAAAAAGGAACTAATTATTAATGAAATCCTGGTCATGAGGGAAAATAAGAACCCCAATATAGTTAACTATTTAGACAGGTAAGTAGTTCGTTCACCTGAATGTTCATTTACAGACTGTAAGCCAAAGGTTAAAAGCCAAAGGTTCAAAGTTGTGTAGGAGGAGATGGCATTGTGACTTATTTTTCAAAAAGCTAATTCAGCCTTATCTAACTAAAACAATAGCCTTTCAGTTCACTACCTCCGTGTTGTGTTGTTGTTGGGTTGAGTTTTTCAGTTGATCATACTTCTCTGTGTCTTATAAATACTTTAAAATAAACATAGAAATTATTTCCCTTGGGCTGTCCCACTCTGTTCCATTGCTGTGGATGCCAGAAAGACAAGGTTCTTGTTTCCAGAAACACATAATTTGTCAGATTTAAAATAGTTTTTCCTGTTTCTGACTGCATTTTATGTTAGGCTTTCGGTCCTGAGTGGAACACTCCCTCCTAACTGGACAACTATGCAAGCTGTGTTGTCTAGTTGCAGTAGTTAATGGTAGTGAGTGTGTTAACACGATTAACTAGATTATGTGAGAAGTTCTGGTCCAAGACTTAGCTTTGCCATGGATAAACCTTGATGCCATCATTGTTTTCTTTCAGCTACCTAGTTGGTGACGAGCTCTGGGTGGTCATGGAGTACTTGGCTGGAGGCTCTTTAACTGATGTTGTTACAGAGACATGCATGGATGAAGGCCAGATAGCAGCTGTCTGTAGGGAGGTAAGGGATCCCACTTCTGCTTCCCACTGCTAAGACAGGGTGGCACTTCTCAGCAGGTGCTACAAACGTGAGTGATTTCATGTTCAGAGATTTGTTTCTGTGTCACTTTTATAATATGATGATGAAAGCATCTTGAGTGACCTGCCTGCCAGTTATCACCGCACTTAGTATATTCTGATGTTACTCTCTCGTGTACTGTTTTTGTGCTATCTCTTGGTTGGGTATTTTTACTCTTCTGAACTCTGTCTCATTAAACATTTCCTTGGAGCATGCCTGTACTGTATTCTGTGCCTATAAAAGCAAATGTGCTGGTGGCAGAATTCTAAAATAACAACAAAGAAAAATAGAGACTCCTTTATTACAGTCCTCTCCTTAAAAGGATCACGTTCCACGCAAAATGCTGTTTGGTTCTGAAAAATGACTGGCGTGCTAGTTCCAAATCCACTGCAGAGCCCAACAACGAAATGTGTTATGTAATCTCTTGTCCCAGAGCGATCCACTTCATACCCAAGGAAGGGACCTGTTCTGCTTTGGCAAACAAAATTAAATCTTTTAGACCCATTTCCTGTCCTGAGTGATGAAACGAAGTCATTGATTTGTGTCCTCATGGTGCTTTGTCCTCCATCAGTGCCTGCAAGCACTGGATTTCCTTCATTCAAACCAAGTGATTCACCGAGACATCAAGAGTGACAACATTCTTCTCGGGATGGATGGCTCTGTCAAATTGAGTAAGTACTCTAGGTCAGGCACGTGGTGTGGGGATGCTTTTGTTGTCATCACCTCACAGTCTTAGGCAGAGGGTGGGGATTTTTTGGGCTTAGTTTCATAATTCAATCTAACAACATGTATTTTTCTCCTCAGCTGACTTTGGCTTCTGTGCTCAGATCACCCCTGAGCAGAGTAAACGGAGCACAATGGTTGGGACTCCTTACTGGATGGCACCAGAAGTTGTGACAAGAAAAGCCTACGGCCCTAAAGTGGACATCTGGTCACTTGGGATCATGGCAATAGAAATGGTGGAAGGAGAACCTCCTTACCTTAATGAAAATCCTCTCAGGGTAAGATAAAATCAGGCACCACTGTCTTCCTTGTCTGACGCGCTAGGCCAAATCCCCTTCATCTCGCTTTGAAGAAGTTCCACCAGGTCTTGCTTCGTGGTTGTAGTAAAAATGTCCCTGGAGCATATCAGCATTTACTGTAGCGTTCCATTAACAGGAGAACCTCAAAAGAGAAGTAAGACAGAGCCAGTTCAGAGATATGCCATGCTGATGTTCCTCATGGGGTGTTTGAGGTCTCTCTGAGCCCTGTCTTGGAAGAACAGAAATTTTTCAGTGGTCAGTTTCTTCAGTTGGGGAATTTTTAGAAGTGTTTCAAGTGTTCAGTACAGCAGGCCTGTGTCACTGCATTGTACAACCATTTTTTCTTTAGATTTCCTGCCAAGGGGATCCCGTGTCTCACTTACTTTCATACAAGACCCTTGCAGAAAGAAGTGCTGTTGCCTTGTTTAAGGCAGCAGAACCAGAGGAAGAGAATTAGTGTTGCTCATCCAGTTGATGACAGTTCTCCACTTCCTTGATTTCAAATGCTGTCGGGGTCCTTGACAAGCCTTGGGTTACTCTTAGAAAGACCTTAGGGCTTCTTCTCTTGGACCAAGGTCACATTCAGCTATTCCTGCCCTTACCCAGATTATTTGAGATACTCTTTTTCCTCATCTCTGCTGGAGTTAAGATCAATTTGAACCCTTAATTCTTCAAGGCCTCTTCAGGTGTCTGAGTAAAACAGCAGTGGATTAAAATCCAGCATCACATGTTGGTACTGTCTACATTTTTTTGCTGGACTTCTGTGGTTGTTGCTCCTGAGCCAGGAACAAAAAACAATTGGGCTGAACCACCTGAAGTTTCCCCAGTTAGCAGCTTGTTCTATCACAGTAAATCATCCCCACTAGGGACAGGACATGTCTGCTGTGGTATGTGGGATAAGAGACTTCAGTGAGAGGTCTCACTGTGTTTAAACAGGAGAGCTTTGAGCTTTAAGCAAGACCTGGTCTTACAGCTGAATTTCTTAGCTGATGGCACACAGTAACTGTGGGCTGTAGTAGTCACAGTTTAACCATATTCAGGGAATTCTGTGAAGCTTGGAAACAAAAGGATGCTCTTTCCTTCTGAGCAGTTGTTTTAATAATGGAAGGCGCACAGGAGCTTCAGTTTTTGACATTAATTTGAATGCATAAGTATTTTATAAGGCTCGTTAATTATAGAGTTAACATTAACAACAGTGTCACTGTTGTTGTGGTGTTTTTCACACATCCTGTGTTGCTCAGGGTCTTTCTAGCCTTTCATAAGAAACCAAAAGATCCATGAGAAGAAGGTGCTTTGGCTTGGAACAAGCTGCCTGGGGAGGGGGTGGAGACGCCATCCATGGGAGGGGTTCAAAGAACAAGCAGGTATGGTGTTTCTGGAGATGGTTTAGTGGTAGCGGTTGTAGGATGGACAGTTAGATTTGATGATCTTCAAGGAAGACTCTTAGACCTATCACTGTCTATTTTATACATGTTGAGAATTTGAAATAGTCCAAGATGTTTGTCTTCTTTAAGTAACATCCTACAAAACCAAAGAAACTCGTCTGTCTGGCTTCTCAACACGGTAGTGTTAGGTTCAAAGTGGATAATGCTCACTCTGTGTTTCACAAAATGATGTTTAATATTCTTTGGCCTGAGGAATATTGGGAAGACTGACTGAGCTGCATGAACAATGCACTGCATGGAAATGAGCATCCTTGGCTCTGCTTAAGAAAGTTAGGTGTAACTTAAGTCTAGATGCATTTGAGGAGAAATGACTGTGATTCTGTGACAGGAGAGAATTACTGAGGCTGAAAAAGACCTCTAACATTCTCCAGCCTAGCCTGTGACCTGACATCACTACATCAGCCAGACCATAGCACTAAGTGCCACATCCAGTCTTTTTTCGTACGTTTCAGGGGTGGTGACTCCACCACCTCCCTGGGCAGTCCATTCCAGTGTCTGATTACCACTCCTGTGAGGAAGGCCTTCCTAACATCCAACCCAAACCCTCCCCTGGTACATCTTCAGATCCTGCCCTCTTGTCCTCTTGTCTGTAATGACAATCCTAAAAATGTGATGTTGTTCTTAAAGGGAACCAAACGAAGCTTTTCTCAAACAGGGTTTTAAGCTTTGAACTACCAACCAGATCTTCTCACTGGGAAGCTTGCCTAAAACATAAAGCTGGTAGTTGAAAGGCGACATGGTCTGTTCTGTTTCTTGTCTGTTTTGATGACATGCATTGTGAATACTTACTGCTGTCACAATCCAAAGCCACGTTCTCCACATCACCAGCCTGAGCTTTCAATAATCCATCTACCAAAACTTCCCATTTCTTCTGTGGCAATTTCTGGGATGGAGACATCATTAATGTATTTAACTTGAGTATCAGAATGAGTGCAGGTTGCCAGAGTCATGGAATTGCTCATTGCTCTGATCATTGGAAGATTTTTTTTTAAGCACGAGGGAAGCTGATCTGCAATTTGGACACTGCTGAAAGACACAGTTGCAAGTGACTCCTGTGTGACCGATTTTCTTTGTGGTATTTTTGTACATGCAACTTACATGCCCATGTGAAAATAAGGTTCCACATATCTTTGTTTCTTTATCCAAGGAATAAGCTGGTGGGATTTACTTGATATACCAGTTTTATTCAGAACAGAGCAAAAATACTCTACTATCTTTGTTTTATTTGAGATAACATGAACCAGATTCACTCTTGAAAATAGCCTGCAAAATGAGTGTCAGTACTTGAAGAAGTACAGTGTGTGTTTTGCTGATGTAGTTCGTACTAATTAGGTCAATGAAATCAACTGTCAGAGCTTGTCATTTTGATGTCAGAATAGCTGTGGCTGCATCAAGAGGATTTTTTTGTTGGTGCAGAAAAATCAGCTCTAATCCTCTACTAAAGAACCATATGCCGCTGGAAAGTGGACTTTAAATGTGGGGTTTATACCGTAGGCCATTATGGGTATGAAAGAAACAGGGAGTCTCATGCTTCCTTTTTCTCCAGGCACTGTATCTGATAGCAACAAATGGGACACCTGAGCTGCAGAACCCCGAGCGACTGTCTGCAGTGTTTCGTGACTTTCTGAACTGCTGCCTGGAGATGGATGTGGACAGGCGAGGGTCTGCCAAGGAACTTCTGCAGGTAAAGTGGGGTGTGGATGCAAATCAAACAGCTGTACTGTGGAACTAATTTTTCCTCAGCTAAACTGGAAGGTGTCAGACAGGAACCCCCCTCATATTAGTCTCCAGTCTAAGTACTTTTCAAATGAAGGCGATAGTATGGCTGGTGCAGAGGAAGGGATGGCAGACACTGCTCTCCCTGCGGCCCAGAGCAACCCTTGACAACAGCACATGGCCTGAAGTGCATGCAGGCAGCTGGTATTGTGATGACAGGGCAAAAATCCCAGCAAGCTGAGGACACTTTGATAAATGGATTACTAGTGTGGTGGGCCATGTTCACCTGCAATAGATAATGAGGTCCTGGACATGAAGACACAGGGGCAGATGGACCTCTCAGTTCTATTTCTGTCTTCCTGGTAACTGGAGCAGTAGTCCTTAAGCCTGTGATTAACGGAGTTTGCACAGTGATGGTTCATTTCTCTTTTTTTATCTCTGGCAGCATCCATTTTTGAAATTAGCCAAGCCCCTCTCCAGCCTGACTCCTCTGATCATCGCAGCAAAGGAAGCGATTAAGAACAGCAGCCGCTAACGCTTCAGGCCGGCTTTCTCCCATGCCAGCTCAGAGCAGGACTGAGAAGAAAAACTCTTACCAAACCTCAACTCTTGTGCTGCAGGACAGATGGATGGAAGAACAAACCAACAGTCACAGTCATGGTGGTAGGAGGGAGAAGGACCCAGTCCCTCAAGGAGTAAAAAAAAGGATCATTTGTCTTCTTCCTGCTTTCTGGCTCCTTTATTTATTTTTAAGATGAAACAAGGGTTTAGACAGAGAGGTAATGGCCAAAAATGCTTTGCTGCCTCAACCATTTCAAAGGTAAAGCGAGTTCAGTTGGAAGATTCCCTTCCTTCTCACCCTGTGAATAAGCTGTACATTCACTTTTAAATTGTCATTTGTTTCTTAAAGATGGGAAGTCCCTTTTCTGTTTGAGAGGGGTTTTTTTTTTGTATGGTTCTGGAATAGGAGAAGTGTCTCCTTCATTCCTTAACTCCAGACTACACTGCCTTTCGTATAGAGCCCACTTGCTGGGGTCTGCCCTGTCAAGGTACTTATAGGTGAGGAAGAAAGTGAAACTGCATTTCCAACCAAAACTGAATCAAGTAGGGCAGACAAACTACCTGCTGAGATATGGGCTTTCAACTGTGAATAGTGTGTTTCTGTTCTTGACAACTTGACTTGTGTAA
Organism: Upupa epops; assembly: GCA_013397515.1. NCBI lineage: Eukaryota > Metazoa > Chordata > Aves > Bucerotiformes > Upupidae > Upupa > Upupa epops. Next base: position 195,877 of record VZRI01007521.1, on the reverse strand, counting down.
CTAATCATATGTAATCTGTTTGCCTGGATGAGTCTTACGAGAATGAAAAGGAAAAAAAGATCAGTGGGTATGCTCAGAAAGGGCTCGTCTGATGCAAAGCTGTGAGAGAATGATGTGGTGACGTGAGGGTGGGCCCAGCTGTGCCTGATGCTGAGCCCCTGCAGAGCTGTTTCAGAGCACAGAGCAGACCTGAGCTGGAAGTGGCCAGCAGCAGCAGATGGGCCCTGGGATGCTGGCCTCTTCCTGGATCCAAACTGATCATTCTGTATCTGAGACAGACTGGCTGTGGGCTGCTCACAGGGTGAGTTGTAGTCATGCTGTGAATACCAGTGTGATGTGAATAGCTCTGCTGAGCCTGCACGTGAGTAAAGAAAAACAGAGCAGAGCTGAGTGGTGGGGTCACATCTGAAGATGTTAACTCTCCTGGTCATCTTGTAGCTCCTGGGAAAGGCTTGTAGTGTCTACTGCTCTGTACAGAGAGGGAGGGAGCCAGGCCACTCCACAGGTACACGCACAGGTGGGTGGCCTTCAGTCACCAAGTTCTGCTGTGGAAACCAAGACTGATATGATTGAGTGGCATCCTTGGCAATTCAGGTTTGCATGAGCCAGCGCAGCGTAAAGCATGGTAAAACCTGGATTTGTACACTGTGTGGGAACAAATGTGTGAGATACAGAGTGGATTGCAGAAAGACTTGGAGGCATCGAGCCAGCCTGCCTGCTGCTGGCAGTTACTGGGGAGGGTGAACCCTGGAAGTGACTGAGGATTGTGCTTGACTGATTGAACTGATTTGTAAGGGAGCAGAATAGTTTGAGTATGCAGTCTGTGCTTCATTTCTGAAAGACAGACACAGCGTGGCTTCACTCTGAAAAATATCTGCTTGGATTATTTGTTGCTGTATTTTAGTAGTAAAACTAATCAAAGATCTTCAGAACAGCGCTTGAAGTAGCACTCACCGAGTGAGCCTAAAAGAACCCCATACAAGAGTATTGCAGCTTTCTGCTGCGGATCTTCATGTTTAGGTGTTTAAGGTACTGACTACCTTCATGTTTTGCCAGTAGGAATGGAGGATGCTTGGACTAGTTGTAGATCAGGCCATTAGTTTGTTTGCTTTGGCTTCTTATTTAGGCACTGTCTCTGTGTTGCAGCCGTCACTGTCACTTGCACCCTTGCTCACGCTTCCATCCCAGTGTCTTTGACTAAGGCAGCAGATGGACACAATGCTCCGAGTTTCCACAGCTAAGTGTGAACTGACCTTTCAAGATGTCCTTGGAGCACAACAGGTCTGACATTCATATGCCGAGATAACATGCTAAGGTGAGCAGCCCTTGTCTCCTGAACTAGGGGAGCCTTAAGGTGACCAGGGAGAGCCATCAGGAGCTCACAGGTTGTGCAGCAGCATCTGAGGAGACTGGGGCACAGCCAAGAGTAATGGTGGGAGACTGAGAAGTATCAGGGAGTGTGAGCAAGGTGTCTGGAATCGCACCTGACCTTCCCTGTGATAGGTCCAGTAGGATGCACCATATGGAGGATTCTGTCCTCTCTGCCTGGCTGAACATGGTGACTTGAGGGGCAGGGGCCAACAGTGACACATTCCTGCCTGGTGCAGCCAGTGTGTCTCCTTTGTGGCTGCCCCACCTCTCAGATGCCCTGTAACAGCTGTGAGACACTATGAGGGGACCCAAGCTAACTGGAAATACAATACAGTAGAATGGAGACAGTCCAGGAGGTTCCTGGAGCACGTGCAAGAGCATTCCAGTTGGTGAGGCAGCCAGCCAGGGACAGTGTCTGCTGGACCTGTTGCTTGCTAAGAGGGAAAGGATATATGGGTGTTGTAATGGTTGGAGGCCATCTTGGTCACAGCGACTGTGACAACAGACAACATTTAGATTCTCTGGGAAGTGAGGAGTGTGGGGGTCAGCAGAACTGCCTCCTGGGACTTGTGGAGTGCAGACTTTGACCTGTTCTGGGGCCTGGTTGTCAGGCAGTGCTGGAGGACAAGGTTGTCCAGGAAGGCTGCTCATGACTGGTGGATGGTGCTGGATAAAAAAACTGGTTGGCTGGGCCCAGAGTGGAGATAATCCAGTTGGAGTTCCCCAGGGCTCAGTACTGGGGCCTGTTCTCTTTGACGTCTTTAGCAGTGACATGGACAAGGGGATTGAGTGCACCTCAGTACATTTACAGGTGACACCAGGCTGGGCTGGGGAAGGTTTAGATTGGCCCTGAGAAACAAAGTCTTCCCTGAAAGGGCTGTCCAGGCTATGCTCTGACTACACCAAGTTGTGGGGTTTCCTATTAATTTTCTTTACCTATGAGTATTTCAGTATCTCTACTTTAAAAAAAGAACACCACCACCACAACTTCCTAGAAAATAAAAGATTCATAAAATATAAAACATTCTGTGGCAGCATCATATTGGCTTTTCATGAGTATATGCCCCAGCACAGAGAGTATTGGTGGCACTAGCCTGTAGAGACACCCGCTGTAACAAGAGGCCTTACTTTTTATTTTACTAAACACTATTTATTTGTCTTTGCCATCAGCAAATCTAGAGATTTTTCTGCTTACAAGAAAAATCCATGGAAACAGACAGGATTCCACAGAAATAATCTCTGCCTGTGGCTCTAGTGATGTCCAGGGAAAGGCACCTGCAGCATCCTGGTGGCTCTGTGCTGGAGGCAGTCCTGGGCACTGATTTCTCAGTGAGTAGGTGCCGAGAGATGGCAGCTGTGTTTATATTTTTCATTTTTAAATTTGTTAAGAAGTAAAAAAAAAACATATTGAGAGCTTGACTGTGATTCCTATCCCTGCAGCGTGAGAGTGACCCGATGGCTCGCTGTGGTTGTGTTTTGAGACACGTGTGGCAGCAGTAAAGCCAGGGAAGCCTGAGAAGCACAGAAAAGTATATTTATTTAAGAAAAAGAAAAATTAAAAAAAAATACTAAGCAAACCTGTGTAAAATCCCATACAGCTCCTGCATGCACTCCTGGGAACCTGCACGAGGTGGAACTTTACAGAGCTCTCAGGGTCTGATCACAAACTCGGGCTGGGATTACATTATCGCTGCTCGTGTCCAGTGCTTCTGTAAATACATCTGTGGTTCTTCTCCATCTTTGGCTGCTGGTTGGCCGACTCACAGTACGCACGAAGGAGCTCGAGTGTTTTGTTTAGCAGTTAGTGCTGAGTTTCTCTGAGGCCAGTGGTTGCCCCTCAGTAGGTCTTTTGGTCTCCCCTGTGTCCTGCCATCAAAAATTAAGCACATTCCAGTCACCACAAGAAGGGAAGTACTTGTCTCCTGTTCTCTAGTTGTAGAAAGTGTCACCATCCCTGGTTGTCTGTATGACAGGGATTTCCAGGCTCTGCTGTGGCTGCAAAATACTCCTCACACGCACACAAACACCAGCTTTGCCTTGCAAAACATTACCAAGTTCATGGTCCATGCGCCTTTCTGATGGACTGCTGCTCGTTACTGTGCAGACATGCAGTAGTGGGTGATGGGACACAGTGGTGAAGACCCATAAATAGAAATGATCAGACTTTTCTTTTTCCTCTCCCCCAACCAGGTAAACACATTTCATTCTAGCCCCCAGGTTTTAGAAAGCAGGCAAAGGACAACCTCTGTTTCAACAGAAACCATCCAAGGTGTCTTTGAGTGCAGTTTGCAGTTCAGGGATCTTTAACAGTTCTCTTTTGCTTATGTCTTGTCCTTGAGCTGGTGGCAATTTCTTTTTCTGGCTAAAGCTTGCAGAGTCTTGCCTGTTTCCTTGGACACATTCTAGAGCTGATCGCCTTTGTTCTGGACGTGCATCACACATATAAACCATCATTGGCCTGAGCCTACCAATGGTCATGTGTGCTTTGGTGACAAGAGCCATTGCAAAAGGAAAACCAGTGTTACAGGAAAGAGGAGGGAGGCTTATGTGATCCTCATGAGTGCCTTTTGGCTTGCCCTGGGGGTGTGAGCCTGCAGAATTTGTCCTTGCTGCTTAGCACTTCTCCCAGGTTCTGTGTTTTGCAGGAGAAAACTGAGGGCAATGCTATTAGAGCTGATAAAATACAGTACAAGATGAAATGGCCTCAAGTTGCATCATAGGATGTTTAGGTTGGACATAAGGAAAAATGTCTTGCCAAAAAGGGTTGTGAAGCCCCAGAAGATGCCCAGGGCAGTGGTGGAGTCCCCATCCCTGGAGGGATTTAAAAGCCATGGAGATGTGAGAGGTACAGGGATTAGTAGTGACCTGGCAGTGCTGGGGGAATGGTTGAGCTTGATAGTCTTAAAGGTTTTTTCCAACCTAAGCAGTGCTGCTATCTGCTGATTTGGCTGGTTCTGCATTAGCAGCATTTATTTTATCAAAAGTTTGCTCTTGGTCAGCTCTTACAACTGAAGCTACTAGGGCTAAGCTGCTAATGCTAAATGAGACATGTTACATTTACTCTGCAATACCCAGAGATGTATGAATTTAGAATAGGAGAGCTGTTTGCCACCCCTGCTCTTTCCTTCACTGTGTTTAGGGCCTTGAAACAGAAGAGTTTGCTTTCGTTTCTCTCTGTAGGTGGAGCATTACCTCTCGCAGGTCTTGCTCCTTCCAGTCTCTGTGCTTGAGTGATTTCATCCCTCTTTCAGTGCCCCCACTTCTTCCTGTGCTCAGTGACTGCTAACCAAGACTCTAGGACTTGCTCAGATAGACTACTTGAGATCCTAATTTCTCTACCCTTTGAACTACTTGTTTACAGCAGCCTTTTGAATCTGGCAGCTTGGTCTGGAGAAGGATTTACCACCTCCAATTTGTGCATAACCCATAGGAGCCCAGACCTATTGTCCAGAGTCCTTACTGGCAGCGAGGGCTCTCAGGGAGCCTTCAGCCTGGGGTGACACTACTGTGAATGTGAGGTGGTTGTTTTTACAAGTGGGTCCTTTTGTTGCTGCGTGTCACTTGTTACAGCCCTGCCAGAGGTGTAGGGATGGGTACAGGCATCATTGCTGCTTACATGAACACTAGGGCGACTTTAGTTGTTTGCCTCAAAGACAGCAGAGCTGCTCACTTGGCAAGTGGGTGCTGATCCTGCCCTGGGTGCTGTGGCCAGCAATGTCCCTCAGCTTAGTGGGGGAATGGTTTGGCTTGATAATATGAGACGTCTTTTCCAATCAAAATGATGCTTCTATCTGCCAAGTTTGGTTTGTTCTGTGTTGGTAGCCCCTTGTGGAGCTGCCCCTTGTCCTGCTGCATTGCACGGAGCTGTCCAGGTCAGACATGGGTCAACACAGCAAACATGAAGCACGCAAGTGAGCCTCTTACATCTACATCTGCTTAGATTTGTGACCTTTGAGCTTAAGGTGCGCAAAGACAGCTGATTTTTGTCATGCTGTTGATACCAGTGTTAAGTGATGCTGCTAAATCAGTCTGTAGCACAGCAACAAGGGAAAAAAGCATCAGGGACAGCCCTTGTGGCTGTCAGTATCTGCCATAGCAGGTCAGCAAGCAGATGGAGAGCTGCTCTAGATGGAACTAGTAACAAATGACTGCACACATGGTGTGTAGCCCCAGTGAACACCTCTCCTGTGGCAGAGGCCAGATGCAGTGGGAGTACTGGGGAGTTACTGGTGTTGCAGACACTGTGTTTACGGACACGTTTCAGGAAGATCTGCAAAGGGATTCTGTAACTCTTGGCTGGATCTGGATGTCACCAACACTAAACTCCAGTTTAGTCCAGTGCAACCATTTTACACCTACACTGGTGTCTGCTAGATTTTTTTTTTCCTTCAGGGTATCCAAACAAAAGGAAACAGAGGAGGAGTCCACATTTTCATTATTTATCAGAAATGTATCTCATTTTGCTGTACATTCCTTTTTTAGGATGTGTTATCTGTTTAAAAAAAACAGGAAAAAGAAAAAACAGAAAAAAAGAAAAAGATAAAAAAAACCTGTGTAGTGAAAAAATCTTCTGTAACTTTGGATTCAGCGGTACCTGATCTTTTTAAAAAGAGAACTAAGTTATTTACTTCGTAAATGTGCTGATGGCATGGATCCATCTTACTGACCTCAGCATCTTTTCTTTCTCTTTTTGCTTTTTTTTAAGACTTTGGGTTTTGTTTCCAATATTAAGTTATTTTCAATTGTGGTTGAAGCAATAGAAAAATTGAAATATGGATTGTGCATGACTGTGTCTTGAGTGTAAAAAAATATTGCAGTTTGAAACTTGGACCTAAAGTATTGCAAATAAAAGTTATAAATACCAGCAGGTTGTGTGACTGGGGCTTTTCCTGTGGGAATGGCTGGTGCTGTTTGACACACAGCGGGATCAAGACTGGCTGAAGATCAGCTCCTGCAACATGGGACTTCATCTGCACAGCGGTAGGCACTTGCAGCTTTATCCTATGCCACCAATATGAGATGCCATCAAATGAAACATGGCCTGCCACTCTCCTGTTGTACCTGCTCACGACCCCCCTGCCTTTTGGCAGAAATCTGTGGAGCTCTGGAGGCTCCAGCATGTTGTCTCTGCTGTGCATGCTTGCAACAGAGCAGCACCCCCTCCTGTTGACTGGGGAGTTTCATGGATGATGGCAGAGCCATGATTTCATCTGGCAGATGCTTCATATCTGAGGGCTTCAGAGGTGTAAACTCACAGTAGGGGGAAGCAGGTGCTCCAACCTGATGAGCAGCTGAGTGTCCCATTATACCTCAGCCTGGACTCATGGCCCGGTGTCCCACTGTGAGTCCACCTACCTGCTAGCACCAGCCAGGAGCTCTGTCCTCCTTTAAGGCTTCATGCAGGCCTGCTCCAGCCTGGTTGCAGCTCTCACAGCTGCAGCACCTTGTACCAGCTACACTCCCTCTGCCTTCACTGCTACTGCTGACTCCTCATTGACCATTCCAAGTGCTCCTGGGGCAGTGGGGTAACCTGGGCAGACTTGGGAAAGGGGGACAGTGGGTACAACATGCAGGGACTCGCTAATCCCAGTGCTGTGGACATGCCCTAAGCAGAATAAGGAGAGAATTTTTGGGAGCTACTGGATAGTATGAGAAGTGGTGACAGGAAAAGCCTGTTGTCACAAAGTAGACATCTGTTCTCTTTGTATCATGGCAATAAAAATGGTGGCAGGAGAACCTCCCTACCTTAATGAAAATCCCCTCAGTGTAAGATAAAATCGGACACCACTGTTCTATCTATGCTGCCCCATGTTTGTCTTCCATGAGGCCAAATCCCCGTCCCATGTCTCAAAGGAGCATTGAAATTGAACTCTCTTAGTAATGTGGACATGAAGTTACCTTTTAAGACATGGGGACTAGTCAATTAGCCTTTAACCAATTAATTAAAATATTCACACACTGCTCCAGTGTGGGTCCCTTCTGCAGCATGCAGCCCTTCAGAAACAGACTGCTTCCCCACAGGCTTCCCTTGGAATCATGGCCTTCTTTGGGTGCAGCTGTCTGTTCGGGTCCTCCACGGGCTGCAGGTTTATGTCCTCAAGTTGCTGGGGCTCAGCCCGTACTCTCAGCATAGTGTGCAGGAGAACCTCTGCCCTGGTGGGCCTCCTCACCCCTTCCTCACTGACCTTGGTGTCCACAGAGTTGCTCCTCTCACATCCCACTCCTTTCCAAGAATTTGCCTGACAGGTCCGGTTCCCCTCTTCAGTATGCTGTCACAGAGGTGCCTTGTTCCTTCACAGTCATCAGCCTGAGGTACAGTGTCTCTTTGTTATGTTTGATTCTTGGAATTGAGCTACAGGTTACCAACTTGGAGGATTGTTTGTGACGCTATATGGCAGAGAAGTTTTGAGTCAGGCTAGTTAAAAATGTCCTGGCTCACTCCCCACAGCAGGGCTACACTAGATGACCGAAAGGGTCCCTTTCAGCCCAAAGCATCCTATGATGCCATGGTTGGTGGGCGTTAACTGTGATGATGCAGTCCCAGTCTCAAAGGACTGCCATTGTGATGAGGATGAGGAGGAAGGTGTCTGTGCACAGAACATCCTCTCAGTGGCACATTTGTTCTGGTGAAAGTCCTCCTGATTGAGGCGTTTTCCTCTTGGAGTCAACAGTCAGCAAACTTGCAGTGCAGTCTTTCAGAAATGAGTGAGCAAGTCAGTGTTGCAGTTGGCTTCCTTTACCTGCTAGACAGACCGTGGCTGGTAAGTAAATAGTGGTTTTCACCAAGTGTGGGCTAGCCATCTTTGTGATCATCTTGTTCTTTGGTGTTTCTCAGGAAGGGGAGGGGGTGCGGGGTGGATCTTTCAGCAAAAAACCTGTTAGCATAACTTTGGTAAAGCTCAGGTTAATGGCTTCAGCTTCCTAGGGAGTATCCGTACGCAACATGGTTTGGACAGCGCTTGTCACTGAACATGCAGTGGTCCAGTTCCCTCCGCGGCGTGGTCTGTGGCACTCGAGCCTGTAACTGCCTTAGTTTGCTGGTTAAACTGGTACATATTCCAAAGTGAAGACTGGGAGAGGTGCTCAGAAATCATCCTGGAAACTGCAGGGATGTGAGGAAGGAGAAATGTTCTGGGTTTCTTCGTTCTATGGGATTCCCCACTAGAGGGAGATCAGTAACAGCTGATTGTTGTTCCTTTGCGCACTGCAGCTACGTGGGAACTAGATATGCAGAACACTGTTCAACCAGTATGAAACTAGCTCATTTTAATTTAACTGTAACAACTTGGGATCCGTTTTCTAGGGAATGCTGAGCTTTACCCTTAGTATAGCTGGAGATGTAGCTGACTACAAATAAAGTAATGACATTCATCTTGCTGGAAGCATTGAACGAATGTTTTGAGGAATCATCTGTTCTAATGAACACCAGTTCTCCATAGTAATCCCAGGGGTGTTGCTGCGACCTATCGGTCCCTGTTTGGGCCACATCACGAGTTCGTTTCATCATTGATCTTTAAGGGTTGGGTAATGGAATAGTAAAGAAACAACTACCCTTTCTCTCCAAAACCAAACTCCCAGCAAGAGGACGATGGACCTTTTGCACTCTAAAGTGCGTTACTTAGCCAGCAGACACTCATTACTTTAGCTGTTCCTATTTGTGTGGACATGATGCCAAAGCAATTAACTAAGCTCCATATGATTTCTATGCTATCTTTGATGAAATTTGACTCTGTGTGGGAGCACTTCAGTTGTTTTTAGCAGAGATGAGTTAGCCAAACCACATGGTAACTTTTGGATTGTGTTGTGCTGTGTGTGACTTAGAACTGAGCCTGTAGGACTCCACGTACATCGAGATAGGTTTGTGATGTCTAAGCAGACTAAAGGTGTGGGTAATTATCAAACCTCCTGAGTGCCAGAGCAGTGTCACTCATACCCCTGTCTGTCCACAGAGCACAGAACCCCCTGTAGCTCCCCCTCATTGTGAAGAAAAGGATGAAGATGTCGAATTGTAGAAGCACAGCAATGGGCCTTGTGCAGTTACTCCAGCAAAGCCTGAAGACACAAAATCAGTAAGTCCCAGCCTTAGTTACCACTGTAATTGGTGTAATTCAGAGCTACGTGTGTCTGACCAGACTGTGAGTGAGAAGGCTAAGAGGACTGGAGTTCTACCATGCTGTGGTGCATCACCCAAGGCTCTTACACCAGGAACATATGCTTTGAGCATTCACAATTAGCGATGAGTTCCCTGAGGTTCTGAAGGGGACAGTGAATTAATTGATCCTAGCACCAGCTAAGAGGTAGCAGTCACTCTCAGTCCTGTCTGTCGACAGAACACAAAAAACACACCAGATGTCCCAGCAGCACTCTCTGTTTCTGATAAAGCGCAGTGTAAAGAAGAGGAGGTTAGCAATTAAGCTTTGCCTGTAATGTCCCCGTCTCCTGAACAGAACAACTCAGTAAGTCCCAGCTTTGGTTACCACTGCAATTCATGCAATTCAGAGCTATGTGTTCCTGACCAGATTGCAAGTGAAAAGAGTCTGAGGGCTGGAGTCCTACCATGATGTGGTGCTTCACCCAAGGTTCTGACAACAGCAACATCTGCTTTGAGCATTCGCAATTAGTGATGAGTTCTTCGAGGCTTTAAAGAGATCAATGAACTTGTTTCAGTCATCCTGGCATTTCATTCTTGCCCATTCAGTGTGAGAAGGGGGCAGCGAACCTAAATGTTTTGAGAGGCCTGGATGCAGCAGACAGCATCTCCCTAGGGGTTTGCATTTGTAACAGGATCTTGGGGCATCTCTGCCCAGCACCTTTTGGACAAAGAATAACATCTTGTTACAGAATTCTGTCATTGAAGTGGATGTAGCTCTGGCTCCAGCTCCAGAAGCTATCACTGCCCAGCCTGAGAAGCTGACCATCAACCCTTTTATAAAGATCATGCAGTGACTGTGAAAAAAATTCAAGAAGAGAGAAGTTGGGAGCTTAGAGGGGCTGAGTATGTATTGTGCACATCTTGTCTGACACAGGAGTGCCCCATCTGCATGTTTCAGGAGAGTACACACAGCAAATGTTCATCCCCAGGTGAGTGTCACGGAGTCACTTAGGACTCCCTACACCAATTATTCCTGTGCTTAAGAGAACACTGTATTTAGGTTCCTAAATTGTCTGTAGATTCCTGTCTTAGGAGCAGCCATCAGAGCCAAAATTATTTGCAGAACTCTGCTGGCCTTTGGGGTGGTTTTGGCTTGGGTTGGGCAGACAAATATGGCAATAATCGGATTCCTTCAGCATCAAGGAGCTCCCCTTGCTTCCCATATGTTCTATTGGTGTTGGTTTGACGCTTATTGTTCCTATTACTGCTGTTCTGTTGCTGTTACCCTTCTGACCTGTAACAGGCTCACAATCCCAAACAGTGGGGCTGCGTTTCTGATCTGCTGGAAGATGGGGTCTCTAAGTGAACATCTTAAATTTGGCTTCTTTCAGGAAAGGTTGAGAGCATGGGGCATCTCCATTTATAACTATAGGCCAAGGGTGAGTCCAATCTCACTTGTTCATCCGAAACATGGGACATGTGTGCTGAGCTTTCTTGCACTCACAAGAACTAAACCAAGTCTCATGTCTTTGCTGCTGTTTTGTTTCCAGGGCCTTTGCAATTGTGTACAGAGCCATTAACAGGGTCACAGGCATCAGTGGATTCAGGGTGTCAGGCGTCCCAGTGGATTTTTCAGGGATTTATGGGCAAGTCTTAAGGGCAATGTTGTTCTGTGCCACTGAGCACTGCCCATGGCCAACCGCTTTGTAGCACCCACATTACACTGAGGTGTTGATTTATCTGAGAAAGTGCCTGTGACTTTGTGGGGGGAGGTGCTGGTTCCCCTGGAATCAGCAAGAGCCTTGGTGCACTCTGCATTTGGGCTGATGCATCACCCGTAGCTTTCTGTGGGTGATTATTTACTGGAAAATGGACATATGAGTGATCCAATCTACGTCCGTGTGGAACAAAGCCTGTAGTTATCCCTGCAACTTTGCACCTGCAGTCTTGCACAGGCTCAAGGACTTGGAAAGTTACAAGAAAGTTACATGAAGGGACACTGTGGTATGAGAAAGAAGATGGAAAGACAACCCAACGGATTGGAAGAGCGAAGCTCAGGAAAGTTCCAAGAGTGTGTAACTGTTGCTTGGACAACACATGTTAACCAATCATAAGTAAACCAACTATCTGGTAGGCATATACACGTACCAATCATGGTGAGAATTATTAATAGAATATGTAAGAAGGTATAAAAGTTTCTGCCGGCTTCAATAAATTGTTCATCTTTTGATTACATTAATCAGCGTGCTGTTCCAATTATCTCCTGCAGCTTTCAAGACCAGTTTAGGAAGCCCAAAAAATAATTGCAAATTTAAACAGTGTTCCTCAATGTTATTTAGAGTTGCAGGATCAAAAATCATGAGGTTAGGAGGCGCTAGGATTGTGTTTCTCTGTCTAACCTTAATGATTTTCAGACTATGGGGTCTTGTAGGAATGTACGTCAGTGTTTTCTTTTGGCTATGCCAACTACTCAACTTCATGGTTTTCAACGTTCCTTTAGGTGACCATCAAGCAAATGAAAATCGGACAGCAGTCCAGCAAAAAAGACTTTATTAAGGAAATCCTGATATGAGGGGATGTCAGAACACAAATATTGTCAACTATTTAGATGGGTCAGTAGCTGTGGTACCATCACATGAGCCGAAGGTAAAAAAACTCCCAGTGTGTGGGAGGAGATGGCGTTTTGGCTGCACGTATAGTTTGAAGACTGTTTTTCCAAAATTTCATCAGCCTTTATCATATTAAAGCAACAGCGTGTAGTAGGTTTTTTAAGGTGATTCAGTTCTGCACATTCACCTCGATGCCATTGTTTTCTTCTTTCAGCTACATAGCCAGCAGTGAGCTCTGGCTCCTCATGAATACATGAATGGAGGCTCTTTAAGAAGCATTCTTAGAACAGTATGTCTCAATGAAGGCCAGACAACAGCTGTTGGTAAGGAGGTAAGGGATCCCGCCTCTGCTTTTGGACAGGATGGCATTTCTCAAGAGGTGCTAAGAATGTAAGCGCTTCTTGCTAGTTCCAAATTCACTGTACAGCCCAACAGTGAAATGTTTGCTGTTCAACCTCCCACCCCACAGCGATCCACTTCACACCCAAGGAAGGGACTGATTCTGCTTTGGCAAATGCTAGTCGTACAGCTGGAGGCAGCACATGCACTGCAGCAGCAGTCCCTCTGCCTCTGCTTTCAGGGGACAGTCTGTAGCAGTGAGCTAAATCCAAAGCTAATATGCCTTCCTTTAGAAAGTTATTACTCTGATAGTGTTGGAGCAGCAAGGTCTTCCCCCTGACAGCACCACTCACAGTTCCTTTAGAAATGGAATCTTTTAGAGCCGTTTCCTGTCCTTCCTGGTGTAATCATGTCATGAATCTGTACCTTCTTGCTGCTTTTTCTTTTGTCAGTGCCTGTAAGCGCTGGATTGCCTTCATTTGAACAACATCATTCATCAAGACATCAAAAGCCCCAACATTCTTCTTGGGATGGACGGCTCTGTCAAATTGAGTGAGTACTCTAGGTCAGGCACGTGGTGTGGGGATGCTTTTGTCTTCTCTACCACACAGTCTTAGGCAGAGGATGGGGATTTTTTGGGCTTGGTATCATAATTCAAACTGGCTCTAAAAACACGGACTTTCCTCCTTAGCTGATTTTGGCTTCTGTTCTCAGATCAGCCCTCATGGCTGGGACTCATTGCTGAATGGCACCAGAAGTGGTGCTAAGAAAAGACTATGGCCTCAAAGTTGTCATCTAGTTGTTTGGAATCACCACAATAGAGATGGAGGAAAAAGAGCTCCCTTACTTTTACTTAAATCCTCTCAGGGTAACATAAAATCAGGTGCCACTGTCTTCCTAATCTGTCTCACAAAGCCAAATCCCAGCCACCTCAGGTTGAAGAAGTTCCACCAGTGCTTGCTTCCTGCTTGTAGTTAAAATGTCCTTAGAACACATCAGCCTTTACTGGAATTATAGGATCATGAAGATTCGAAGGGAAAAATTCAAATCTTCAATTTTCATTCCTCTAAGGAATGAAATGACCAGTTCTTATCCAAATGGGCATGTAGGCGTGGCAACTGTAGACAGAGGTAAAACCTCCTGACTGAGGACTGACACCAGGAGTCTGGTGTTTCCTTTTTCTCCAGGTAATGAAGCAGGTCACTGCGAATGACAGACCAGGCTGCAGAAACCCAAGTGCCTGTCCACTGAGTTGCATGATGTCCTGAACTGCTGCCTGCAGAGGAGCGTGGACAGTCTGCCAAGGAACCTCTGCAGGTAAAATGGGAAGCGGTTGATATGAAACAACTGCACTATGGAATGGTTGTCTCTTCAGCTAAACTGGAAGGCATCAGATGGAAAGCCCTGTGTATTAGCCTCCAGTCTTACTGCTTTTCAAATGAAACCTAAGTAGAATCACTGAATGCTTTGGGTGAGAAGGGACCCAGAAGGAGCAAGACCCTAGGACAGCAAGTAATATTCCTTGAGTGCTGGCAGGGCAAAAATCCCAGCAAGCTGATGACACCTCGATGAAAGGATTAATAGGGTGATGGGCCAAGGTCACCTGCAATAGATAGCAAGGCCCTGGACATGAAGATGCAGGGGCAGACAGCCCCTCAGGTGATACTCTTCATGTTTTGTCAAAGGAAACAGGTTCTTTTTGTTTTCATGGTTCCTGAGGTCCCATAATGCATAAAATTCCTGATAGAAAATAATTTCTAAAATGCTTTCAAAACCAAATGTGTTGCCACTAGATACAAACTACGTCAACATAGCTTGATGTTTATTCTCCTGGGCATCAGATACCTTTTGCCCCTGCTCTGTTACCATGATTTGTTTGAATAAACTTCATTTCCAGCTTATCTCCACCAGTAATGCTGATCCAAGCTTCTGCTGGGCTGTAATGGTTCTGTTCTGTAAGGGGATGTTGATAGCTAATTTAAAATAAGGACACGAGGTTTTGCTCAAACCCAAAACCCATTGAAGAAAATTGACTGCTGTCTCTGAAGATGGGAAAGTTGGTTTGCACTCCCTCGCCTCCAAATGCTTCCTTTCTTTTCTTCAATAGATTCATATTTAGACCTTGAAAATACTCTGTCAACCACTGAACAAATGAGAAGCCCGGGACAGATTTAAGAAGAACATTAAACTCCGTTAATGTGGCAGGGAAGTGATTTCTTTTCTGGAAAAAAAGGACTGGAGGAGACAGGCAGTTAAAAGAAGCTGCAGTGAAATAAAAAAATATTAAATTATTTATGTAAAAAAGAATGTTTCTTTCGGTAGTAAATCAGCTCCATACTCTTGAGAATTAATCCTGTGCACTGCTTTTAGGGTTTTTTCCCCTTCTTTCGGAGTTGAAATCATATTTTCCCTGCCAGCTGTCTCCTCCACAAGGGGAATGACACTACGCTGACCCAATTAGCCACTGTTTTTTGAAGGTTCAGCAATTTTTAATCTGTAATTCTTTCACTGGAGGGGAGAATGTTGCATGTTTCTAAACTGAATTTCTAAGCTGAAATTGGCTTCCTTAAAAAAAAATCACCACACTTGTTGCTGCAGCAGAAGTATGACTGACAGAGCCTGGGAAAAGACCCAAAGATCAAAGACTAGGCAGAAATTCTTCCCCATGCAGATGCTGAAGCCCTGGAACAGGTTGCTCAGGAAGGCTGTGACTGCTTGATCCCTGGAAGTGTTCCTTGAATCTGGCCAGGTTGAACGGGGCTCTGGGCAACCTGGTCTGGTGAGAGGTGTCACTGCCCATGGCAGGGGGTTGAGTCTTTGAGGTCCCTTCCAACCCAACCTAGTCTGTGACTCTGAGATTCTCTTTGACTTGTACAAATCTGGTTTGTAAGCACAGGGAGAGACCTCACATCAGAGCTGTGCTCAGCACTTCTCATCCTTGGTGTTAGAGTATGGGAAGGACAAACCACCACAATCCTACTTGCATAAGCTTTTGATCCTTGAGTTCATCAGCCTTTCTGTTTCTTCTGCTGCAAGAAAACACCTGTCTGGGGGAAAAAAAAAGAAAGCATTTACATTGACAGTGTCAGTGGAACTGACGTTAAGGTTGGTGGTTCCTGCCTGCATCATCAAAGCACTTGAAAAAGCACTAGAGATTTCTAACTAGAAATCCCAACCCTTCTCATGGCTGGGATAGGTTGAGGGAAGAAAAAGAGTTGTTTGACTGGTGTTACGGCTGCCCTAGCCTGCATCCAGGAGTGTTCCACTGAGCTGGAGATAGCTCAGCTGCCTTTTAATCCAGCTGGGATTAAGAGAGTCCCGTTATGGGTCTACCTGCGCTTTACTCTCTGCAATTTTTCAGTAGTGATAAACACAAATCTCTCTTCCCTGCACGGCATTTGTCATAATGGTTTATTTCTCACAGGATTCCATTTTGCTCTGTGTTTGTTGTTATCCTTGATTGCTCCAGTATTGCACAGTATAGTAAATAATCATAATAGTATCAAGCTCCAGTACAGCTCTCTTTGTACAAAGCCCCTAAAACCAGCTCGTAGCAGCACAGGAACTCGGCTGAAGCCCGGTGCTGCTTTGCTAATCCATCTATCTCTCGGTTAAAAGCACCGCGAAATCTGAGTCGAGCTGCTCCCCCTTCACCAGCGTGGAACCCAGTAACGCTGCTCCCGTCCGCCTCGGTGACTCATGGGCTGCTGCCGTCACACGCGGCAGTCACTCCGCACAGCACAGCCACAGACCCGTCACCTCCCATCGGTCGCCTGCTCCGTCACCGGGGCACCAAACTCACAGCCTCTGTTTGTCAAGGCACCGGATGGCCTCTGCTGCCTGTGGGGAGAACTGGAAAGAGCTGTCTCAACTCATTTTTCCCCTTTCCATGCCTTCCTGTGCTCCTGCCTGCTTTTACAGGTACTGTGCAGGGTTGTCTCCTGTTCTCCTCTGCCCCTTTTGTAGAAAGAAAAATCTGAGAGGCTGCTTGACTTATGACCCCACAGGTCACCCTTAGTCCTGGGACCTTCAGTCTTGTTCCTGATCCTTGTGCCAGAGGACATAAAAAGGCTGATGGGTGACATCCTGTGATGCCCAAGGATCTTTTCTTTTGTCAAGGGAAAGCTTTCAGTGGATAATGTGAATTTACACCCCATTGTTGCTCCTATAACAGCACAGACAAGGAGAGGAGGCTAGAAGATGCACAGCCAGGTGTGACCACAATCAGGGATGTTTCCTGCCATCACCCTATAGCTGAAGCTCACTGCCCAGGCTACAGAAGGTTCCCCAGAGCAGAAGCAGACCGTGGAGGAATGGGGCATGCTGTACATGTGGTTCTCTCAAGGGCTCCTGGGTGTCTGGAAAAGCCTTACAGTTGCCTGGGATTGAGGGTGACCAATGGAAACACCATGACATAGTTTGAATACTGATGCAGGACAAGATTTCAGCAGCTTCTTGGCTCATCTGTAGCATTCAGGCAGGATTTGATTCTCTTCCCTCAGGTGCTCCAGAGAGCCCTACACACACAATCAAATTAGCAGAGCTTTACTAGGCAAGCAGATTGGATTAGCAGCTAAACAAGCCAGATCAGGTTATACATTTCTGGGTCATTTTATTTTTGTCCTACCAGCACAGGGATGTGTGTGAACAGGCACAGAAATAAAACCAGCAGCACTTCATGGAGCATAGCATCACAGACTGGGCTGGGTTGTAAGGGAGATCACCCAGTCCCAAGCCCCTGCTATAGAGAGGGACACCTCTCATCATACCAGCTTGCCCAGAGCCCCATCCAACATGTCCTTGGACACTTCCAGGGATGCAGGAGCCACATCCTGCCTGGACACCCTGTTCCAGTGCCTCAGCATCCTCACAGAGAGGAACATCTTCCTCAGATCTGATTCAAATCTCCCATTTTTTAGCTTGAAACCATCCCCCTTGTTCTATTGCTAGAGACCTTCAGAAGTCCCTCTCCAGCTTTCCTGTAACCTTCTTAAGGTACTGGAAGCTGCTGTGAGGTCCCCACAGAGCATTCTCCTCTCCAGGCTGAACAGCTCCAATTTCTTCAGTCTGTCCCCTCAACAGAGGGGCTCCAGCCCTCTGTATTTGTCCACTGGGAGACCTTGTTATAACGGCCATGTCTTTCCAAGGTGGAAACATTTTAATTTGGGATCTGCTAAAGGAATTGGAGGTGAAAGGCACGCACAGAGCTGTCTTCCCTTCTGACGGTGTTTGTCTGAGCTTCCCAGCTGTCTGTCAGTGATGAATGTTTCCATTGTTTCCGTCCAGCTCCAGCTGGTCTGAGTATATTCTATTTACAAGTGCCCTAAGATTAGTTCAGGTGGCTCCAGACTTCATGTGCTGACGCTGGAGAAGATAAACAGAAGCAATTTGCTGATTCACCGTAGCAATTTTCATAAAATATGAGTCAGGGTTTTCTTATTCCATGTAATGATGAAATTAGGTTAACGTGCTTCGCAGAGCACTTAGCTCTACTACGTGTGTTCCCAGGAGCACCCAGTGTTCCTTTTTTCTTTTTTAATATAACCAGATTTAGGAGGTCACATCTCCTGTTCCCTCTGGATTCCCAGTAAACTACCACTCACCATTCTGTGTCTTGAATTAGAAGCTTCTTCAGTCCTTTATGTAGTCATGGTGGAATCATAGAATGTTTTGGGCTGGAAGGGACCTTTAGAGGTCATCTAGTCCAATCCTCTGCAGTGAACAGAGACATCTTCAACAAAGCAGGTTGCTCAGAGCCCCAAGGGTCAACCTGAACTGGAATTGTTCCACGGATGGGACTTCTCCCACCTCCCTGAGAAACAGGGACCAGGATCTCAACACCATCAACGTCAACAGTTTCTTTCTTCTCTCTAGTCTGAATCTGCCTTTTGCTGAGGGAGTGACTGGGCATTGGAACAGGCTGCTCAGGGAGGTGTTGGAGCCACCATCCCTGGAGGGGTTTAAAAAATTAGAAGATAGAGCAATTGAGGCCATGGTCTAGGGGTTAGGGAGATGCTGGGATGAGGGCTGGACTTGATGATCTTGGAGGTCCTTTCCAGCCATGATGACTCCATGATTCTATGAAAACCATCACCCCTTGTTCTGTTACAACAGTCCCTGCTAAAAATTCTGCCCTCAGCTTTCTCATAGGTCCCTTTAAGCACTGAAACGGCACACTTAAGTCTCTCTGGAACTTGTCTTGTCCAGCTGAACAAGTCCAACACTCACAGAAGAGGTTTCCACCCTCCCATCATTTCTGTGACCTCATCTGGACCTTCTCCAACAGGTCCGTGTCTCTGCTGTACTGTCGAGCTCAGAGCTGTACCCAGCACTGCAGAGAAGGTCACAGCTGAAACAATGATTTCTGATGTTCAAGGGTCCACACTCAAGCCACAGAGCAGGGAGATGCATCTTTCCTAGGACTGCTCCTTCATCTTGGAGCAAGGTCTTCTTTGGCTCCCATTCACACAGGTCCTTGCCCACATGTTCATCATGGCCCAGGGTGCACCTGCCATCACCTTGCCAAACCTTTTTCTCCTCATGGTTGTGACAGCACCTTTCTGGTTTCCCACAGTCAAAGCAGCTATGTCAGACTGAAGCTGTTACGGCAGGAGATGACATCAGCATTTATATAGATTTCCTGAGGAAACACTTTGATGGTTTTAGAGCTTATTTTGCACTTTTTAACTTTTTTCCTCTCTGGCCAAAGGTCAAGAAATTATTCCATAGAGACCAGAGCTCAAGCATCAGCACAGCAAGAGAGCTAGTTGTGACTAATCTCATGGGTTTCGTTGTTCCGATGAATTTTTATTCCGAGCACCAGGAGCAGAAGGACAAGTGATTTGGCCTTTGGATAAATATTTGTGGAAGTTGTGGGCTTGGGACAGTTGGGTTAATGGCTGGACTCAATGATTTTGATGGTCTTTTCCAACCTAAACAATTCTGTGATTCTGTGAGTGCAAGAACTCTCAACTTTTAGGTTCAGCCAATAAATCAACAAGTCTCTTCACATTTAAGAGCCAACTCCATAAAAAGGCAGCAGGATAGGAGCTGTAAAAATTCTGCCCTTGGTGGCCTTCTCATTTTAGGACACTCTCATGCATCAAGTAGTTCTCAGTAGTTCAAGTTTGTAAGATCTGTTTCCCTCACCCTGGCTAAAAAAAAGCAGACAGGATAATTCCTTCCAAAATCTGGTCGAGCACTCAGTCCTTGGTCCTTGGTGAGGAGAGGGCTCATAGATCATTCTGTCCTCCAAAATAAAGTCCAGCCATCAAGGAAGCACAGCACTCCAAGAGCCCTGGCAGGCTGGCAAGGAACATTGTTATGGTGGTGTTTCTCTTTATTTCATGTGTGTGTGCATCAGTGGTTAAACTGGGAAGCGCTCTGTCTCGGGGACATACCCTTAAAATTAAGACCATAGGCATCTGCAGGCTATCTGAGATCTAAAATCCACACGAGAATTGGGGAAGTGTAGATCCAGGATCTGATCTTTACAGCCTCCGGCTTGGTAATCTTCAGCATTTTGCAGCTGCCTTTATTGGTCTTTCAGCCTAGACTTGGTCCCTGTGAAATGTGATGAAAACTGAAAGTAGGGCTGGAGGCTGTTGTGGCCATGGAGGGCTTAGGTGCTGTTGTTCCAGCAGAACGTGACCTTGCATTGGGCTATCCACTTCCTGCTACAGACCTTGAGCTTTGCATTCACAAAACATGGCAAAGGGCGGCGTTCCAAGGCTCTGGGAAACATTGGCTGCACTTCTCCAATTTTATTCAGCAAGAAACGGGCGCTGTGCGTCACCAGTCAAAAGATGACTAAGCTCTGCTTCTCAATGAGCTAAACAATAAGGATTTACAGCCAGATTAGCCCACTTCTTACTCCTCTATTATACCTTTCTTCTTGAGCAGAGAATTAGAGAGAAGCCACGCTACGAGCGAGATGTTTGCTCAAAAGCTTTGCTGATCAGCAATGTCTTCATGCCTATGTGGAGTGTCCTCGTGACCGAGAGCCAAAGTAAGAGGCAGCAAGAGCCTGGGTTTTAGAGAAGGTTCCTTGTGCATTGTATCATTGAATCATTTAGGTTGAATATTGGCAGAGAAGATCTGTCCACAGAAGGTTATTTTAATAACTGAACCAAACCACTCTGGGTGAAATCCTAGCTTTACTGAGCTTAACAGAACCTAAGTCCCAGCAGTGGCCTCGGGATGTCATTGTATACATCTCCATTCATGCAGTCTCCTGCCATGTCCCTACATGCTGATCAACCTAGAATACACACAGAGGTAAAGGCTAATTCCAGCAGGATCCAGATTTATCAGCCATCAATCACCAGCTTTTCTCCACGTGCTACCAATGCTATTCCCTTCCCCAACTGTGCTGTGGTGCTGGTGATCACCTCATGACAAAAAGTGAGGACAAAAAGAAAACTCTGCAGCTTTTACTTAACAAGTCACCATTTTCAAAGTGCTGTAGCACCACTGACTAATTGATTTGCCCAACTGATCACTCGATAGCTTCATACAACTGGTTGGGCAGAGCTGTGGACAACCAGAATCAGGAAAATAAATTCATGGAATCATAGAATGCAGTTGCTGTCGCTGAGAGTTGGTTTGTGTTTGGTGTTTATGATGGGGTTGGCAGTTATTGAAGTCTCATCACCTTTTTTCCCCCTTTTTTGATGGGTAGGAATATGTTAATATAATAATACATGATAAACCGTGCAAAGAAATCATAAGCTAAGACAAGAAATAAGAAAGCAATAGTAAATAATAGAAGAAATAGTAAACTAAGAAAAGAACTAGTAAAGACAGGAAATAATAAACTAAGAAAAGAAATAATAAGCAAAGAAAGAAATAAACTGAAAACAGAAAGAAGAGAAATAAAAAAAAGAAATACTAAAGAAACAATAAGCAAAGAAAAACTGAACTAAGACTTAATAAAGAAAACAAATAAAAAACTAAAAACATAAATAAGAAGAAAATTAATCAGGAAAAGAAATACTAAAGAAGCAATAAGCAAAGAAAAGGAATAATAAACTAAGAAAAGAAATTCCAACTAACGGAATGATATCAACTCATTTAAACACTTTTCACAGCCAGAAATATGGACTAATATAAATTAAACTTGGTGACTCTGAAGTGGCTTGCAAGTGGGATCCTTTAATTACCAACTGCTTTCAATTGCCACCATTGGTCTCTCACTGGAGCCACTGTTCTCATGAGGAAAAAGATATTGAGGATGTCTGAAGGGCCTTGCAGTCTGTTGGGATATTTCTACCTTTATGTGGGTGCTGTTTCATCATTGCAGATTTGTTTGAAATTAAAAGGTTAAAAATCTTAGCCAAGAGGCAGTCTGGAAGGATCTGGGTGCTGTGAGTTAGAGCCTAGACACGGCTATTTCAGGTTAATATCTATATTTGCCTATCATAAAATAGTCCCATCACCAGGGTGCCAAGGTTTGTTGTGGTCTGAGTCACTGAAGTACTAAATGTGCACTTTTCATTCCAAACATCATCACGGCTTACCCCTTTGGCATTGGTTCTCAGAACAGTAAATTATCTCTCACTTTACTCCTTCATAAAGCAAACCCAAGACACCTATGAAAGTCAAGGTTTGATATGTTAGAAGTGCAATGGAAGTGACCCAGAAATGGAATGCCTTGGGTTGGAAGGGACCTGCAAGGGTCATCTGGGCCAAACCCCTGCAATGTAGGGGTTTTCTTAGTGAGGCAGAAATTCCTCCCTGTGAGGGTGCTGAGGCCCTGGAACAGGTTGCCCAGGGAGGCTGTGGCTGCTCCATGCCTGGAAGTATTCAAGGCTGGGTTGGACGGGGCTCTAGGCAGCCTGGTCTGGTGAGAGGTGTTGCTGCCCACAGCAGGGAGTTGGAGCTGGATGATCTTTAAAGTGTCTTCCAACTTAAATCATTCTGTGATTCTGTGACCAGTGCTGGGTGTTGTTCCAGTTCCTGATCAAAGATCATAGATTACAGAAGCCTGCAGCTGGAAAACCTTGTAAGGCAGGATTAGGGGTTTGGAGTGACCAAGCTGCAGGTACTGGTCAGTTGGAGTAGGGGCACCGATGAGGCTACACCTCAAGTATTGGGTTCAGTTCTGGGCACCTCAAAAAAATGCATTGAGATGCTTGAGCAAGACCAGAGCAGAGCAACAAGCCTGGGGAAGGATCTACAGAAGAAAGCCTGCTGTGATGAGTGGCTGAGGGAGCTGGGGCTGGTTAGGCTGAACCGAAGGCTGAGAGGAGTTGTTATTGATTTCTACAACTACCTGAAAGGAGGGAGGTTTGGTATCCTCACAAGGAACAAATGACAGGACAAGAGGAAATGGCCTCAGGTTGCACCAGGGGAAGTAGGTTGGACATTAGGAGAAACTTCTTCATTGCAAGGGTCATCAGGCCTTGGAACAGGCTGTCTCGGGAGGTGCTGGAGCCCCCAGAGGGGCTGGAAAGCCGTGGAGATGTGGAGCTTAGGGAGATGGCTTAGGTGACCTTGGGACTGTTGGGATAATGTTTGGAATTGATGATCTTGAAGGTCTTCTCCAGCCCACCAACTCAAATGATTCTCTCTGCGATTCTGTATTGGATCTGTAACAAGGTGTTGACCTCAGTGGAGCCCTCCTGGTGCTCCCATCACACAAACAACTACACTAGCCCTGCACGAAGCCCCTCAGCACTAAAGAACAAAACACTGGGGATTGGGCGACTGCGTGAATGGGGGGGGGCTGGGGCCGGTGCTGGGGAGGCCCCGGGCGGCGGCACTCGGGCTCCCTCGTGAGGCGGCAGATGTCAGCGCGGGCGCTGTGCGGGAGCCCCTCCGCGCCGGTCCCGTGTGTCCCCTCCGCACTCCCCCGCGGTGTGTGTGTGACGTGCGTTGCCATGGCGCCGCTTTAACGGGCCAAGGGCCGGCGGGGGCGGGCGGAGTGGAGGAGGAGGAGGAGTCGCTTCAGCACCAGCGCGGCCGCGGACAGCAGCGGCAGCGGAGCCGAGCGACAGCAGCGGTGGGGCCTGCGCCGGGCGGAAGGTTAGTCTCCCCTCAGTGAGGGATGAGGGTCCACATGAGGGGCTCAGAGAAGGGCTCAAGAACCCCATGGGGGGCTGAGGGTTCCCATGAGGGGCTGAAGTGCCCCAGGAGGGGCAGAGGGTCACCATGAGAGGATTAGAGTTGCAAGGTTCTTAATGAGGGGCTGAGTGTGCCCGTAACGGGATGAAGGTCCCCAAGAGGAGCTGAGGGTCCCCATGAAGGGTTCAGATTTCCCAAGAGGGGCTGAAGATTCCCTAAGAGGGCTTAGAGTTCCTAAGAGGGGCTTAGGGTCCTCATGACATTCTGAAGATTCCCATTGGGGTCTGGGGCTTTCCATGAGGGGCTGAAGGTCCCCAGGAGGGACTGAGGGATCCCACGAGAGGCAGAGTTCCCAGGAGGGGCTGAGAGTGTCCGTGTGTGAGGGGTTCAGTGGGTGTGGGGGCGCGTGACTGGGGCTGGAAGAGACATGGTTAGAAAACTTTGCCAACCCTTAGGTTCATCCCTTTGTGTTTGGCTTTTGAAGGGGATTTTTGCATTAAAAAAAATGGGTTGGGGGGAGCCTCTTGTCGTCCAGCAGCTCTGTCGTACCATGGGGGTTTGTTTGGGTGAATCCTAGAAACTTAGTGAGTTGTGGGCAAGTCCTGCGTACTGAATGAATAGCAGAAGTGGCTCGTGGTATCCCCTAGCTGCTGTCCAATGAGAAACTGGATGCTCCATCATCTCGTCTAGACAGCGTGAAGTAGCTCTGGTACCAGAAGCTTTTTCTAGGCACTTGGAAAGTCAGACCCTGGAGGGAATGGTCAGAGAGCTGGGATGTTCTTCCCCAAACTCTTTGGATGTTTTTGTCGATGAGTGTTCCTGTGTGCAAAGCCAGACTGGTTTCCTGCAACTCTAGTGATAGGACAAGGGGGTGATTTAGATGGGGTCTGAGCAGAAATTCCCTGTAAGGGTGCTGAGGCCCTGGAACAGGTTGCCCAGGGAGGCTGTGGCTGCTCCATCCCTGGAAGTGTTCAAGGCCGGGTTGGATGGGGCTCTGGGCAGCCTGGTCTGGTGAGAGGTGTTGCTGCCCATGGCAGGGGGTTGGAGCTGGATGGTCTCTGAAGTCCCTTGCAACCTAAACCATTCTGTGATTCTATGACTGTGACCTCAGGGCCAGTACTCAGTGCCTTCCCAGCCTGGAAATAACTCCCCTGTGCTTGCTGCCTTCTCCTATCTCTGAGTGTTTCTCCATGCTTCTGTGAGACATCTGTTAAGCTGCTGTGAGCCCAGAACCGCATTTATTACGCCATTGAGAAGAGCACGGTTGACTGCACAGGAGTGCACTCTGTCTTCCGCAAGCTGTGTTAACAGTAACAGTTTGTTCGTGGCTCTCAGGAAAAAGCAGTGAGGCAGGTATGAATGACAATCTAGATTCATACTGAAGGACAAGAACTGGGAGTGAATCGAGAGCAGGGATTGTCCTACACCTCATCCCTTTGTGTTCTCCTCAGAGTGCCATGTGACATATCCCATCCAGAAACATAAATCTGACACCTTGTCCTTTCGTCCTCCTGGGTGCTGTGGCTGCATTATCCACAAGTCAGGAATAAGGGCTTGATGTATGAAGAGTAGTAGAGTCTGGATTATACCTTTGACTCCTTTATATCATCTCCCTCTCGCATTCCCACAGTGTCATTTAAAGAGAACAGTAATAACTCCTTTAATTTGCAGTCACTGCAGACCTTCAACCTCACGGCAGCGGTGCTTGTGTGCTGTCCCTGCTCAGCTATGCATTAGAGCCATCACCTCGCAGTAAATTTAGTTTTGTTGCCTCATTAGGCATCAGACATCCAGTGCCGTTGTAAAGAC
Source organism: Upupa epops (assembly GCA_013397515.1). Classification (NCBI taxonomy): domain Eukaryota; kingdom Metazoa; phylum Chordata; class Aves; order Bucerotiformes; family Upupidae; genus Upupa; species Upupa epops. The sequence continues at coordinate 170,593 of VZRI01007521.1, read as the reverse complement.
TGTGTGTGCTGTAATGATTCAGCTGCCAGAAAGAACGACGGCTAACACTGACCCTTGTGAGCAAAGGCCTGGACTTGAATTCCTGCCCCGGGGAATGTATCAACAGCTCTTGCTCAAGTTCAGAAGTAACTGCTGACGCCATAGTCTGATAATTGATGAATCTGCTATAAATCAGGGAGGGATAAGTGGACCAAGTTCCTTGAAAGATCACATTGAAATCACATTGAGTTATTTCGGAGAGTGAATTAAGCAGCATTCAGGCTGGCAGTGAAGATTCATTCATTAACTAACATTGCTTGAAGGAATGAAATTCCACGGGTATTCCCAGACTAGTTTCATGGCCTCCCTAGTTTCAGGAAGTGATTATCAGATTCTGGGTCTCCTCAGTGTCAGTTAACTCTCTGCTATAGCAAGGGGTGACATTCTTGGCAGTTTGTGCTCACATTTGCCTCTTTCCTTCACGTTGAGCAGCCCTTGGTGAGTCACCCTGAGGTTAGAGCCAGTGTTTGTTGAGTAGCTTGAGAGTCACCTGCGTGGGGGGGGTATAGTTTGTCCTGTGGATTTAAGACATATCTTACATATCATATGTGTGCCTTACTTGTCATGGATATGTCTTTCATGTCTATATTTAACTCCCACTGGTTTAACAGGTCCACAGGGAATCTGTAAGGTACCTGTTCTCTCCCTCCACACAGAATCAGAGTGCAGTACCTAAGGGAGAACACAGAGCTCTAAAACTTGAGTATAATATTGAACATAACTTCCTTATGTTGTGGACTTGCTCACAGATAACCTGCTAGTTTGAGAAGGTTTTTCTAGCCAAGATCTTTTTGTGGCCCTAAAACCTGCTTCTTTCACCACATATTAACAGAAGAATGATTTTCCTGCATAAACCACTAGAAGCTGGTGCAGCAGATGCCAATTTATGTCAACATCAGCTGATTTTCTTTTCCATTACCCTTTATGCTGGGTCTTTGCTTATCCAGCAGGTCCTGGCTTCCTGACGTCTCATGTCACGTTGATGTTTTCATGTGTGGCAACAGAAAGCTTGACTCAGTCTTTCTCAAAAATCAGTGTTGTTATCCACATGATGGTCATTGTGCTTGATTGAAAGTCACGACTGCCCATAGCTTTGTTGCAGGGCCTCAGCAAAGGGCCTGCCCATAGCTTTGCTGCAGGGCCTGTCATTGCTTTATCTTCTCTCATATGTTAGTAACAGAGGTGTTTCATCCTGTCTTCACCATGAAATGATAGCAGGGCCCTGGTCTTGTTCCTATAGCCATAACCCTTTGCCCTGATGGAGTTTGAGTGGAAATATGCAGTGTTTTACTTCAGTGCAGAACTCCAGGAAGCATTTCAGTTCTCAAAAAGCTGTTTTGTAGGGGAATCCCAGCTCTTGCGGAGGCTGAGTTAAGAATAAACTCCTGTACAGTGAGTACTTCAGAGTCAAGAAACAATTCATATATTTTTATCCCACTTTTACAACGCAACTTGTAAAACTGAGAGAAGAAATCTAGCCACCCTATTGTGTACCCAGGGAGTAACTTCCTAACATACATAAGGAAATTAATCCATAAAAATATATGTTACCATAGTGACTGCTGTGAAGTACCCCAGCTCACCCTCAGCTGAGTGAGCCATGCTGCTCTAGCATACAGAATCTTTCTCCAGCTTGGATTTACCACTTGCAGGAGTCAGGCAGAGCCTTTGGGAGGCCCCTACACAGCTTCACCTGTAGTCTGCACCCAGGCTTGGTGTCCTCTGCCATTAAATGAGTACACCTCTGGGGTGAGACAGGATAATTGCTTCATGACAAATACTTGTCAAAGATACGCAGAGCCAGGCAGGAATGATGCACTGAAGACTTTGTGGAATGTGAGTGCAGGTGTCTTCAGCCTTCTGGCTCAACCCAAGGAAAATGCTCCAAATCCCTTGTACTCTTGAATCTGCTATCAAAATCGACCCTCAGTGCTTCAGCAGCTCAGGCAAAAGAAAATAAAAAGGATTGCAGGGATCTAATGAAGTAAATACAGTTTCCATCATGTTTTAGTATTATCAGCGTAAAATTGAAGCAAAAAATAAGTCCATTCAATTTGCTGCATGTGCTGTGAAGGAACCCTCTCAAAACCTGCAAACCTGGTGGGATCTTCTTATGTTTCCATGGCCAAGGCCGTTCCATGAGACTGAGTTCTTGGAGATATCCTGCTGCTTTAGTAACACCAGTTCTCTGGTAACGAGGAAGTCCCTGGAGGGTTGACTTTGTAACACCGTCTGTCCCTAAAACCAGCCTAGGATTAGGGCAGTAGCAGGACACTGCATGGCTCATCCCTCTTCTGGAGTTTGAGGAGGAGAGATATTTACAAAGATGGTTAATAGATGGGCAAGGCAGATGGTTTAATTCTTTACATTGCTTGCTTCTGCTGCAGTTTAGTCATAATAATGACAGTTTCTGATAAGTGAGATTCAGATTGAGTCACCACTATCTCCAGTGAGTGAATAGCTTTTGGTGTTTGCGCAGCTAGGTGCTGCTCTTGGAAACTGGCAAGGAGAAACAGGGAAGCAAAGAGAAGAGGGAGAGGATCCTTGGCTCTCATTTTTTCTGGATGTTCTTGCTTGGGCCAATCACCTTGAAATGCTTAGGGTCAGCTGATGATATGCTGGAGCAACTTGAAGCCCCTGGAACGTGTGGGTACCCCATATCTGGGTATTTCCTAGACCCTGCTGGTTCTCATAGTCTTTTGCTCATTATGCACAGGGACATAAAGACTTTGAAATGAGCTGCTTGTCCCAACAGCTAAAGACTTTCATCAGTCTTCACTGCTGCCTCTATGAACATATTCTGGATGATAGGGTAGTGAGGCAGATTGTGAACTGGCTGCAGGATAGAAGCCAGAGAGTAGTGGTCAATGGGACAGAGTCTAGTTGGAGGCCTGTATCTAGTGGGGTCCCCCAAGGATCGGTTCTGGGACCAGTCCTCTTCAATCTATTCATTAATGAATTGGATGAGGGATTAGGGTGTGCTGTCAGCAAGTTTGCTGATGACACAAAGCTGGGTGGTGTTGCTGACACCCCAGCAGACTGTGCTGTCATTCAGCGAGACCTGGACAGGCTGGAGAGCTGGGCAGAGAGAAACTTAATGAGGTACAACAAGGGTCAGTGTAGAGTCTGGCATCTGGGCAAGAACAACCCCAGGTACCAGTATAGGCTGGGAACTGACCTGTTGGAGAGCAGGGTAGGAGAAAGGGACCTGGGGGTCCTAGTGGACAGCAGGATGACTGTGAGCCAGCAATGTGCTCTTTCCTCTTAGGAGGAAAGGCTGAGGGAGCTGGGTCTCTTGAGCTTGGAGAAGAGGAGGCTGAGGGCTGACCTTGTGAATGTCTCTAAATATGTGAGGGATGGGTGTCAGGAGGATGGAGCCAGGCTCTTCTCACAGTCATCGAGTGATAGGACAAGGGGCAATGGCTGCAAGCTGGAACAGAGGAGATTCCATATAAACATTAGAAGAAACTTCTTCCCAGTGAGGGTACTGGAGCATTGGAACCGTCTGCTCAGAGGGGTTGTGGAGACTCCTCCCCTGGAGATGTCCAAGACCCGCCTGGATCTGTTCCTGTGCAACTTGGTCTAGGTGATCCTGCTGTGGCAGGGTGATTGGGCTAGATGATCTTTTGAGGAGCCTTCCAATACCTAATGATTCTATGATTCTATAATAATGGATATTTCCACACGCACAAAAAAAAAAAAATACAAAAGTCTGTCTCTTCTTCCCCTAACTATCACTGGGGGAAGTCATTCATCCTACTCCAGTGCTAATCTGTTCTATCACGATGATATATCTGCTACTGGCTATCATAGATCCATTAAACCTCCCACCCTCACACAGAAAGAGATGACAATAATTCATTGTTAAAAAGACTGGATGATATATTTTTGAGTTTTTAAGTACCTAGTTATGTATTTGACTTTTCCTCCAGGAGGCTGAACTCCACAGACTGGGACTTTTTTACTTATATAAGCAGTCCAGAACCTCTTTTCCTTCCCATTTCAGACAAAACTGGCTTCTCACTTTGACACTAAGCAGAGCTCAGCCCCTTCCAAAGTTAACCCTTTGTTCCCATCATGGCAGGGATTTGGGGAGTAGGGAATATGCTTTCATTCAATTAGCAACCCATCAGGAGCTGGGAAGCAAATGAAAGCTGCCAATGGGTCTTGGCACAGCAGCCAGATCCCCCACTGAGTGAGGAAAGCAAGCGCTGTGCTTCTGGCAGCAGTGCAATTCAGGGATACAAATCTGACTGCTGTAGCATGGAGGAAAATTCCCTAATATTCTGAACAAACTGAATAATACAATCCATACCTCCTTGGGCTCTCGGTTCAGCTTTTCCTGTGGATTATCCATATATGCACACTCAAGTCAAGTTATCATTACTCAGATGGTGGAACACAGCAACAAAGAGTAAATTCTCACATATACCAAACCATGCGGTGGGTGGGGCTCTGCTTGGGATAGTTGAGGGACCCTGTGCATGTCTTGTGAACCGCTCTCCATAATTTATCAGAAATCGTGGTTCACAGGTGAGGTCCCGGATGATTGGAGACTGGCAAATGTGACCCCCATTTACAAGAAGGGTCAGAAGGATGATCCAGGTAACTATAGACCTGTTAGCCTCACCTCAGTTCCGGGCAAAGTTATGGAACGGTTAGTGCTGAGTGCTATCATGCAACAACTGCGTGACGGCCAAGAGATTAAGCCCAGTCAGCATGGGTTTAGGTGGGGTAGGTCTTGCCTGACTAACTTCATCTCCTTTTATGATGAAATGACTTGAGTGGTCGATGAGAGGAAGGCTGTGGATGTAGTGTACCTAGATTTCAGTAAGGCATTTGACACTGTCTCCCATGATCTACTCCTGGCTAAGATGGCAGCAAGGGGCTTTGACAGGAATATACTGTGCTGGG
>VZRI01007521.1:140561-165006 GCA_013397515.1 Upupa epops | reverse complement strand
GGTCACAGTCTTAAGCTCCACTGGGGGAGGTTTAGACTTGACATTAGGAAAGGGTTTTTCACTGAAAGAGTGATCCAGTTTTGGAACGGGCTGCCCATGGAGGTGGTCAAGTCACCATCTCTGGAGGTGTTCAAGGTTAGTCTGGATGAAGTGCTGAGTGGCATGATCTAGATGTCAGATGTTAGGTTTACTTGGTTGGTTTTAGGTTGGACTGGATGATCTTTAAGGTCTTTTCCAGCCTCATCATTACTGTGATACTTTGATAAGTGGAGGTCTTTGAAGGAAAGATCACCCAGCTCTCAGCTCAGCTTCAAGATGAGGAAGAGGTAGAACACAATGCACAGTCATGAAAAATGAGGCGTAATTCCTGCAGAGCCAGGCAACAGGCCATTCATTCCCTGTGTGGAAATTCCAGCAACAGGCTGAATCTTGAACTGACACTGGGTAAATGAACCAACAACTCATCTGCTGAGAATTCTGTCACCAGAAAGACTATGAAGCCACTGCTCACTGAGTTCATGATATTGAATTTTGCTGAGTAGTTATGCTGGGTTTTTAACTGAACCTGCTGCTAATTTTAGTGGCCATTAATAGTACTAAATTCATACTCAAAGCCCTGTGAGGAAGACTGCAAGTTCGTTAAACATCCTTACAGAGGATTAAGTATGACCTGAAACCCAGAGCCTTCCCACTGCTTTTAGCTTATCAGTTCCAACGTAGATGGCTGCTGTTGTGACTGCAGGACTGTAATGCATTATTTATTATGTACAGCAGGTGACTGGTAGTTAATGTTTATCTCCAACTGAATGTTGTTGTTTGTCTGTTGGGTTTGGTGGTTTTTTCTTCCCTGCAGCTTTCCCTGGGAGGTTCATGGGTTTGTCGGTGACAAGATGACAATCCGTATTTTTCACCAAAGGATCCAGTGAGTCATCCTGTTAACCCCACTGAAGTACATGCCTCACCATCATCCTGACACTGTAAGTCTGAGGGATTTTGCGTTCTGTCTCTGGAAATGGTATACAGGAGTTAGTCCATCGTGGGCATTCAGTGGTACAAATAGTGTTTACCCAATGCAGGCTCTTCTCAGTCATGACAACAGCCTAAAATAGACCAAATATTGCACATGGCAGCTATTGTTGTAAGGTTATTAAAGTATTTAGTGATAAAAGTGGATGTGCATCGTGCCATTTACAAGGATTTCTGTTTGTTTGAACCCAAAGGCTGTGTAAGAAGACACCATATAAGTTGAGGGAACTGATACTGAAGCGTAATGTATTGCCTTTGAAAAAGTTGCTCTGTGAGGGGATGCACAATTCACACAAAGCTGAGTGTGCTGTGAGTCATGATGGAAAAATTCAACATCCCAAAAGCCCCAATTTTCCAGGATGTCATAACATGGATTATCTCTATGTGGACTGGTTGCCCAAATTAAACTTCTTGGTTAATGTGTCCCCCTGAAGAGCTCCCAGCTCATTGAGGCTATATCCTAGAATGTTCCTGGATGGGCATAAGGCTACATGATTCCTTTTCCAAGGAATCTGTGGGTTGCCCTTGAGTTGTCCTGCTCTGCAAACTTATTTTCGTTTGGAAGAAGTGCTCGTAGAGGCTGGTACATGACTCCTGTGCTTTGCCCTGTTCTTGGGATTGGGCTGGAGAAAAGGTAGTACACCGTGATTGCCCATAGAGTCTTTTCTGCTTACCTGGACGTGATACCGTGTGGCACAGCCCAAAGAAACTGCTTGCTGCTGCTGTGTGTTTTGCAGGCTGTGCAAGCTTATCTCACCGGAGAAGAGCATATGGCCTTGGGTTATCATTTGTTATTTCAGGGTAACTACATGGCTACTGTACTGAAAAGTGAGGGTAACTCATGCGTTATCTCATGATAACAGGATCAACAAGCAGCATCTTTACTGCACACATTAATGGAAGGAAAAACTCATGAAAAACACCGTCAAGGCTGTTCCAGTATGTCCCCAGTTAGGATGCCCCCGATGCTTTACTGCTGCTACTTGTGTTGTAGGCATTTAAATGATGGCTGGGACTCCTTCCACACAGGACTTTATTGTCTTCAGAGCTAAAGGCAGCTGCAGTTGTGAAGTCAGTAAGCAGTAAAATATTTTCAAATGTCTGACTTAATAGAGAAATTTGAATTAAAATAAAGCTTTAGCAAGGCATTGCAGAAATCATTGCTGATGCCTGGAATGTGTGTGGAGCTAAACCAACCCAGAGAGCTCAAGGGGATCTGCAGTCGTTACTTAGGACATCTCTGGAGTAACCCCCAAAAACAAGGCTGCTGCAGCAGCTACCAGACATTCTGCTGGATCTGTAAAAGGTCCTTTCATGACCCAATTTCAAGCACAAAGAACGTGGAAACAATTGGAGCATTAAAGTGTTCAGTATGGGTGGTGTGAAACAAACAGGAGTGGGTAAAAGCAAAGGGGAAAGAAAGAAGCGGCACAAAAACTGCCTCAGATATGTTCTGCTTGAGTGCAGCACACAGCCTTTGAAAACATAGTGAAGCAACATTACAGAGCATCTAAAGAGAACTAAACAGCTTTTCACGAAAATCTCAGTGAAATTTGATGAGACTCTCCTCTAGACTGTTTTTCTGAAGGTTGGGAGGAACACGACAGCTATCACAGATATTCTTCATCCAGCTGTAAAGCCAGATCTGCTTTTATTTTCCAAGTGAAGCTGGTGCAGAGTGCTGTGAGGTGCTTAAATATCTCTTTCAGCATTACTGTAAATCCAAACTCACAGTCGTTTGATCCAAATCTGGCTGAAAAGAATGAGAGTCCCTAATTTCAGTATGAAAATAAATAAAACTAACTAAACCTGTGTTTAGTGATCCTGCAGTAATTAAACAGTTTCCCAGTTCATCAGCAGAGGATGTGACCACTCAAGTTGGAACTTGAGTCAGGGAAATGTTTTTCTAGCCTTAGAATAAGGATAATATATCAGAAAACCTTTCTAGACCTGGTCCATCTTATTTTGTCCTCTCTAGGCAGAATGTGTAAAATCAATGACGCTGAATTCTGCTTTTTCTTCTCACTAAATCAGGGGTCTAAAATCAGGCAGGATTCAGGGGCCATTGTGGTTTATAGTAACAATTTAAAACCCATCACAACAAAACAAGAAAAACAGCTATGAGAGAGTCTCAAGAAGTTACAGAAACTGACAGAGTGAGGACAAACCCACATTTTCTTTTTAATTTAATTTAATTTCCATATTGACCCAAGCCCAGCACTTGCTTGTATTTGTCTTTGTCTGACTGCTGTGGTCACCTGCAGGGAATTACCTTACCTTCATCCCTTGATCATTCTTATGCAGTGCTTTGAGTAATTAGAGCCTCAGTACTGCTGCTGATTTCTTGTGGCTGAGGCTCACTTGCCTTATATAATAACTCCTGATGTTAGCCTGAGCACCTCGGTAAATAAATTTGCTACCTCCTCCTCAAGAAATGTGGCTCCCAATGACAATAAAATTGACTGGAAATTGTTCTTGTGGCCAGACAAGGTTAAAGAAAAGAACAAGAACCCTGCTAGGAAAGATCAGGGTTAGGTACTGGGTTCAGATGGGAAAGAAGCAAATTAATACATAATAAAGCTGTAAAGAGTTTATTAAGATCTATCTATAAATGAATTATATTCTTGACAAGTGAATTCCTGTTTTTCCTGGGATGCTTCCTCCCCTTACCAAAGCTGAAGACATTATTCCACCCAGAGTTCTCAGTATTTATCCCAACACATGTATTAGACATTAATGTTGATGCTCTGAACTCACAACATGTCATCAGATTCTCCAGGAATCACTTGGAAGAAGTGACATTTTGAGGTAGGAGTCTTTGATGCAAAAGAGGTATTTACTGACAGTATCTTTTCCTGCCATTTTTAAATCTTAGTGTAATTGCAGTAAAATCTAAAGTAACTAAGAACAAGTAGCAATAAAGGAAGGATTTCTAAGCTTTAGGGATACTTCCATCTTGTGACTTTCAGAAAGTGTTTGAAGAGGGTCCCTCTCCTAAAAAAGAGGATTGAATCTCAAGGCCCCCTTTGCTAAGCCCTTTTCCAGCACAGCATTCACTTTGAAAACCTCTTTCAAAGTTCTGTGATACTTGACAAGACACATTATAATACCTACTGCTACAAAACCAACAGTTCTGGGATTTACTAGTAGATGGTTAGGGCTGGTCCACCACCATCTGACATATCAATAACACAGAGGACAGATAATCAATGCCAGGAGTGATGTTGTTGTGCCAAAACTATAAAGCTGAATCCAGGAGCTTCATACCATTAGCCCAGTCCCAACTCTCATCTTGATTTAACCAACATGGTCTCAAGCTGCATCAGGGAAGGTTTAGATTGGACTTTCAGAAGAAGTTCTTTACTGAGAGAGTAGTTGGGAACTGGAACAGGCTGCCCAGGGAGGTGGTGGAGTCACTATCTCTGGGAGTGTTTAAAAGGTGAGTAGATAGAGCACTTGAGGTCGAGGGATTGGAGGTTGGGATGAGGACTGGACCTGGTGATCCTGGAGGTCCTTTCCAGCCATGAGAATTCTATTATTTTATGATTCTAGGAACTTTTACAGTTCAGGACCTTCACACCATCAGTTCAGTCCCAACTTTGATTGCCTTTTGCAACAATCATTTGACTTGAAATGCATGGTTAGTTCTGTTCATAGAATCATAGAATCATCAAGGATCGGAAGGGACCTCGAAAGATCATCTAGTCCAATCCCCCTGCCACAGCAGGATCACCTAGAAAAAGTTGCACAGGAACACATCCAGGCAGGTCTTGGACGTCTCCAGGGGAGGAGAGTCCACAATGTTCTGTTCAAATGCTCTGTTACCCTCACTGGGAAGAAGTTTCTTCTGATATTTCTATGGAACCTCCTATGTTCCAGCTTGCACCCATTGCCCCTTGTCCTATCACTCAATGACCTTGAGAAGAGCCTGGCTCCATCCTCCTGACACCCACCCCTCACATATTTATAGGCATTAATGAGGTCACCCCTGGTGCTTGGGATTCCACGTGCTCTCCATTAGCTTGACTGGGAACTGAAACTGGAGTTGGAAGTATGTGAAAAATAGCTCTGAAATATTCCCAAGCCATTAGTCAGTTCACAAGTCTCTTGAAACTAGTAAAATATTCCAGAATGTGGAATCTGAAGGCCAGGGAAAGAAAATATATGACAATATACATACATAGTCATGACTGGTTAGGAAACAACAATGTAGACTTTTTGGCAGTTGTTTTACTTGGTACTTTAGTCTCAAGCTTTGAATGAAAAAATATGTTTCAGCCATCTGTCTGCAGAAACATTTCTCGTTGCTTTAGTTTTACATTTGCAGCGTTGGCACTTACCCAAAAGTCACTCCTTTCATGGGGCTAGTGACTCACAGAGCCATTTCAGATCACACCTGAACACTACCTGAGTTTCACATTTCCAGGCACTTCTCAAAGTCTGCCCCCTCGAAATCCCAGGTTTAATTTTAAACTGAGGAATTCCAGAGCCTGAGCTTTATCCTGACAGGCTTTCTTGGGAAGTTTCCGAGTATTGGCTCAGATTGGGAAGGGCTTTTCTTGTGGGATCTTGGAACATTAATATAGAAACAATGTTAATGGTCTAGATGGATTTTGCCTCAGAAATGTAGTGGAAACCGCTTAACAGTCATTGATATCCAGTTCTTAATCTATAACAATTGGAATGAAAAGGTGTGTGTGTATAGGTGATCCATAGACACTAGAGTATTGTTTGACAAACAGAGACCATGATAAATCACCCCCTGCTCTTTAAAAACCTTCCTTGTTGTTTAAAAACCTCCTGAAAGGGAGTCACAAGCATGCAAATTTCTAAACATTCAAAGTTTCAAGCATTCAAACTGCATGAGGTTTCTAGGCAGGACACAAGAAATGTACTCATTTTGTACATTTTAGCTCTTCAGCACTGATATTTATGAGGAGTTCCATTATGACCACCAGGTTTTGCACGCTATTAACCTGTGAGTAGTTTTAAATGAAGTCTATATGGTTTAGTGCCTTTACTTTGAGTCATGGATTATACAGCAGCACAATGGTTTTTCAGCAGGATTAAAACCCAAGTACATTGAAATTCAATTAAAGGTCTATGACAAGTGCAGTGGTTGACTCAGACCATTAACTGGGATTGTCTCTCTGGAAAATGAACTGCTTTGTCATGGCGCACAGGAAGGAAGATACGTGCTTGTTATAACCAAGTGAAATGCTAGGCACTCTCTCATTTGACCAAGTCCTAACACTTGGCTCTTAATTTCTGTTTCTTCCCAGTTAGCTAAGCGACATCATAATGACGGAGGACTTGGACCACAGATTCAGTAGTCTCACCTGGGATCAGATCAAAATCCTGGATCATGTTCTAGCTGAGGTCATACCTATTCATGGGAGAGGAAATTTTCCAACGCTGGATGTAAAGCCAAAGGATATCATTCATGTGGTAAAGGAACAGCTTATTGAGAAGAAAATCAACATCAAAGACATCCGTCTCAATGGTTCAACAGCCAGCCACATCCTTGTGAAGCAGAATGGAACCAGTTACAAGGACCTGGACATCATTTTTGGAGTGGAACTTCCAAGTGAGCTTGAGTTCCAGGTTGTTAAGGAAGCAGTTCTTAATTGCCTAGTGGACTTCTTGCCAAAATGTGTTAATAAGGAAAAGATCACTGCTCAGACCATGAAGGATGCCTACGTGCAGAAGATGGTCAAAGTCTCCAATGACCATGACCGCTGGAGTCTCATCTCACTGTCAAACAACAGCGGCAAGAATGTAGAATTAAAGTTTGTCAACTCGCTGCGACGGCAGTTTGAGTTCAGCGTGGACTCCTTCCAAATCATCCTGGACTCCATTCTGAACGTTTACAGAGCGACGGACTGCAAACTGACGGAAGACTCTCACCCCACTGTCATTGCCGAGAGTATGTATGGAGACTTCAACGAAGCAATGGACCACTTGAAATACAAACTGATTTCCACCAGGAACCCAGAGGAAATCAGAGGAGGAGGCCTCCTGAAGTACAGCAACCTGCTGGTTCGTGAATTTAAGCCAGCAGATGAGGCTGAAATTAAATCTCTAGAACGTTACATGTGCTCCAGGTTCTTCATTGATTTTCCAGATGTTGCTGAGCAGCAAAGGAAAATTGAGTCATATCTGCGCAACCACTTCATCGGGGAAGAGAAAAGCAAGTATGACTACTTGATGACTCTGCATGGAGTTGTAAATGAGAGCACAGTCTGCCTAATGGGACACGAACGAAGACAGACCCTGAATATGATCACAATTCTGGCATTAAAAGTACTCGGAGAGCAAAATATCATCCCAAATGCAGCTAATGTCACGTGCTATTATCAGCCGGCTCCATATATCAGTGACAGAAACTTCAGCAATTACTACATTGCTCATGGACAGGCACCTATCATCTACCAGCCGTATCCATTCCACATACAGATGCAAAGCGGAATGGTGTAGGAACGTGTTAACTTCCTCAGCATCTACACTCCTCTCTCTTTCCAGCTGTCTCCATAATAAAGGCCTCATTAAAGCAAGTTTATCATCACTTTTGTTTTCAGGACATAACTTGTGTGCAAACTGCCATAGTTGTTTGTTTGATCAGTGTCTAAATTTCCATGAAGTAAGTTGTACAGTAAGTAAAGTGGCCATCATTTGTATTTATTCCCCCACGTTATGAGTTTGGGTTATAAGTTTGTTTGGGTTTTGTTTCAACAAAAAGAGAAAGGTATAAATTATTCTAATTTTATAAAAAGAAATGCACTAAGTTTTGAGTTCTAAAAGAATTCCTACGCAAAATTTAAATAGCGTAAATGAAAAATTAAGCCAGTCATACACCTCTCAGTCGAAATGCCTGATCTAAGAAGCGATGGTGCTCTGAGTATGTTCAAGCAGATCATCCATTCAGCAACATTTATTAGCAGCTCCTTTGGAAAACAGGCATTGGTGGGTTGTCTCTTTGTGGTTTGAAATCTGCGCTGCTCAGGTCGACTTAGAGACATGAGGTGCAAAAGCTGCAAGAGATGCAACTAATCTGATTAAATTGCTCTTGAAAAATAAGGCAGTAGAATGAGAAACAAGGTGAAAATTGAGCACGTAGGACTTGCAATCTATTGCTAATTTGGTATTGATCAGAGATGTTTTAGTGTCTAATAAACAGAGTTGGGAAGAAGCCCAGGACTGCATCATTTTCAGATGAATGAAAACAAAACCTAGGCAGTGGCATTTGAAAAACATATTTGATACGAGCAGCGTCTTGCCTGTGTTTCAGTACCTGCACATGTACACCAGTAGCAAACAACAATTTCTCTGTCTTACGGTCAGGAAGTGAAACATCAGTTACAAGTTTTTGTGTGTGTGTTTACCAAAGACAAGTTTTAAACACGTCACAGAAGTGCCTCGCTCTGCCATTACTCCATGAAAGCTGTTGGACACCACGTTGGATGAGCTCCTGATTCCATGCAGGGACCTGTAGCCCCTTGCTACTCCACTGACAGCTCCAACGTGCTCATAGCACTGTAGGTTGAAGCAGCATTCATCATCTGCTTCAGCATGAGTATGTCTGGGACAAAGGGAGCAAAGGTGTCCTCACCGCAACTCCTCCACATTAGATGTGAATATGGCATGAGATTCTTCTAGTCTAAAAATGGAGAGTTAAAAACATGGGAACAGCCAAGTGGAAGTGCAAGAGTTGAGTTGTGTACACCCGATGCTTACCCCATCACCGTGCTGTACTACAAGCTCATTGCTGGTGCCTCACTGTTATGTCCTCATCCTCATCTTGTGCAAGATCTTGACTTTTTTATCTGTTTACAAAAGGTGTCAGGTCTTGGAATTGTCCCTGCTAAGCACATTTGATTTATTTCACACAGCCTTAGGCAATGTACCACTGTTTTACATCAAGCATTTCTAAAATTTCTAAGGTCTATGAAGTCCTGTTGCAATGTAGCTGCCCTTTTCCCCCACAGTACAGTGGAACAAAATGCTGTTTAAAGGTAATTTGTCCAATCACCATCACTAAAGTAATTGTTTTTCTGTAAAATATAGTAAAAAAAACCCCCGAAGCATAAGAAGGGTTTACAAATGTACTTGGAAGCTGTTTCATTTCATGATGCCTCTCACAAGTAGCACTTTTATTTTTGCTGAGTTTTCAAGTACAGCCAATCCCACATCTGAAACCACCTGTTATTTCACTCCCACAAGCATCAATCAATCAGCTAAAGTATATCTAATAAAATCAGCAATTCTGATTGCTGGGGTATAACACCACAATTTGCATGTAAACACTTCAAGGGAATTCCCCCATCGGAAGCAAAACAGAGTGAAAGGTGGTGGATCTTGTCTTTGGGGAGTTTTAATGGAGCCTACAAAGCTCCACTACAAAGGGAACCTTCAGACGTTACAAAGGGAACCTTTTACGTTTAGTTTGGGTTTTGCCAAATTAAACAGCACTGTGAAATTATGTATGAGCCTTACATGGGTTCTGGCCCTGCTGTCACTCTTGGTACACAGGATCCCCAAGGCCAAAGAGCCATGAGATGGACTGAGTGTAGCCAGGGCTGGCCAGTGAATCCTCAAGGCCAAAAGCCTTGAGTATCAGGAGGAACTGGGCTCCCAAACTCCCTGAAATTTGTTTGAAAATCTCAGTCTGTCAGGCATTGGCCTCCAACATTAATGTAATGTAGCCGCATCAACATATTCCTCCTCCACTCCTGTTTTTCTGGCTTGATGGGTCAGTCTTCTCAAGAACCAGGAAACAATTCAGCCAAGAAAGAACATTTTCAATGTCTTGTGTATAGCCAGCAATCCATTATCGGGAGAAATAACCCCAAACATTGGTCTTTCACCAACAAGTAGACACAGGGATCACCCTGTATAAAGGACTGGAATTCTATTTTGGATCAGATGTTGTGAGAAGTGTCAGGAATGGTGAACTAGCTCTGGATTTGTATGTAACAGCCTGTCCACCTGTAGAGAAGCCGCTTCTTTCAATACATATGGATATATTAAATTGTGTTACGCCTTCGCTTGTGCATCCAGGTTAGATAAGGAAAGACTCAGCCAAAATCCGTGCGGTTGGTGGGAAGAATCCACCCAGCTCTTAACAGGCTTTGTGCGAGAACCTGGAAAAAAAAGGACTTTCCTGAGTACCTGTAGGTAAAGGTACAAAGGCACCAATATGCAAACTTGTCTCAGGTATAAACAAATCCTTTACATTTATTGAAAAAGGTCTTGTATTTCTTACCTAGAGGTAGTTCCGTTTTGAAGGCTGAGTGTGGTTTGTGGTTTTATATTTGCTCACCTGTATGAAATCTCAGAGCTACATGTAACAACATGGGATGTTTTTAACTATTTCCTTCCAGATGTTATAGCGGTACCTGGCAGCAGCATTTGAACTGCAGACAGTTGGGGTTTTGTCAAGGGAGAAGTGATTCTGTAAACTAATATGAAGAAGGGGCTGCTGCCTGCAACGCATCAACATTGATACATGAGATGAAATACTGTGACCTCTTCTTCAGTTGTTTCTGATTTCAGTGTGTATGCAGAGCTAAACCTACAAATAATTGAGTTGCGTCTGTCCCGGTCTCCTGAGCGTCATGTTTACACTGTAATGATATCTCATTGTTTTGATCCGTTTGATTATTCTGATCCCTGGAAATTGTAATGCTGGTTTTAGTTCATCACAGAAAACTTCTTCGGGTTTACAGCTTAAAGTATTCTAATGTTGTTGGGACCTCAGTGTTAAAGTTTTCCAGTGCTCTCCTATAAAACATCAGTTGGGATTTTTGTGTTATATTGTAAAAAGTCTAAGTAGAGCATTTACTTCTGGTTGTTCCTTTACTACATCCTCTGTGATCTTTACACTTGACATGTTACCAAGGGGTTCTGATTTACAATGGGCCTGCAGATCTGTGGAGTAACGGGTCTGACTCCCTTTGGCTTTCTACCTGTGTAACTTGACTGATGCCAGAGGAGTCACAGCAACAGAAATTCAGAGTTGCCTGGGGCTGTATCAGGAGAAAGGGAAGCCAGCAGTGTTTGGCGGGTCTCGTCATGATTCCTACAGCTCAGTTTTTGTTTATTTTTCTGTTAAATGGGACAAAACTGTTGGAGTTGGAAGAAAAAGTGTTTCACACCTATGTGCCATCTGAAGCTGTTGAGAAAAAAGATGTGATGCTAAAAACATTGTCCTAACCACATGGGTTTGTAGGCCATTAGTCTGTGGAGTTGACTAGTGCCTTTGGGTATTTGGGGAGAGATCATTAAAACAACTTTCTTGTTTAACATCTGGTTGGCTTCTAATACGTTCATTAGCGTGGTGGTCAAGCACGGTTGGGGCACGCAGGCTCCTTGCGGCCAAAGATTGGGTTACGTTCTGTTGGCTTTGTTGTTGGTTTGGGGATTTATTTGATTGGTTTGGCTTATTGCTTGTTAATTCAACCCCCTTTTTTTTTTTAAAAGGGCAATATTGTTCTTTCTTACTGAGGGTGTGAATGTCCTGTTAGATCCCACAGAATCCCCTCTGGTGCTTTACAGAGGAAAGGAAGGAACATGCCAGAGGTGTTAGCCCCATATGAGATCTCAGAAACTCCCAATGAGATTAAAGGTTTGGGAAGAGGGATAATATTGCTGTGCAGGGGAATCTGTAGGTCTTTTCTATGCTTTAGTGATGCTCAAAAGTTGACTCAATACAGTCTGCAATGTTTTACCACTTTGCTTCACACTACTCTGTTCTCCTCTGGGCACCCAGTGCCATCCCAAGCTCTAGGGTGTAAGACAGCAGCAAGACACCCACCTGGGGAAACCTTTTCTCAAACATTACTCAAGACATTCTCCTTCATCTGTTTTTCATAATGGAAAGGATAAGTTATTGCAAAAGCTTTTCCATCTATTTGAACCAGTAATGACCATTTCATCATAACTTCATTTCCTGACTGTTGCTGATCCTTTATACGCCAGATTTTTGACAGTATGCCTCTCAATCAGATCAAGAAATGGAAAAAAAGGAAGGCAGCCCATAGAGCAGGGGTTCCCTTTCCTGAAATATTCACCAGACACTTTCCTGAGGAAGCACTTGAAGGTATCAGAGAGTTTTGTTTTCTATTCCCTGTCACCCCCCAACACCCTTTTTTTCAGCTCCATCATTAAACACTATTTCACAAGCAAGTGGTTTTCTTCTTCCCAGCTGTTTCCATATTCAGCTCCATTTCATCCTGTACCGTAGCAGAACCTGCAATTCTGAAATCACAATTAGTTACCATGGAAAGCAATTCAATCCCATAATAAATACACTCGAAGGCTGCTCGCTCAGCTGGGGACTGCAAAATAAAAATAAAAGAGAGTCCTCTGGAGAGCAGGATCCTGCATATACATTTATGAGCAAGTGTGTGCCTGAATGTACATGGGCTAACACAAGTTTTTATCATCTTTCCTCTGTATGTGGGCTGTCAGTGAACACAGACAGCACAGCAAGCCCCAATGAGATGCAGCCTCTTGCTCCCCACCCTATATTTTGTTTCCCCATTAACACTCTCATCCTGTTGTTGATACAACTTTGTTTTGCACTCATTCTGTTTCACTTTCAGGACTAGACAGGAACATGATGCTGCTCCTATGTTCCTCCATTCTTGTACAAACACACAACTGGTGGCTGCCTGGGGCCAGCTTCACCATCCTGTTAATCCCACAGAGCAGGGACAACACTGGGAGAACATTACGTCTCACCTCAAGGCATAGATGCAACCCCATGGTGTTTATCAGCTCCTGACATTTTCCAGACAATGGGATGAATTTGCAGCTCATCATCTTGCTTAAGGGGTAAAAATGGATGGGGAAATAGAAGTTGTATTGGATCAGCTGTTTGTCCTCAGTAATGACATTTCCCCTTCTAGGGTCCGGTTTCATTAACTGCCTGGAAGGGCTCTGACACTGCATCAGACCAGAGCAGCAAGCTGCCAGCTTCTCATACAAAAGCATAAACAACTCATTGCACTTCTTCAGAAGTTGATTAACTGCAAGTTCCAGCCCAAATGCTCAGTCATGTTCTGAATCAAGAGGCAAAAAGACAATCATGAGAAACAGCATCACAGTTGTTGGATTTAAGTAGGGTGGAACAAGTGCAGCTGGTCTGATACTGAACTCTAAATAATCTATCACATTGATTAGCTCTTTAATTAAAGAATGGGTTCAGCCAGTGAATCTCTCAACTCTTATTAAAGGAAACAAGAGGGCCAGTTATTGCTGCATCCCACCCATGAGCCAGTCGTGTGCACCCTACGGTTTCCACCTAAGGCTACAACTAAGCTTCCCTCCCCATGCAGTGGGCTGCCAAAGAAGCGATTCTCCATCAGAAACCTTTGTCTGAAGCAGATTAAAAGCATATTCTCCCCCATTTGGATAAATTAACAATTTTCATGGGAGAATCTCCCTCTCTGTCAGCTCTGGGGAGGACTGGAGGCAAGACTTGACGCTTCTGCTTATGGTTCCTGGTGACCAAACCTTTGATGTATTTGCACATCACCTCTCTGTGCAAAGCCAAGGAATAAGGATCCTGGGCTAGAGCTGCTCCCTTCAGAGGAGATGTAGTGATCTTGGCTTTGCTGGTTTGGGAGGCAGAACAGAAGCTTGGCACATCCATCTCCTGCCCCTTGACCATGAAGGACCCTCTGCCCCAGTTCTGCTGGGGACAGCAGCAATATGGAAACACTGCTGGACATCATTATTTATGGTGTTTTAGTCATCCTGAAAACAAAGTAGATGCTACCAGATGTGACTTTTAATACAGCTAATTATATCATTAGTGTCAGTACCATTTAACTACTGCCCTATACATCCCCTGGCCCAGCACTGCCATGACAATGACTTGGATGCACACCTCAGTGAGAAGGCACCAGGACCAAGTGAGGTGTCACAGATTTCTGCCCCTCATACTAGGGTGAGTTGGCTGCTAAAAAATACTCTTTGGGGACAAGAAACTATCTAAATTAAGACAAATTTTGTAAATTCTCTGCCCTCAAATACATTTCTATGCTCTCATCACCATGCAAGTTCTTGTTTCTCAACAGGGCTCTCATCTCAAAATCCAGTGAAGCAAAAGTATTCATTAAATGAATAAAAACCAATCCCACCCAAAAGCAGTGTGCAATCCTTCCTCCCTCTTTACTCAGGATTTCCCCACCACTTGAATGGCTCAGAGGAGATTCTGGTGGGTGTCCAAGCTGTTCATCACATGGCACAAACCTCTGACTCTGTGGGGCATATGAACATGTTCAAGAGCTGTGTCCAGCCAGGACATGATGCAACAAGAGCTATCGAGGCTACTGAGCTCCATAGGAGAGCAAGAAATTGCTCTTTCTCCCTCCTCGCTTGTATATAGCTGGGGTCAAATCACTGCTGATGGGTTTTTGTAAAGTTTAATGGTGTTAACAAATATACACACAAAGAATGGAGCCTTCTCTTTTTGGTGAGAAGCAAACCACTCTGTTATGAGCTAATAGATGATGCTTGGAAACAAAAAACCTCGCTAATTTATTAAACCCCTGCCCTGAAAGCTGCACACATCAGCTCCACTGAGTTAGCAAGATCAGCTGGGATGGACAGGCTGGTGGGTCTCAGGCTGTTCATCAAGATCCAGCTACTTCACTGGGATGTGTCATCATGGCGCAGCAGTGGTTGGCAGCAGTTTTGAGGTGATGTGTGTGTTTGGAGAGGCTGATCCCCCAGACAGCAACCAGGGGCATTTTCTGAATTAGGGGTATAAAGAGACAATGGATGGATGATTTGAAGTCTTAAGCAGCAACCTGAAAACAGCATGTTTGTGGAATCAGAAATCAGTTTAAAAATAAAGAAAATGATTCAGCTGTCACTGCAAACCCCTTGTGGCTCTTCCCCTCACTTGGGAGAGATGAATCACTTGGCTTGCAGATGAGAGACTTGTCCAGGGGCTACTGCACTGGGATCACATAGCTCTACAGGGGGAATGTGCAAACCAGCAGGGAGACAGATGTTGTGGAGATGTGCCCAAAGCCCCAAGAATAAATCCAAGCATCCAGTAGATATTCTGCAGTAGAAGACAAATAGTGTAATACAGGATTCTTCTTCTGGAGATTAGGGGTTCAGCTGCAGGGTTTAAGTGCAATGGGATTGTTTTACTCTTTTGGTGATTATCCCCTCAGCTCATCATCTCACATGGGACATCACCAGACATGCCTCTGCCACCTCTTTAAAACCACCAAAGTCCTTGAGGTTCCTCTAACTGCTTTGTGCTGCAGCTGTTTCTTGGTCTAAAGCAAAAAACAACTTGGCAAAACCATTTTTTTGTGTGTGTTTTCAGATAAAATAGTGCCAACAGTACTCAAGACTGCAAACAAAAGGAATCCAGTGGCTCTTGCCTGCAAACCTTCTATTGAAGGCTGGTGCTCAAGGGCTTTGGTCCTATACTCCTCTTACCCCTTTCTGCCCCAGCCCTGAGAAAATGAGCTGGAGAGGAGGCTGGGCACTGTCACCCCATTCAGCAAAGAGGTTTTCTGCTCCTTCCACAGCTTCCCATATGGAAGACCTCTGGGGAAGGTAGGGCTAGATTTCCAACCCACTGGCAGCACCTGTTGCTGCTGTTCTCTGGATATTGCTCAGTACTGATCCAAGAGTGACACAAATACAACCTGGCCAGCCAGCACCTTTCTTAAGGTCATTTAAAAGGAAAAAAACCCGATATGAAAAAGCCCTAGAAGCTAAATTTTGCCCTAAGGATGGTGCAAACCCAAAGCCATATTGCAGAAGCCTCCTTCCTGCTGCCCACCACACTCCCCAGGTATCGGTTCTTTCCAAAGTGACTCCAGCTGAAGAGCACCTGCTCATAAATATCCACAAATCCTCCCACGTCCTATTTACATCATCCTCCCTGTCCTTTGGTGGGGGGAGAACATGAGGGAGGGAATGACTGACTCACCATCTCTTATTTCTCAAATTTCATGTGGTTTGAGAGCTTTCCTTGCATTTTACATGAAGCCGCTCGCTCCTTTTATAACCTTCATTACCCATTAGAACGGGCACATGCAGCCCCAAATAGCTCTTGAATTTATAAATCCGGAGCAATCAATGTATTTTATTTTGCAATTATTGCCCTAAACAAAGGGGCTATTTCAGCCCCGCTCAGATGTGCTCGGTAGGTAATTCCTCTCATTGTCTGCTAATTGCACGGATCTGCTAAATGAGCTCTAAAGGTTCTATCAGTATTCATTAGGCAGAGGCTACCATGCATTTTGTGCCAAATTAAAAGATAACTCTTGCCTCTGCCTGTGACGTAGCTGAGCTGCAGCCCAGCAAAGAATTCTTACTACAGGTGTGTTACGGGTCCTTCTTCAAGCCTGGTTCTGGAGGTTACTCACTGGTTTTACTTAATGGCCATGCAAAGAAGTGAGGTGTGGAGGTTTCCCT
Source organism: Upupa epops (assembly GCA_013397515.1). Classification (NCBI taxonomy): domain Eukaryota; kingdom Metazoa; phylum Chordata; class Aves; order Bucerotiformes; family Upupidae; genus Upupa; species Upupa epops. The sequence continues at coordinate 148,527 of VZRI01007521.1, read as the reverse complement.
GAGGATTTTCAGTGTGGGAAAACGATGGCTGAAATCCAACATATTCACAAATACCCTCCCATGAGTAGTCCCAAGCCAACATCTTTGGGTTGTCTCAGTGTTCCCATAGGCCGAATGCCCAGGGTCACTACCCCAAATGTGCAGAAGATGCTGCTGGTGGCCCCTGGGGCAGGGGAAGAGGATGTGACCATCCTCTGGATGGGGTAATGTGGAGCCCCAGCTGAGCTAAGAAAACCAGAACTCATGAGAGCTGAAATCAGTAAAACTGGGGGCAAGGTGATGGGTCTTCTATACCATCAGGATTGTGCTGTAGAGTCAGTAACAAATGATTAATTCTTACTGCCCCTCTCCACCCACAGAAATGTCAGTACAAGCAAGAGCCTGTTCCCTGAGCCTTGGTTACCTTGAGCCCTCTTGATTACACGCTTCCACTTGGCAAGATACAAGTTTTATCTCTATCCTGAGTCACACTGCTCCAAGTTTGTTGGCCAGAACCAGCTCCTGTGTGCAAGGACCCAGCAGCTTTAATTGTTCTAAACCAAGTTATCTTGAACACCTCTGCAGCTTTGGAGGTGTTCTCAAACCCTCATGTTTGTTCTCAAACCCTCATTTCCCATCAGCCATTTAAATGGCTGTTAAGAGCTGTACTGAGGTCAGCTCCAAAGAAATATGCCCTGGAATCTTCTGGAGAGGATAGTCCATCTCAGAGGAGCCTGGTGAGGTTAAGGACAGCTGAAGCCCTGGAGGAGCAAATGGGGAAGTCTCTTCTGTCCTTCTGTCTTTTTTGGTTTTTTTTTTGGTTTTAAATCAAATCATCACTTGGAAGTTGGTCCCCAGGTCAAAATGCAAGCCTCTAGCACAAACATCTGTGTGGCAGCCCATAGGTTTGTGATGCTAAAGGTAAGAAACTCAGAGTCCTGTGTGGACAACCACACTGAAGGGTTTGTCTGGAGCAGAAGGCAACACGTGGGGAGAGCTGGGAGCACCAGATCATGGGAACAGCCTGCCTCCGGGTATCATCACTGGAAATAAAATACCCACTTCCCATCAGGGGCCAAGGGTAGAGTATAATAGACATATAGTAGGGGATACAGAAGAACTCAAACGTGTGTACAGTAAGCCCTCAAGAAGATCTGGTATGAGTTTGCTGTGAAGATGCAAACTCAGCCTGCCAAGCCATTAATAATCCTGGATTGAAGAATCACAGAATCACAGAACCATCATGGTTGGAAAGGACCTCCTAGATCACCAAGTCCAACCATTCCCACACAAAAAAAGAGCCTAAATACCTGATAGATTGAAAAACATAAAATAACTCCCTCCATGCTGTCATTATAGCAGGTCACGAAGCACCATGTCTATATGCTTCTTAAAGTGACTCAACCACTCCCTGGTAAGGCCACTCCAGTGCCTCACCACTCTTTCTGTAAAGAATTTCTTCCCAAGATCCAATCTAAGCCTCCCCTGCCTCAACGTCACTCAGACCATTCCCCCTGGTTCTGTCAGCCGTCACCAAGGAGGAGGCCAACACCCACCTCTCTACAATCTCCCTTCAGATAGTTGTAGAGGGCAATGAGGTCCCCCCTCAGCTTCCTTTACTCCAAACTAACCCTGCCCAGCTCCCTCAGCCTCTCCTCATCCACCATCTTCTCTAAACCCCTCACAAGCTTGGCAGCTCTCCTCTGCACACGCTCCAGCATCTCAATGTCTTTCCTATAATGAGGGGCCCAGAACTGAATACAGCACTGGAGATGAGGCCTCACAAGGGCTGAGTACAAGGGCATGTACCTGCTGACCACACTATTCCTGATCCAGGCTGGATCCTGTTGGCCTTCTTGGCCACCTGAGCACACTGCTGGCTCATGTGAAGCCAGCTGTTCACCAGCATCCCCAGGTCCTTTTCTACTGGGCATTTTTCAAGCCCCTCATCCCCCAGCCTGTAGCAGTGCCTGGAGTTGTTGTCATTGAAATGCTGGACCCAGCACTTGGCCTTCTTGTTCCTCAGACAATTGGCCTCAGCCCATAGATCCAACCTGTCTAAGTCCCTCTGGAGAGCCTTCCTGCCCTCGAGCAGATCAACACTCCCACAGCATTTGCTGCTGTCTGCAAACTACTGAGGGAGCTCTCAATGCCCACGTCCAGGTCATCAATAAAGACATTAACCTAGACTGGCCCCAACACTGAGCCCTGAGGGACAGCACTTGTGACCGGCTGCCAGCTGGATTTCACCCCATGAATCACAACTCCTGGGAACAGCCAGTTTTTAACCCAGTAAAGGGTACATTTATTGATGTCATGAGTTGCCAGTTTCTCCAGAAGAATGTCTGGAGAGATCCATCGTTTGCGTTGCTGAATGAAAAAAGAGCAAGGGTAGAGGCTGCACAATGTGTCTGGCTCCTCCAGAGATGTAACAAAAACCAACCAGGAAAGCTATACAAAAATCCATTAAAATACAATGAGGCCTAAGAAATACACAACATTACAACTCTCACCACACCATGCAGTGCTCCCAGAAGGCCTATTAAAGCAAGAGAGGAACATGGGCTCTCCTGCCGAAAGGCAGCACTTGTTGGAATCCCAGTACAGACAACTATGAGAAAAGTTCATAACCAGGGGATTGCTCGTGGTAAAGTATAACACCAACCCCCAAATCACAGTGGAGCGTAGGATTGGGCTCTAAATCATGACAGAAAGGGAAGAAACCACATTCCTTTAGCCAGGAGGATATTCCTTCTCTATAAATAATTCGTTAATATGTAAATTAAATAAGTGTAATTGTTAGAAATTTAATATTTAGAAAATACAGAATTATTTCCTTCTATATTTAGGTGGTTGCTTCTCTATTTAACACTGAAGGAAGCAGGTCAAGCAGGCAATGGCTCCATATCAGTATTGAACTGGAACAGAGCACCCCATGGTGTGTATTGCCCAGGGATTTAGGCTAAATAAATGAAGCTGGCCTTTCCCACTCAGTCAGTAAATATTTGGGGTGCTCAGTCACCATTACAGACACCTCACAGGAGAAAACACCCACCAGCACAGATACTGAAATCTCAAAGCAAATGACTTCACACTCAAGGGCAGCCACCAGTGCTTGTTTCTAAGCCAGAATAATGAAGAATTTGGTGAACTTGTTGCCTAAAGGCATCTGAAGTTACAAATAAATGATGTAAACTGAAAACCCATCAAACTATTCTTCACCAGTCACAGGGTCAGGTGAGGACTTGTGTGTATGGATGAACTGATAGCACATGACAGCATGGAAAGACAAACCTCAGCCTGTGTTTGCTTCAAGCACAAGGAGGATCTCTGCTGCTTCTAATGGATTTTAGGGCATCCAGAAGATTACGTTTAGGACACAGAATGTGGTGCAGGTGGTGCATGAATGATTCAGGGATTTCTCTCTCAGAAGACAAACGTGCCGGCATAAGCATTGCCTCTGCATTTCCAGGACAGAGCCATGTATTCCTTCCAGTACCTACTCAAACATTACTGCATCCTGGACTGCATCAAAAGCAGTGGGGCCAGCAGATCAACAGCAGGGCTCTACCTCTCTGCTCTGCCCCGGTGAAACCTTACCTGGAGTCCTGCATCCAGCTCTGGAGCCCCAATGCAAAAAGGATGAGGAGCTGTTGGAGCAAGTCCAGAGGAAGCCATGAAAATGATCAGAGGCCCGGAGTCCCTCTGCTGTGGGGACAGGCTGAGAGTTGGGTCTTCAGCCTGGAGAGGAGATAGCACTAGGGGAACCATGTAGCAACGTTCCAGTCCCTGACAGGGCGTGTCAGAAGGCTGGGGAACACTGCTCACAAGGGCAGGGAACAATTGGATGAGGGGTCATGGTTTGAAGCTGGAAAAGGGGAGATTTAGGTCAGACACGAGGAGAAAGTTATTTAATCTGAGAGTGGTGTNTTTCTTTGGAATGGGTTCCTGATCAGACATGAGGATCTTCAACAGATTCCTCACAAACCTTCTCTCATTATAAGAAGCAGCACTGTGTGTTCTATGACAATGTCATTGAAGAATGAGAAGTCAGTGACACTGATGGAAAAAGAATGGCAGGCACAAGACAAAACTACAACCCACAACGTGTTTTGGGATCATTGGACAGGAGAGTCCGTGCAAGACCAGCGCAAAATCTAAATGCACACAGCTCTTCGGTGCTCTCTAATCCTTTAGTTTAAAATAGTTCCATTTTCTTAATCGTATCATCATATCGTTGCCTATCTACACAAGAAAAAGATTATGGAATGTGTTAAAATAAATCTACAATGCCTGGAACAGGCTGCCTAGAGAGGTGGTGGAGGCCCCATCCCTAGAGACACTCAAGGTCAGGCTGCATGGGGCTCTGGGCAATCTGGTCTGGTGAGTGATGGCCCTGCTTGTTGTAGGGGGGTTGGACTGGATGACCTTTGGAGATCCCTTCCAACCTTATGATTCTATTAAGGCCTTGCATATCGCCCTTCTTGGCTAAAATCACCAACTTCGCCACTAACTAAAACCCACTGCAAAGGTATTTCTCACTGGTGGCGTCTGTGCAGCAGCAGAGGCTGAGCAGCACCAACCAGAAATAGCAACACTCTTCAGTTAGCTTGAACAAGCTGCACTTCACCAGGTTTCCCTTCACAACAAAGGGAGGTGACACAAAAATAATTCCATAAGCCTGCTGGCTGGAAGATTCCTGTGGAAGAGGTGCAAGGATGAGAGGGGAGAAATCCCAGCTGGGAATTTCCAGTAATGCAAGATGAAGGGGAGCACAGTCTGAGCTCAGATGCCCATAAGCTAGAGATGCCCAAGTGGTTTCTCTATAACGTAATTTTAAATGTTAGAAGATTCAAAATAAAAGGTGTTTTGAATTTGAATTCAACCTCTTGCTAGACTGAAGCCATTCCTATGTATTGAGCCTCTAACATCAAGTTAAAGGAAATATTATTCCCCCATCACTTTTACTGGCACCAGAATCTGCCCCACTGTGTGAGGGGCCCTTCATGGCTACATCCTCATTCTTTAGAGGAACATCTTACTGAGCTAAAGAAAGGTGGGGAATTATTTACTATCTATTTATGTCTTACAGCTTGTTTTCCATCAGAAGAGCTTTGCTGGTTTCAGCCAATTGCCTATTTTAAGTCTTGATAAGAACTGCTTTTAGGGATGGAAAGAGAAGGGGTTTGTATGACACTGACTATTTAAAACACACTCATGGCAGCTGCCAAGGACAAGATCTTTCCTGTGGCCCTTCAGAAAGGGTAAATAAAGTCACATCAAGCATGATGGAGCAGCTCCATCATGATCCCCGGTTGACATTGTGCCCTGCTCATCTACTGCTCAGGCTGGTACAGCTGTATAGGATGGGAATAAAAGAAATAGCTTGTCTCCTGGATGATAAAGAGATTAATTTATCTTAAGCTAAACTACAAATGTACCATCCTTCCCAGCTCTATGATGTGCCTCCAACTGTTGGTCCCCTTGAAATGTCACAGAGAAGGGACCATGATACTGTGACATGGCTGGGTCACCATATGAGCAGAACTTTAAGATTTGAATGACAAATAAGGATTAGATGTAAAACACTACATTGTGTGACTACTTGTTACACCACGACATGCCAGGTCAGGCTGACAAGTAAACATGTCCTCTTTGACTTCCCAAGTTATTTGAGGTACTCTGGACATGATGGGGGAAAGGAAATCCACTGGCAGGGGTGCAGAATGGCACCTACCCCTTATCCAACCCCAAATCTAGCCCTTCCTTGATGACTCTCACAGCTAAATCCAGCTACAACCCGCGCTGTGAACATCAGGGGGATTTTTCCCAGTCCACTTAGAGCATACATTTGGTTGTAAGACATCTTTGAGATGAACAAGTTCAACCTCGGACTCAGCACTGCCAGGTCACACCTAAGCCACACCTGGCTGTGGTACTTACAATCCCTTTTTCCCATTGTGTACACGCCAAGCGATATAGAAGTCCATAAACCCCTTTTCTAGCTGGGGTAACAGATGACATTAACACGGGACAGTCTTGCTCTCACCATGTAAAGAGAAATTCGTGCTGAGGGGGAAATAAAATGAGTACAGTGGCCTTTCATCTCAATCATTGATTACGGAGACTGATGGGAAGCTGCAGCCCCATGTGGTTCCTCTCCAAGGTCCCACTGCCTAGGTTGAGGCAGAGGGGAAGCTACCACGAGCATCTACCAGGGAGACAGGGGAGGATGGAAGGGATGTCTCTAGGAATTGCTGAGGGAGGGAGTTTGCCCAGGAATGTTATTAGAAGGGAAGCTAGTTGCTTGTTCTTTCCCAATACCTCATCTTTAATGTTTAAGTGTGCCTGTGCATACTGTGTACCCAAACCCTGACACTCTGTTCTGTGCTCACCTTGTTCTTGTTTGGTTTTCAGCTCCATTTTGGTGCTGCTGAGAAGCTTCACTCACAAGGGGTCATTTACCCAAGAAAATGCACCCACATCCAAGTTTAGCTCCCCCAAAAGTTTCCTCACCCAAGTTTTACTTGTGTCTGACTATTTACAGGATTAAGAACAGGATTTGGTTTTGCAATCTATGGAGAAGTTTGGGCTTCATTTAGGCAGAAGATGCCATTTTTTCCTCACCCAGGGAGCATCTGCAGCTCCAAACATGGGTATGGCACCAGGACAGGGTTTGCCTTGTCCTACACTGGCAGATAATCAGAGACAAGCAATAAGCACCAGAGCTCTTTAGGGGTACCAAAGCTTTTCTCTGATTTCTCAGGGTCCTTTTCTCCAGAAACACCAAAGGATGTTGTGATCTGTTCAAATGAAAGACTCCCAGAGGAAAATCCCAAAGGCCAACTGACTGCAGCACCAGCCAGGAGGCAGCTCTGTGCTCAAGACATCAGCAAGAAAAATGTAATGGAAGAAATACCATTTTCTTAAGACTAAAGGTTTACCACTAGAGCCCCTTATGCACCAGCTGCCTCTCCTGTGCTCTCTCTCTCTCTTCTCCCCTCTGAGGATAAGCAGCTGCCTGGCCCTTCATTTCATTTTATTCACCCAGGACTCCTGCTGGCAGTTTCTTGCAGAACATAGTGAACTTCTAATTAGCAGCCAGGTGATGTCTCCTGCAACTGGTGAACAACATGTTGGGTGCTCAGCTGTGACACTGGGCACCCTGCTCTCCCTTCTGCATGTGCTGGCCAAGAGAAAGAAGAGCTGAGGTGTTGTTTGCCGTAATATTTAACACTCAAATTCTGATTTCTGAAGCTTTGATCAGGTTGTTCCATTTCATTATCTGCTGGGGATGAGATGCGCTGGGGTGAGCAGCCTTGTTCTCTAGCCATGGGGATCCTCTGCTCTGGGCTGTAAAGTGATAGTCATTCAGGAGTAGGAAGGTGAGTCTCAGTAACATGAAGGGGGCAGGCAGGAGAGGATGTCTGGAGACGTCTGCTCTACTCAAGTGTTGGCTTATTCCAGGTCTGTTGACCCATGCCTTGGTCCATCAAATAATAATTCAAGCAACTTATCTAATTAGAGCCAAGGGGGGAAGAGGAGAACGTTCATCTTTAGTTATTTCCCAGAGGTTAAGAAGAGTCAGTTGAGCAGGGAAGGGATGTGTTTCCTTCCTCTGCTCTCTTCTGGAATTCCCATGGCTGCTGCTCCAGGTATGGGCTCCTACAGACAGCAAAGTTAAAAACCTACTAAAAACGCCTCTGAACTCAAATATTACAGAGAACCTTCTCCATTGAGAGCTCTGGGCTATAAAATACTTCCTGATGTGTATTGATGTAGGAGAAAGTCTCTAATACATAATAATGCTACTTGGTCTTTTTCTTGCAATTATTTCTGCACCACATCCTTGGGATTTCCCAGCTGAGCACTATGAAGTGGCCAGAGAACAAGCTTTGTGTTGCCCTGGCTGCTCAAAAAAAAAAGGAAAAGAAAGATGCAGATGATTCTGGAGAAGTCAGCTCCTGTGGCCTGGATCTGGGGTTCT
>VZRI01007521.1:129074-140480 GCA_013397515.1 Upupa epops | reverse complement strand
GGAAACAAAAACCCCCCCCCCCCCCCCCTACTCCATGGGGTCTGAGGTGAAGGTGCATAGCAATATCTCAGAACAGCAAATCAGGGCTGAGGGCATGGGCCCCGCCTGGTAGGATGAGGAGGAATCTGTCCTATTGATATTATCATCCCCCTGACATTCAGCTGCTCTGAAAAAGCAAAATTTCTCCACATGAATGAACTTCCACACAAGAACCATGGAATCATTCTGATTGGAAAAGACCTTTGAGATCATCCAGTCCAACCAATAACCCTACTCTGCCAAGTTCACCACTAGATCAGATCTCTAAACACCACATCTAAACAATCTTTAAACACATCCAGGGACGGAGACTCAACCAACACAAGCTCATTTACTTATTTTCCTTTAAATATCACACATTATTATTATTATTTCTATTGTGTAATCACTGCTCTCCACTTTTGGGGTGGGTTATTGATATGCAGGAGCAGAGACTCTTGTATGAGCGGCTAATTAGCACTCTAGGTCCTGATGGTCCTAGTGTGCCCAGAACCTGTCCTCTGCCCACCGTCACTCACTGTGTGACTCCAACAGCACCGGGAACATGGCAAGGATCCAGCAACTGCCCTGCTGATGGCCAGTTCCTACAGTGGTTCACCAGGGCTCTCAGCTGACGTAAGAGCTTGCGTCACCATGCAGTTTTGCAGCTGTCCCTGGAGACAGGAGAAGTCTGGTTTGATAATTATTTAGATTTCTCATGAGCTCCAGAGGTTTCTGAAAGGTTTTTCCTTTCACTGTCCTGTGCAACCCTGTTGTCATGGTGACTGGAGCAGGATGCTGGACACCGGCCTGGTTCCATTGCTCAGAGGACAGGCTGGGCAAGTGATGAAGCTTATGGTTTGCAATGGGGTTTTGCCAGGCCTAAGAAAAGTGTATAAACTAGCACCACAACAACAAAGAAATATTTTCTAAAACAGACTTAGAATTTTTTGCTTCACCATCATGAGCAGAGATTCAAGGTTCTCTGTATTATGACCCTAATGCCAATATATACCCTGCAGGTATAATGGTGATAGTAACTAAAGGCACCCACAAATGGTTAGAAACCCAGTCATGAGACTGAACTATGGTTTCATTTCCACAGTTTGAGCAGTACTGAAGTAAAACTGGTTTGAGTGGCTCAGGAGCTGGCACCAGCCAAACCTGGGCTGCAACCTGGACCACTCCAAGGTAACAATTTTAGTGGTGCCAGATAGCTGAGCATTTGTGCTCCACCACGTTTCAACCTCTGGTCTACATGAAAGCCCAGGGCTCAATCTTAAAACATCCCTATCAATATTTTACATTTCTTAGTGTCAGACAATTGATAAAATATCACAAAACACCGAACAGGTGTTTATCTTAAAAAAATTAGTAGAGGCCAAGATGCTCCTTTCATATTTTTTACTACCAGGCAAATGTTCCTCCTTAATGGATGATGTTAGTGCAGATCCAGTCGCAGCATTTATATTACATGACCTTTGCTGAGTTGACTTATTAACTGTTATAAATAACTACTCTTAATACGCAGGAGGGGTACTAGCAGCTCCTGTCATGATTCAGGAACAATCACCAATTCATTTCCCACTGATAATCCCTGAAGTATTTAAATAACAAGAAGACAGCATCTGCATATCTCCCCAGAAGTAAGTCACCACCCTGAAAAATACTTGGTGGGAGCTCTCAATGGCTTTAGCACAGTCACTTTAATGAGAAATTATGCTAATATGTGTGGAAGTGTTTCATTTGCCTAAAAAATACCCAAATTGTGAGCACAGGAAGGTGTAGGACAGCCCAAATGACCACAGGCAGGTTGGATGGCAGGATCTGTTCAAATAAGTAATGGAAAAAATTAGGGGAAAAAAGAGGCAAGTCCGAACCAGATCTAGCTATAGCTCCATCTTCAATGGATCTTGTTTGGGATTTAACTAATGCATTTCTGCATTGTGTGACACCACGTTTAGGGCTCACTGCACTCAGCTACCCTAAAATGTTCCCTAGAGCCCTGGAATGCAGCGGAGTTTCAAGTACCATTTAAAAATAAGCCCAGACACAAGTACTGTCTTCAGCCATAGAGGTGGAGAAGATGCCTACTCTATACTAGTGTGGAGCTCAAGGATATGGTTTAGTGGTGGGCTTGGCAGAGTTGAGTTCATGGTTGAACTTGCTGACTGTAGAATCATAGAAACCTAGAATGCATGGGATTGGAAAGGCCCTCCAAAGGTCATCCAGTCCAACCCCTCTACTACAAGCAGGGCCATCACTCACCAGACCAGATTGCTCAGAGCCCCATCCAGCCTGACCTTGAATGGCTCCAGGGATGGGATCTCCACTCCCTCTCTAGGCAGTCTGTTCCAGGGATTCCCCACCCTCAGATTCAAGAACTTCCTCCTCATGTCCAGCTTAAATCTACCCTTTTCCAGCTTCAAACCATGACCGCTTGTCCCATTGTTCTCTGCCCTATTGAACAGTTTTTCCCCAGCCCCCTTTCAGGGACTGGAAGGTTGCTGTAAGGTCCCCCCTTTATGAACTTTAAGACCATTTCAAACCTAAATGGTTCTATGATTTTCTGATCAGCAATCTCCAGGTTACTCATCTCATTTTGTTTCTGAGTGTTTCTAGACTTGTTAATTTTGCATTCAGTGAGGGAGACATGATAAAAACCAAGATGTCCCATGGGTTCCTGACACTTCTGACCCACAAGCCATGGGTGGCCCCATCATGAGGCATCTGGAGTGGGCTGCGGAGCTGAAATCCAGGGCTTGACCCTCAGGAGGTGAGACAAACCCCATCCTGAGCAAAAATCCTTGAATAATTTTGTAGTGAGGATGCAATGCCGTTACCAAAATCCTGGGTTCCTAATTGTAGGCTTCAAAAGTTGTATTGGTTCAAATGAAACCAGCTTTTTAGTCAAATGAAGATACAAATATTCTCCTGTCCACAAAGCTTTCTGGGAGCTGAAAAAATCATGAGGAAGTCTCTCGTGAATGAAGCCTCTGGTCTGCTGGGTAAATTTTTAATGGGAGTTTCTGCAGCTCCGTTCAACAAATTCCTATTCCCTTTGACACTTTCATGAAGTATTTCTCGTAGCCAGGCAAAACCACTGTATTTCTGGAGATCTTAATTCACAAATATTGTCTTTAAAGTAGAGGCTTTTTAAGAGAGATTTAAGCGAGATCCAGAAATCCAAGTATTCTCAATTTACAATAGAAATAATAACTGATTTTTCTAGTGAAGAACAACTGCATCAGTAAGAATCTGCATGTTTTCATTATTTATGAGCAGGGAGGCTAAACAAGAGCTGGAAAAGGCTGGAGCTGCCCAGTCCTAACACAGCAAAAGGAAAGAGCAAACTCAAAGTCATTCTTCTGTCAGTGACTCATGGCCAATCCTCTGGGCATCTCCCCACTGCGGAGAGAAGAGCTTGTTCTTAAGAGAAATGACTTTGATCCATGAATTGATAAAAATCACTACATGCCACAAGTGACAGATGCCTACTGCTCAGAAATTTTCTCCCCAGGTGCATTTCTTTTGATGAGCCAGAAATATTTAAGGAAGTACAGTACAACACAATTAATGCTTGTTACAGAATTACAGAATCATGGAATGCTTTGGGTTGGAAGGGACCTTTGGACCTTCTCCTGTTCCACTCCCTTCAGTGAGCAGAGCCATCCCCAACCAGAGCAGGTTGCTCAGAGCCCCAGGGTCCAACCTGACCTGGGATGGTGTTATGGTTTCACAGGAAGCGGACACGGTGCTTTTTCCATACACATTCCTTTCTGTTAATGGTTCACCCTAAACATGGCTAAGCCATTACAGATGGTTCCAGGAGTAGGATTTCCACAGCTTCTTGGGCACCCTGGGCCAGGATCTCACCACTCTCTGTCAAAAATATCTTCCTCTATCTAGTCTGAATTCTTCAGCTCTCAGAGGAAAGTCTTTGCCTTCCTGGTAGAAGAGAAATCTTTCACCTCTCTGCAGAATTTGGTGTCAGTGCCAGCCAAGGACAGGCTTGATGAGTCCTCTTTGGGGCCACACTACAAAAACCAGTGTGGAGAGCTGCTTCTCTGAAAGACCAGCCCATGCTAATTACTCATTAGCACAAGCGGGCATCTCAGAGCTGGTCCTGTAGCTATGGTGAACATTTCTTACCAGGTCTATGTTCTTTTTTGCCTCTTGCTGATGACATTAAGGAAATTTTAATTGAGTACATGCTGATTTAGGCCACACTTTATGTTTTGAGCCAGCTGCTGAGCAGCATCCACAAACGCAACCCCCCTTTGACATTTAGAAGTCATTAACCCCAGATATTTTTCTACAGCTCAAAGGCTGTTATCTCCACTCCTCAAAAGGATGTTTCAATACAGACAACATAGACCCAGGTTTTTTTTACAGGAGAATTACCATAATTGAGTTTAAGGTCTGATCCAGACTGCAGAAGCCACAATCGTGAGACCACAACCAAGTCTGTGGTATCAAGTTTTGACATCTTCCAGGTCAAGCTCCAGGTGAAGACCAAGGTTTGTCTCCAGCACCAATATCCAACTGTCCCCAAAGCCTCCTTTTCTCAAGGTTCAGTTCATCTTCCAGACCAAGATGTGCTCAGTAAATAATCTGCTGTTATTAGTGGTTTGTTCAATGTCTTTATCTGAGCATTTAAAAGATCTTTAATCAAGCTTCACAACCCTCCTTAGCTGGTGGCACTATCCTGGCTTCTGACAGGCTTTGTTGGACCACAGAAGGTTAAAAGACCCGCAAAAAAAACAAAGCGTAGGACTTGCAAATTTGCACCTGTTTATTCACTGAGGGCACAAAACAGCCTTGAGGGAACAATTGCAACCAGGACCAGACATACAAATAGGGTTTGTTAGTTTTCACTGGGATGATCCATGAAACACACAGCCCTGAATCTGCCTTTCCTGATCTGTCCAATATTGGGAATAGTTTGGTTTCTCATTAGCAGACCCACAAAAGCAGGGAGAGACCAGTCTCTCCATTTTAGGGGTGATTTTATTTCCTTTCACTTGGTGCAAAAAGCCCTCTTGGTTGTAGGAAGAGACCCTTAGAGTCTCACATGGAGAACCATGGGTGGTGCTTGACTCTTCCCCATGGGTTTGGTGCTCATCGAGTCCTATTTTTATCCTATTACTTCCCTTGAAACACCACAAATATTTCAGGCTGCTGACCAATTATCTCTGTGTGCTCTGATCTTAGAAGGTGCAGGGTTAGGATTTGCTGCTGTTGGTGTTAACTGTGATATTGGTGTCAGGAGGATAAAAATCTTACAAATGTAAAAGCCTCTGCCCAAGCAGCTGCATTTTATAAGTCACTTGATATTTTTCATTGGATATTACTCCAATAAATGTGGCCTGCTGGTCAGCTTAGCAATGTAAGTGCTGCTGCTGAGCTCTCAGTACAAGACAAATAAGCAAGTTTCAGCAATATGACTCTTAATATGTCCTAGGAGTTATTGTGAAATCCTAAGTGTGTCTTGCTTCCCACTAATTGCCAGCTTGCAGCTACATTCTCACTGCTTCCTTGAGGAGTTTCACCATTCAGACCTTTACAAAATATACGAGGAACTTAGAGGAGACATTTGCTATGATTGACTGGATATGGACATCCATATAAAAAATAATATGGGAAAGCATGAGCAGTATCTCTGAGTTTCCCTGAGTTTTATGGGCAGCTGAAGACCTGGGTGCCATCGTTACTAAAACACACTGCCCATAGGCAAAGATTTCCATTACCAGCTGTCAGTTCCACAGACAGAGAACAAGATAAAAAATTGGCCCTTTGTATGACGTTGAACAGAGGAAATTAATTGGGATTGATTCAGAAGTCTTCTAACTCCTTTCAAGTTTACAGTGATAAAATCATGACAATGAAGCAGGATGAAGTGGGAGGGATTTCAGCCTGGCCAGGCACAAAATGAGCTCCATGTGCAGGAGCACCTAGTATGCCCCCAAATATCCCCAGATATTTCCAAACAAGGATATTGATGATGGGTTTTTATTTAACCATCACTTATCATTCCAGCTGTGGGGCATGTTGCAGTTCTGCCCCGCAGTGAACAGCCACAGGGGGCTGGTGCTGCAACTTTGTGCTTTCTTCTAAGAGTAAAGCCTGTAAATGGTGATTATTTGTATTGCTTTTATAAATTACTCATTTCTTCTGTCTACTCAACTTTCTCTGCCTCTGGAAGATGATTCAATTAATACTCTTATACCACTAGACCATTCTGTTCCTACCCATAATCCTTATGGAAGAAATGCTGCCTTCTACTACTATTTTTTAAGCACAGCATCCCTGGTAAAAAAATTACTTCAGAAGATAATTGATGAGCATTAGTCTGCAATTTCATCCTATTCCCTTGCTTTGCTCTTTGCCATGCAGTGTTGCTGACCCTGAGATCCTTTAACTGGGAATTCCACAATGAGCAGCATTCTAGGTGCTTCTCCCAAGCCACCCAGGGCCATGCCTTCACCATCCTGAGATTTTCCCTTCTAGATCCACTTGTGGTCCAATTATGTATCAAGAAACTGAACAGACAGAGACAGATCCCTGGGGATGGCAATGACCAGAGGAGACAGCAGCGGGATGCCTGCAGGTCCAGGACTGTAGTTCTACACGTGGATTTCATTCTTAATTCCATTACTCAGGCACAAAGAAGGATCAAGACCCACCAGGCACATGGTGGAGAATCAGACCAGAGTGGTACCATGTCCTGCCTTGGCTGCAACATTTTTTCTTGTGAGCTAAAATAAAACATATAAATCGTTAAGTTTCTTGTGGGCCCCTGGGGGTAATAGTGGTGGAAATAAATTAATGTCTATTCATTTTGTGCTATAAAATAATAAAGCAGCACCAGAGTGAAGGAGGTTGCCAGAGCAATAATTCTGCAGTAAAACTCCCAAATTTTTCTCTGCAAATTCCCTGAGCCCTCTGGATACAAGAGCAAAACTAATCCCGACTCCTAGTTTGTGTAACTGCTATTTGCTCTTTTTATTCAGATGTATCTTGGTGCATCAACTCCCTAAGTCTAAGGGCACAGAGCATGTAGCTGAGGTTTTACTGGGAAGCAAGGCTGTGATCAATGGATAGAGGAAAATTCCTTTGAAAACTCTTTTTTTTTTTTTTGTGAAAATCACATTCAGATGAGCTCAGAACTGACTGTTACAGTGGTGGTGGTTGTGGTGGAGGCTGTTTCAATGCTGAATAAACAAGAGCCTTTTTTGGGTTTGATATGTATTTCTGCTTTTTGATTTGTACATGAAAACATCAACTATATTTTCCAATAGATGTGATACCCCTCCATACTCTCCCCAGCTAAAACGTACCAACACTATAGGCAATAACAATGCTTCAGACAGAGCCAACTGCCTCTCTCCAGAGTCATTAAAACTCTCTATAGATCCTTATTTTCATTAGGTTTGCTATTTAAAGAGAGAATAAACTCCATGCACTTCAGTGGCCCAGAACACTCCCACATTGTTAGCGCAGAAGCAAAGCCCCAGGTAAATCTATTTTAAATGAGGAATCTATTTAATTTTACAGCACAACTGCCTTCCCCAGTTTTCCCCAAAAATCTGCTTGGAGTTCTAAAATTCAGGTAGGACGCTGCCTTCTCAGTAATGCTGGGCAGAAGAGATTTCAGTGGCAGTATAGTATATACGGGGTTCATAATGATTCCTAACTGCTGGATTATCCTTCCCTGGCAGGCACAAGACTCATTGGTATTTGGGTTTTCTCAGCAAGGTCTCACATGGTTCTAGATGAGCTTTGCCTGGGCATCCAGCATGCAAAAACATCAACATGGCATAAGGGACTAAAAAGGTGCCTTCAGGACCTAGACTGCTTGGTAGGGGCTCAGTAAATAACAATTTTCTACTAATATCAAGGCTGTTAGTAGCAAACAGAACAATTTGTGCAGTTTGAGTCAGTGTCTAATCCCATCTGATGGGCTGTGATGGGCTCCTCCGGTAGAAATAGGAGGGTGATAGGAAGAGCAGAGGTTAAGGTTAGAAATTAGGAAGAAATTCCTCTCAGTGAGAATGCTGAGGCACTAGAAGAGGTTGCCCAGGGTTCCATCCCTGGAAGCATTCAATGCCAGGTGGATGGGGCTCTGGAAAACCTGGTCTGGTGAGAGGTGATGCTGCTTGGCAGGGGGTTGAGACTGGAGAATCTCTGAGGTTCCTTCAAACCCAAATTACTCTGTGATTTTGCGAGAGCAGGGTTGAACATTTCCTCTCAATGTTCTAAATAGAAGGAGAACACAGAATTATTAAGGTTGGAAAGGACCTCTAAGATCATCAAGTCCAACCTTCAATCCAACATTGAGCACATCTTCACACCTCTGTCAAATATGAAATTATTTCACATACTGCAGGTTGCAGGGGGCTCCTTCCTCTCTGATACCACAAAAGAAAGATGTGTTTTGGAAGCAAAAAATAAACCTCAATTGACTTACAGCACAAAGTGAATGGGAAAGCTCTAACCTATTGATTCAGGTTGTTGCAATGACCCATCTCAACGTTCGAAGGCAGCACGTTGAGGTGAAGGAGCATTTAGCTCACTCACACGGAGTCTCTGAATCTCTTTTCTTTCCAGCACGTTTTCTTTGGCTGCTGTATGAGTCTTGCATATTTGTTTCCCTGCAAAATGCTTTCCAATACGGAAACTATTTGCTGTTTTATGAATAAAAGTACTCTATTGTGTTCAGCAACGGATTTCAGCATAGGGAGCCATCTCCAATTTCTGTAATTCTCTGTTTCACTTCTCTCTGTGCGGTGTAAAGGGAAATGTTGCACATGGGTTAAAAAAAGCATCCCCCATCACTGAAATCAATCCTTTTCCTTTTGCCTTCCTTAAAGCTTAATGTCTCCTAAATAAATTCAAAATAAAGTTTTGAGGGAAAGGTGTTCTTCCTAAGCAAATACTTGGATTATCATGATGCCAACTAAAATTTTATGGCAGTGGTGAGAGAAATTCTGACAATCCTTTAGCTATAGTGGTCCCAGCTGTCCTCTCTGACCATAAATTCCACCAAATGGGGACCCAAAAGAACCCCCTCTTTTATCAGGGCTAAGTGCAACCGAGTGGGGAAACCAAGCCAGATTGTCAGTGTTGCCATATGGTTTGGTTTGGGGTTTTTTTCTCTTCTGCCACAATGGCTGGAATGCTTTAAATTAGTGCTCTCGGTGTGTGTGTGTGTTAAGGTTTTACATTGTGAATATTTCAACATCATGAATCTTTAATATAGCTCTGCTCAGCTTAGCTCAGGAAATTCAACAATGATCACGTAGCCATGATACAGCCACCATAAAAACATTGTTATGTGATCTACCAGCAAAATGACAACCACAAATTCATCTTGGGACTGGCTGCACACTCACAATCAATTTAGATTTGCACAAATCCAAAATCCTTCCCCTTGGGAATGCACTGGATATTTTCTCGCTGCATATAGAACCCTCTAAGAAGATCCAAAGTGACCCAAACCCATGAGTATGGAGGTTCTATTTTACCATCTGTTAAAAATGTCCCAAATTAAAAAACGTCTGACTAAATGAGTTAAAACTATTTAATACCCTCCACACAAACTGGAAAGACTTGGGAATCATGCCATTTTGGAGCAGTGAATTACGCGGGGGGAATCCAGTACACTGACAGCAGCATCTCAGCTTGCACAGCATATTCTAATCACAAAATCACACAGTCATTGAGGCTGGAAAAGACCTCTGAGATGATCAAGCCCAGCATATGACACAACATCACCATATCATCAAGACCAGGGCACTAAGTGCCACGTCCTGCCTTTTCTTAAACAACTCCAGGGATAGTGAATCTACCACCTCCTGGGCAGTCCATTTCAATGTCTAACCACCCTTTCCATGAAGAAGGGCCTCCTAACATCCAACCTAAACCTTCCCTGGCACAGCTTCAGCCCCAGGTCCTTTTCTGCCAGGCAGCTCTCCAGCCACTCTTCCCCCAGCCTGTACACTGCTGAGGGTTTTTGTTACCAAAGTGCATGACCCAGCACTTGGCTTTGTTAAACCTCATCCCATTGGCTTCACCCCACCACTCTAGCCTGTGCAAATCCCTCTGCAGGCCCTCCCTACCCTCAAGCAGATCAACACTGCCGCTTAATTTCGTGACATCTGAAAATTTACTGAGGGTGCATTCAATCTCCTCACCCAGATCATTGATAAAGATCATAGAATCATAGAATCATTAGGGATCAAAAGGGACCTCAAAAGATCATCTAGTCCAATTCCCCTGCCACAGCAGGATCACCTAGGCCAAGTCACACAGGAACACATCCAGGCGGGTCTTGATCATCTCCAGAGGAGACTCCACAACCTCGCTGGGCTGCCTGTTTCAATGCACTGTTTTCCACACTGTGAAGAAGTTCCTTCTGATAAGGAACCTCTGGTGTTCCAGCTTGCACCCATTGCTCCTTTTCCTATCACCAGTTGACATTGATTTATACCTGCTACTCCATCCTTCTAGCATGCTCTGTCCCATCTGGTGGCCTTTCTGAACTATGGTGGTACGAGTAGTCAGTACTTCCCGTTGGCCACCTCTAAGCCTTCCTTTCAAGCTAGTTCTACCTCTTGGGATCCCTCTTACTTTTGAGGCCACCCCCATGATTGCTTCTCATGCTTTCACCTGCTTTGATCCCCTCACACACTCATCACTCCAACAACCCCACCTTGGAGANCCATCTGGTGGCCTTTCTGAACTATGGTGGTACGAGTAGTCAGTACTTCCCGTTGGCCACCTCTAAGCCTTCCTTTCAAGCTAGTTCTACCTCTTGGGATCCCTCTTACTTTTGAGGCCACCCCCATGATTGCTTCTCATGCTTTCACCTGCTTTGATCCCCTCACACACTCACTCCAACAACCCCAAGGCCTTGGAGAGCACAAGAAGACTGATGGCTTTGAGAATGGCTTCTAGCTACCTCCATCATCATCAGGGGTTGACTGATTCCTTTATTTCCCCTGAAAAAAGCGTTTTGAAATCACATTAGTTTAGCCTGCAGATCCAAGATCATGGTGCAAGCCATTAGATTCTTCCTGCCTATTTCAGGACCTAGTCAAACCATACCCCCACCCACAAACATCTAAATACCTGATCAATGAGTTTCATTAATTAATAATCACAACACTTAATTAGTGCAACTATTACTGTGCATGAAATACTTTCATTACACTGAAAGCTAGTGGAAATAAACCAGTTTGGGGTGAAGTTGAGTGGCAGACTCCACCCCAGTCTCTGCTTTTACATCCATCACGGAAGGCAGAGGAGGGTTTTTGCTTTTGCCTTTGGTGCCTTCACTTGTGGGTTAATTATTGCTTTAGTTTGAGTTTTAGGGGGTGGGGGGGG
>VZRI01007521.1:63467-129060 GCA_013397515.1 Upupa epops | reverse complement strand
GGGGGACGCTCGCTCCTCAATTTCTTCTCTGTGTCCACAGGAGGCTGTGGCTGCTGTTGGGTGAGGAAGGTTGGGTGTCCTCAGGTGCAGGTATGCAGGGTGATGGGATGCTCTGTGAAACCATGGACACTCTTGGATAGTGCAGAGAAATCAGAGTTTGGAGAAAACAAATGAACAATTTAGCAAGACAGACACTTAATCGCTATTTTCAGGATATCACAATTCTTAACAAGATACTGCCTTACTCCAGACTAAACCAGGCACAGGTACATGACCCCAGTTTTGGTCAGGTTTTCTTTCTCATCTGCAGGGCTGGACATGGATATAGACCTCCCTGTGGCCACGTTGAGCCAGAACAACCTATGGCTGCAGCCTTCATCTCCCCCAGCATCCTTAGCCCAAACAATCACTCATTCTTCAGCTTCAGAGGTGTCTAAGTGAGGGATTTGTAGCTTTCTGGAGAGATCCATCTGCCGAGGCTGCTGTGTGAATCCAAACAGAAATAACATCTTGTGTCACCCTGGTGGAGACATGGGGTGTCCTTGGTAATCAACATGGCAGATGGGCTGGAGGAGTCTCATCAGCACTCTTGATGCTGCCAAGCTGCTAAGTGCACGTGTTGTCACTGAACAGGAGAGTAATTTGGGGACAATGCATGTTGATGGCTGAAAAAGCCTTGATCTTGTCAAACTGGAGGGAAAGGACAGAAACTAAGGGTTCTTTTAACTTTCCCACATACCTGGGAACCCACTACTTTGCTGCAGGATGAGGTCCCCCCTGCTCTTCTGCTTCCCACATGAAGGGAGGCTGGGGAGGGCAGGACAGGGGTTGCTCATTGTTGTTGCATACCCATTAATTACAAAAAAATTTTGATGTCCTAGCGTAAAGAAATGCTGGTCTGAGTGACTTTGTGGGCATCACCATGGGCAGCTGTGCCAGAAGCCACATCCACCTTCTGCTCTTCCAGCCTGGGATGGTCATATGGCTGCTAACACCAGATAGTGTCCCACAGATAGGAACTTACACATCTCAGCTTTCCATACTTGCCTCGACTGTCCTCTGCTTGTCTGTTAGAGCCAATCTGCAGAGCAGCAGATCTGCGAGAGAACAGCACACGTAGCTTGAGATTCTGTAAGACTCAGCCATAGAATAAGAGAATCTTTTAGGTTGGAAAAGACCTTCAGGATCATTGAGTTCAACCATAAACGCAACTGTCCCAACTCACCACTAAACTCTGCCCCTAAGTTCTAGACCTCCACAACTTTGAAACACGTTCAGGGATAGCAATTCAACTCCTGCCCTGGGCAGCCTGTCCCAAGGCCTGACTACCCTTTCCGTGAGGTCAATTGATAAAGGGGTAGAAATTACTCTGGAAGAAAATCAGTCGTTTCCCTACCAACTCTGTTTGCCATATGCATCACCAACCCATTACAATAAACAACAGCAGTCTGATTTTATAACCAACTCCTATTTTGCAAGTTTGAAAACTTCAGCTTCTCTTTGCAGAACACATTTTTCTCCCTCAGAACTTTGTGGTCTTATTCATCAGGAATATTTCAGTTTTAATTTAACATATTCTGTGGCTGCTGTATGGGCAAGGAGCAGAGCGCTCCCTCCTCTGCCCGCATCTGCCACAAGAACAAAACTGACGGCATTCTGCACCTGGTCCTGCTCCCCAGCAGCTGAACCACAGCCCAATTCAAGGCGCAGTGACTCAGTATGGAAATAAGATGTGTTTCTTTGTGACTCTATTATGTGGCAGCACAAGGGAGCGGGCGGGCACTCAGCTACAGCGGCATCTATATCTGGTCTGTGCTGAAATCACCTCCCGAAAGCTGTTGCTCACTCAACAGCTCCAAGACAAAAGGGGAAAGGCAGCGTTGCTGTCTTGCGCATGATGCTGAGGCACATCTGCTCCCTCCACCATTTGCATTTCTGAGAGTGTAACTAGCCATGGGCAAAACACAAGAAAATGGGATGAAAATAGAGGAAATGGTACAAACCCTCAGGCTACAGCCAGCATGTGCTTTAATTTTCCTTGGTGTTTACTCAACTTCTAATAGAAACTTGATTAATAAACAAAGGGAGGGGTGGCTGCTATAGAAACTGTGATGTCTCCATCCCTGAAGGTGTCAAGGCTAGGCAGAGCAAAGCCCTGGCTGACCTGGGCTGGAGTTGGCAGTAGCCAGGTGCTCAGTAAGGTGCTGGACAGGATGAACCCCTTCCAATCAGCTTTGCTGTGATTTTGATTTCCTGCTGCTGCTATTATTCAGATTCATTGAATCCAACTCATCACTAAGTATGTGGGTTATAAATACCCTGATCTGTGGATGCTAGGAATGGTCATCATCTACCAGATGCCATCTGCATTGCAGATGTGTTGTGCTGAAGGGTCCCAACCACTTCGCACTAATTGCAGGTTGGAGCTTCAGGCTTTAGTGAGCCCAGATTAATTTACTTATGATGACGAGATGATAGTTGTTATTATCTGTGTCGTCAGGATATTCTGACAGTCCATTCTATGACTCTATGAATTACCTGTCAAAAATTAAATACAAGAGCAAAATGCTCTTTGTGGCCCATGGAATTATGTTCTTTATGACTGCTCCTCTTTTGTTGTTTCTGCCCACAATTTCACCTGAAAGCCACCAGCAGAAGTTCACTAGCTGTCAACTAGTTTTGTGTCAGTACAAATGAGAGGTAAAAATCAGTCTAAAGTGGATTTGTTACAATGAAGTTTAGCTTGACCCATTACAGGAAAAATTAAGTGTATTTCTAAGTCAAGATGAAAACTTGGAAATGGCCCTGAACTTACAGAGAAGACCAAGGAAAGCTCTTCAGGGCTCAAGTTGAACAACTCACCTATGGGAGCAAACCAGAGTGGCAATGGGAAAGTGTCTCAGATGTTTCTGCTTTGGAGACCACTCAATTTTAAGAAATTGTATCAGGCTGTTCTGCAAGGAGGAAAAAAACTGTTAAAATAAGGAAACCCAGATTAACTGCTTGTGGTCTTGAGGTTGGGTCATAGACTTTGGTGATGGGTCACAAATTTGCACTTCACCGTGAGCACCAAGCAGCAACCACTAATTCTGGGGAAAGCCCACTAGCACCAGCAGTACCTTTAAGTGGGGAAAGGCTTGGTCAGATGGGGGTGATGATGCAAGGATCAGCCCCATGCACCATACTGATGTGCTGAGGCACCTGGATGGGAAGCAGCTCCTCAGAGCAGTGAGAGATTTCCCATCCCCGGAGGTATTCAAGCGATGTGTGGACAGCTCCTGTGTGTCAGCAGGACATGCCCACAGCTGGTGGGAACATCTGCAGCCCTTCTGATGCAGTCCCTTTGACACGGAACTCTGCTCCACCCACACACTGAATATGGTGTTGAGGGAAGACAGGGAACATACACCCCCGAGTAGGACATGCAGGTATGAGTCAGGATGAATCAACTCCTCTTGGCAGCAAGGGACAGTTTGCTCTGATCACGACCCTGCTGGCAGCCAGCAGAAGGGCTGCGGAGGAGGAGCAGGTCAGACTTGGGGCAGTGTTCCTATATCACAGTTATCTGCTGCTCAGGTAATCCCACAAGGGTGAGTAAGTACCATGTGTCCCCCCGATGAGCATTTGTCCCAAGGAATCCCAGAAATTCATATTAGCACCCTGAATGCCTTGGGCTGGAAGGGACCTTTAAAGGTCACGTAGTCCAACCTCACAAGCTGCCTCTTCACCCTTTAACAGGGCACCAAAACAGGCCAAGACTGGGGTACCCTTCAAACTCCATGTGAACAGACAGATATTTTTTCCCCTTATGAAATATTAAAGTAAGAAAGTAAGAAGAGAAGAAAAACGTTGTGGTCTCAATAGGGCTCTAAAGGGCCCACAGCAGGGACTTTTCTCCATCCCACTGTTCTCCTGCCCAGCAGATGAAGTGTCCCTACTGGATTTATTTTAAGGCACCAAATTATGCAGTCTCTGCCTGAGATGGGGAATGTTTTCCAGTTGTTTGTATCTGTTGGCTGTTTACTCACTGCACACTGTTTCCCCATCACCTACAGAAACATTCTGCATTACACAGAAACACACATTAAATGATGGAAATCCTTAAGGATGAACCACAAGCCCACATCTATATACTTAAAAAAGAAGACCCTTGGGCTGGAAGCAGCTCTGATCATTTAATCAAACCCCCAGCAAACATTGTGTGTTTGAGAGGAAGGAGTTGAACTAGGCCCCAATCCCCTTCTCCTCACACCATCAGTACCGTGGATTAAGGGGAATTCTTTCCCAGGCTGTTTTTCAGTGTGTTACGTGACAAATCATGAGCCATGCTGGTCCTCCTGCTTTGTCCGTGCTTGATTTAAACCTCTCACAGGCAAACAGGGATGAGCAAATAAAGGTTTCAAGAAGAAATAAGCTGGGAGTGAAGCTCTGAACAGGAATTCTGCTCCAAGCAGGCAAGGAACCCAGGCAGAAATGGGGAGATACCCTAGAAAGGATAATTACCAGAATGCTGGGAGGTAGTGCTTAATCCTGTAGGAGGGGGCAGAGCTGCATCACCCCGAGCTGGGAGCCTCACATATGAACAAATGCCATGAGCTGAGTTCATTTCAGGGGTACCAGGGAGGCAACTGCTCCAAGCAGATGCTTCTGCTGTTACTTTTCTCTGGCAAATGGCAACCACACACTGGGATGGGACACAGGGTCTCTGTTTTCAATAGAACCAGACTGATCCAAATTGCAAAGTCCAGAGTGGTTTCTTTGTCATGCAAAGCCAAATCAAAATATGTGAAGTTGGATTTTCACATAACTTTAATGTATGTCCTATTTGAAGCTCTGGTTTATACCATGCAGCACCACAGGTGACTCTAGACCCCGTTTCAAAGCCAAGCCATGGCATCACCATCACATTTACATCACACCATAGACATTGCCCCCTTGTTCCCATGCCTGACTTACTACTGAGCCTCCAAGCACTTCACTAATGCACACTGTTGGTGACAATATCAAGTCACCCTCTGGATCTGTCCTGAAGCTGTAGAGACAGCAGTTGAGAACCAAATCACGCCCAGAGAAGCTATTATGTACTCAAAAATCTGCTGCTCATGTGAGGTCCTGGCAGATCCAGATGAGCTTCTGCTGTCTCCATTCAAGGGAAGTGATGGGAGAGTTGCGAGTCTGATAAATTGTCACCAATCTCTTTCCTCTCTCTCCCATCACAAGTACTTTGCCCTCCCAGCCAAGCAGAGACCATAAATCAGCTCCACTAAAGAACTTCTCAAGTTTCTGCTTGGAAAAAATCCAGAACGATTTGTGCAAACAAGGCTTCAAGCTTTGGTAAGCAGGAATTTCCAGTCCGAGCTGCCCATCATGGTGTTTGCATGGGTTGGCCCAGCCCAAGCCAAGTGGAACAGCTCAGGGCTGGGCTGGGACAAGTGTCTGGTCCTCCTTGGCTTGTCCCCCCCCCCTAACATTCCCACATAGAAATCACAGATTTAATTTATTCTCCTGACTTTGTAGTGAAGCAGAAGGATTGGGACAGGCTGTTAAGAGGCAGCTTTATGCCCTATGGTCCTGCAAGTATGATCAACCCTGTTGTCAACACCCTTTTAGCTGAAGAACCCCAAAGACCTGAGTTTTCAGCACACACATTCCTATGAGAAGTAAGGGCAGAGTAAATCAAGCACAAGTCACTCCCCTCAATGTTAAAAAAATAAATCTCATCATCCTACTCACATTTAATAGGAGATTTTTGAGTTTCACCTTACCTTAAATTGAAAATAAGTCTTGCCATGAATTCAAGGCTTGTAATTACTGGTTAAAATTAAGTCGGCCAATCAACCTTCATAAGGCAGCATAGGACGCTGAGCACAGAGTTGGAACAACACATCCATGGAGACCCACTAGAAGGCAGTGTTGAGGAAAACTTCATAGAAGGAGAAAAATTCTGAAAGGTGCAACACAATAAACCAAAGGGGGGATTTTCTAACAGAGGGAATCCCGTAAAAAACCCCAAACCTAAACTGTTTCCTCCTAAAGGATTTTTGGTGGATTTTGCTAGACTTCACTGCAGGAAGGGGCATGGAGGTCAACCTGCAGCCAACAGCACCATTTTAACACCAGAAAACACCATTTCTTTCATAAGAAAAAAGTCCTTAAAAGGACCTACAATTACACCAAAATCACCCAAATGCACTAAAATGACTCCAGTTCGCCAAGAAAAAACAAGACGGAGCTTCCAACCTGTTGCTGGAAAGAGAAGCAACTACCCTGGGTTTCTTGGCAGAAAGGCTCCCCATTTTTCAGAGGCAGGCAGTGGCAGAAGATGTTTGATAAGNATGTAAACTGCTGACACGTTTCTGCACTGGTGAATGACATGCAAAATGTTTGAAGCTTTGCAATAACTTGGTATCCCACACAGAAGGCTTAAATTCTGATTTGATGCTCAGTGTACTCTAAATCAAAACTCCCAATGTGATTTTGTAGAGAAAACCTCTTTGAACATCCCCCCAGAGTCCCTGGGCCCTTCTCCAAATAAACGATCTACTTACTGCTTGCAAACATTCTGGAAATGGAAGTATTTGCTGATCATTTTCAATGGTAATAATGTGAGGAAAATGGAACTATAAATCATTAAATCTCCATCTTGAATTAAAATAGATAAATGTTTTGCATTTGTCCTTGCTTTAGCACTAAGATCTGTTATTTGGGGGCAACTAGAGCCCACCAAAATGGAACTGCAGCCCTAAACACTGATTTCCCCCCATACTTTTCCCAATAAATGTGAGTATCTTGAGGCTTATCCAAGCAGATGCTGCCAATGTAACAGAACTCAAAGAACTCAAAGCTGCATTTATAGGAATTTACTTGTTTGAGGGGGGTTGTTGTGACATGACAAACGAACAGCACAGAAGAGATGAAAATTCTGTGTGTGAACCAGGATGAATGAGTCCTCCTGGGATCTCTGAGTAAAACAACTGACAGTTTAATCATAATAACCCACCTCACCTTACAAAAAATAGTTCTAAAGGGTGATGAAATTGTTCTGGCATTATTTGCTTGTCTAATTGTCAAGAAAAAACTGTAAAAATCTTAAAAAAAAAAATTTTCAGTGGCAGTTCTTCAACTGAATGCAAGGGAGAAGCAGCATGTGCTGCAGCACAGTCATGAAGCCTTTGGACTTTTAAAGCTCCTTGTTCAGGAAAAAAATTCCTCTTTTAATAAATCTTATTCTGCTACTGAGCTTGAGTAGCCTGATTTTACCCAACCCTCTTTGGCTTTCTCTTAATTTTCCCCTTTAATATGAACTTCCTAAATGTACAATGCTCATTTGGGAAATAATTGATCAGTCTTCTCCTGTATAGCCTTTAAAATCAAGGTGTCCTCCACCTTGGCTTCAGCAGCTCCAGGAATATTCGTATAGCGAACATGCTCCCAGCCAGAGGAACTTCCTCATCTTGTCACACATTCCCATTACAATCCCATTAATTACTTCACTCTGCAGTAACCAGACTCCATCTGGGGTTTAATGAGAGGCAGTCAAGCATCAGGAAAAAAACCCTGTAACATGGTGTAACTGCTGGCTGAAGACATGAGAGGAAAGATCTGCCCCAAGGTCCAAAGTTTCTCCTGATTTTCTCCTACATTTTAACTTGTTGCTTGTCCTCATCATGCAATTCAGGGCTATTTTTCTCTTAATTCTGTCAGGAAGCACCAGTAAAGATCCAGCACTGGGAGTCTGACAAGAGAGGTTGTGCTGGTGTGAACATGCCCTGGGTGAAAGCTCTGACGTCAGTACAGGGGTTTTTAGCTCTGCCTGATGGACAGTCATTTCTGGGCAGCTCAACCAGTTCCACACGACTGCTGATGCTGGGAGCAGCCCAGTGACCCAAGCCAAGGTTTCGCAGAGCTGTGTTAGTGCGGCATAAAGTGGTTAAATACCATTTACACTGTGCTTGGGATCTGGTACATCCTCTGCCACAATGAGGTCTGGGATCTTTTCCACTTCTCCCTATGTCCTGGGAGCCTGTAAATAGTCTCCAGAGTCTCCCACAAGACATTCCATGATGGACATTCCTGTCACTGGGAGTGTTCCAGGTCAACAGAAAATATCCATAAAGGGCAAAGAGGTGCAAACAACAGCCTGCAAGAGAAGCTTTCTGCATTTGTAAGAATTTAGCCCAACAGATGCACCAAAAATTGATCCATTTGGTGCTCATGAGAGCCTTGGGATGGACAGAAATTACCCACCCACCCACACTCCAGTATTTTTGAGAAAATATTTTATTGAGTCTCAGCCAGAAGGTGAAAAGAAACCTAAAGAGAGCCAACACAACTGGGACCTGCCCCCAGAAACTGGCAGGACATAAAGGGACCTCCTGCAAAGGGTCTCACACCATGGGGTAAACCTGACCACCTGGGTACAAACCAGCAACGATGCAAATTCAACATTAATGCATCTAAAAAACACCCAGGAAACAGAAATTGGAGCAAATGGAGAGAATAAAGAGTCAGATGTAGTGGAGGAACCTTCATACTGCTCTGTGGTGGCACCAAACCATCGTATCCCCTCACATGTTAACAACAAATGGCCAAAAATTTCAACAGGGTTTTTTTTTTCCCTTAAATAATAAACACTAACTATTTAAAGCCAGGTTTTAGTATTAAAGGTGCTTTGCCTTGCTGGCTGCTGCAGTGGTCTGGGTGCACATGTCGTCTCCATGCAGTTATTGCACCATTGTGCAAGGTCTGGATGGTCCTTATGCTGCTACATGGAAGGTGTACACAAACCTTGTACCATCATACAAGGATTGTGTGGTCCTCATGCTGTTGTTCAAGGTGTCCATGGTCCCTGCATCTTTGTTCAAGGTGTGGATGGTCCCCATGATGCTGTTCAAGGTGTGGATGGTCCTTGTACCATTGATCAAGGTGTTGATGGTATCATTGATGCTGTTCACGTTGTGTATGGCCTCTGCACCACCATTCAAGAAATTCTAGGCAGGAGCCACCTCTCACACCAACATTTCCTGCATGGACACAACCAGAGAAGCCACAAGAACTGCTGTGAGTGCTGGGCTCAGCGGAGGGTGGCACTGGGGCCAGGCAGGCAGGGGCAGCAGGCACAGAGGCTGAGCACAGCCAACAGCCAGGCTGAGAGCCGCGATGGCCGCTGGTACTTGAAGGCCTTCTTCACCTCGCTGCTGCCACTCTGGGCCACATAGTCACACGTGTGCAAGACATGGTGCTCCACGCTGTTAGCCGGCCCGTGCTGCTCGGCCTGCAGCCCCTCCAGCTGCAGGAACAGCCTGTGCAGCTCTGCCATTTGTGCCTCCAGGTCAAGGAGCTGCCGCTGGCGCGTTTGGGCCAAAGCCAGGTGCCGCTTGGCCACCAGCTCGCTCAGGTCGTGGCCCACAATGCGGGGAGCTTCAGGGCTCTCGGCCAGCCTCTCCACATCAGCAGCCGCCAGTTCGATGCCTGCCAACCCCGCCTGCCTCTCGATCTGCTCCCGCAGCTGCTGCTGGTAGCGGCTCTCACGGGCGTAGTGGCGGGCGAGGATAGCACGGTACCGTTGCAGCAGAAGCCACCGCTGCGTCTGCTGGACGCGCGGAGCTGCTTGCCCCATCCCGCCGTCCAGCGGTGGCGACAGCGCCCCAAGTCGGGGCTGCAGGGCCGTGGCCTCGCGGGCAAATGCAGCTCTGGCGGCACCCAGCCCCAGCTTCTCACGGGCAACACTCTCCTCAGAGGTGCAGCACAGCACCGCCTGCTGCGTCCACTCAATGCGCTCAGATAGCTGCTCCAGCGCATCCAATGCCTGCCACAGCTCGGCCGCGTTCCGCAGCGTCCGGCCCACCAAGCTGCCGTCATCCCCGGCCAAAGCCAGGTTGTCAAAGCACAGGGAGTCCTCATGTAGGTCCCCCTCAGCCGCGGCTCGCTGCCTCAGCTCCGCCAGACGGTCCCTCATGCTCGACGGCAGCCGCCAGCACCATCCGAGAGCCGGGCGCGCAGCACATCAGCCCAGCGAGGAGAGAACAGGAGGCCCGAGCAACCTGCGTCAGCGGGAAGCTCTTAAAACCTCCCGTCCCAGCGCCCGAGCAAATATTGATGGAGGAGGGCTGCTGGCCCTGCGTCAGCTGCCGGCTGGGGCCGCTCCGAGCCGCCGGCAGGGAGGGCAAAGGGGTTTCGGCGAAAGGCAGAGCAGGACGAAGGCGGGAGGGCTGCCAGCTCCACCGGCGTCACAGAGAGGCTCTCCTGGCTCAGCCGCTGATCCTCTGGGCTTGAAGACAAAGGGCTTTTATTCCCCGAGGAACAAAGAAAACACAAAGTCGCGGCTGGTGGGGCCCAAGGAGGGGTGGTCCTGTGTCCTTAATCCCAGAAGAGCCTTAAGAACGCTCCTAAGGGGTAAAGGGCTCCAACACACTCTGCGGCCAGTCCAGAGCCCGTAACACACATGGAGAAGCAGATCCCACCAATGCCACATCAAAGGGAAAACTATCCTATTTCAGGGTGTGTTTTGAAGGATGGAGGCAAAGCTCAGCTTCCCTCATGCCACTTCCACAGAATCACAGAATCGTTTAGGCTGGAAAAGACCTTTAAGATCATGAAGTCCAACCATTAATCCAACTGTACCAAGCCCGCTGATAAACCATGTCCTTGAGTACAATATCTGCATGGCTTGTAAACATTATTCCATTTCTCTGAGTTATTGTAGCTGAAGTCTCCCTTTGTTTTCAAGGTTATTAAATCCAAATCTGACTTTCCATGCTTTTATTCAGACTTTTCATGGTGTGCTTTGGGGTTTTCCAGGCTGGAATTGAATGTAGGGAGGATACACCTGTGTTGTGTCAGGGCAAGAGAATCTGTAGTCCGTGTACTGCTGAAACGCTTAAAAACTGCCATTTAATTCTAAAATACCTGCAAAAGTTACCACTAAAAAGAAAAGTGATGGATGCACATAGCAGGGGACTTCAGCATCTCTGCACAAACAGGTCGAGTTTTGTTCTCTGTAACCAAAAAGATCAAGAAAATAAAAAAATCATTTTAAAAGCCCATCTGTTCCCAGGGTCTAAAGTCAGAGCACTGGGTGAAAAAAGACAGTCACATCCAAATGGAATTTCCATTGGGCCAGTTTCATTAAGCATTGGGAATTTAAGTGTCAAGTAAGTCAAAGTATTAAAGTGGGGAAAAGGCAAAATACAGGGCAGAGTAACCCCAGGGCAGTCCCCAACCTCTCCCTGTCAATAATCTCCTCAAGCTCAAAGTGGCTGTTGAGAGGCAGCAGGATGGACCTCACCCACAAACCTCCTTGGGGTCACCCTGTAGAGACCCACTGCCCTGACAGTACTTGCCCCATGGTTCCACAGGTACACATGAGCTTCTCTACTGCTCAGGAATTCTGGAGTCAGCCTGGGTGAGGATTTGAGTGACAGACGTGTGGGGTGTCCCATTTGGCTGAGGTGCTATGCTCCATCCAGTCCTGCTTGAGACCTGCAGTTTACAGAAGTTCATACAACCAGGTTATAAAACTTAGTTTTTTTATAAGCAGAACATTATCCAATTAAATCAAAAAGTGATTTTTCTTTTGCCATCAAAAACTACATTTTCTTTTCACCATCTGAATTATTTAGGAAGTAACAGCAACAACAAAAAAACAGCAAGAGCTTTATCTTATTTTTTTTCCTTTTTTATTAAGACAATCCCACAGCTGGAAAAAAAAAAGAAACATCCTCTAGATTACATCAGTGACTTCAAAAAAACCTCTAGAAAAGAAAAGAAGAATCTTTACAAATTTACATTTGTACAATACAAAAAACTAACAGCTCATTGCATATAAATATTACATTTGGTCTGCCAGCAAGTGGCATCAAAATCCCTGAAGTATTTCATTTAAAGGGACCTGAGATAGCGGATGTGAAGATATGGGTATAAGTATCACCTGGAAAACAAAATCAAATCACCATAATCAAATTGGTATTGAACCAAGACATCATTCTAAATATGAAGGGTTTTTGTGCAATTTTTTTGTGGGGAGGGAGTACTTTTGAAGCATCCTAAATCATGTGAATTTTGTCACTCTGGCGTTTCTAAATGAAGGCTGCTATAAATGAGACATGGAGAAACCAAAAGTCTGAGTTAAGTGCTTCTACCAGAAAATAATCATCACACATGGATTCTGTAAGCTCTTGGAGCAGCCACCACTTCTGCTTGGAGCAGCAGAACCCAACATCAGGAAGAGACACAGCGCTCACCAGTTAAAAAATAAAACCCCCAACACCTATCAAGTGCTCTTAATGGTTCACTGGTTTAAAGAGCTTTCCTAATATTTACACAATTTGCCAGTTCTCTAAAGTGGCTGTGGTTCTCTACCGGGAGCATGAACGCATGAGGGCAGTATGCAGCCGCTGGGTTTTACTTCCGGAGTGTCCCAGAGCCATATCTGGTACCCACATCTATGCATATCCATGTATCAAAGCACCATCTTCCTAACACTAGAGTTAAGGCTGCAACAGCAATCCCACTGGAAATATCAATTTTTCAGGGAGTCAAGAGCACTGGAGGGCAAGCTCACTGGGTGCTGAAACGTGGCGCATGAGAAATAACCCTGTAAACTTCCAATGGGCCTTTTGCATCCATAATAGTAAAGAAGATAAGAGAATTTTATGACTAATTTTTGCAGGTTGTTACTTACTGTACAGAAAGGAGCTGGGGTTTGTATTCAGTTGATGTGTAAACCTCTGGTTAAGACTAATATTGGGAAATCAGCCATTTTTTATAGCACGTACCTTACGTGCCCATGTAAGGACACAACACCTCCCTACACCACTAGATATACCCTTATCCTTGGATCATTAACTGCTCCTTCAGTCTAGAATCAGTGATTTCTAAAATTTTCTGCTGTTTTTTCTTTCAAACAAAATAAAATAAAGCATGTAAAAGCACAAAGATGTTTTCAACCTCTCGAATTCGTGACCAAGGAGAGCAGGACACACCAAGGCAGGGCACATAATTTTGTAAATTATTGGAAAGCTTAGGAACCATTCAGAATTTTATTACCTACTTGGAATTTCAGAAGTTACTCAAAACCTTATACATTATTTTTAAAATTATGTATCAGTTGAAAGCACCTGGTGTCAATCCTTTCCTGTTATCTCAACAATGGTCCACATTTGGGGGAAATTCCAATCAGCAACAATGCATAGCGGACAGAAATGATAACCTAGAAACAGCTTCTTTGTGATATTTAACTTGTTTTAACTTGTTGACCTGCAGAGCTGGTTAGGACGAGGTGGGGGTGGCTTCAGCTTAGTTTGTGGGGAAAGGAGCAATAAAAGAGGGATGGAACAGCCCAAAGCTTGTGAAGCTCAAGCAGCACCGCAGCTCCATGGGGTATTTGGCACAGAAATTGAAGGCTAGAAGCACAAGACAAGGAGGAAAAAGGAGTTAATTCAGCAGAGACAGAGCTCACATGTGCTGGGATCTCAAGTGGAACAAGGAAGGGAATGCACATGCTGCCCCATCAGATCCAGGCGGGGTGTGGATGGCCACAGAGAAGCCAAGAAATGGGCTCTCTGTGTTTTCATCACCATCAAACCAATGTCCAGAAACCTGGGAATGCTGCTTAGAAACCAAATCAGGCAGATCTAAAAGATAAGGGAAGTCTAGGGAATGGAAGAATCTTAATACACAATCCAGAAAGCATCGAGTTTCCAGAATAGCTTCCACAAGAGTGTAAAAGAGAAATACATGGAAACTAAGGAAAGACAGTGTGGCAAAGAGAAAACCAAGAAGGGCCAGAGAAAAACAAGAACAAGCAAAGCTTGGGCTGAACTGAGCTATGGCAGAAGCAGCCTCATGCCCTCATTTGGGAGTAATCAGCAGTGCTGGTTAGTAGCCAAAAGTAATCTGAGAACAAGGATGAACATCTGGCACATAATCAACCCTACAGCCCTCTTCTTAAGCAGAGCTTTAAGTTACGAACTCTGAACGTCGTAAGATACTGCTAGAGTGCCCAGGTTTGGGATCAGACAGTGCAACGGTGCAAGATTTTAACCGCTGCTGCTGCTGCAGCTGTGGGGTCAACATTAAGGTTTCTGAAACTGCTTAATGGCTCCTGATAGGACTTGGGTTTTGAAAGTGCCCAAGTCCCTACAAAACAACACCTACAGCACAGAATGAGGCTGTGAAGGATTGACTGCCTGACTCAGAGAAAGAATCCAGAAGCAAAAGCAAGTCCAAAGAGCATCGCCAAACCCAAGTTCTTTCTTTCATGCTCATAAAAGGTTCTCATGCACCAAAAAGGGGATTTTTTGTGTGACGGGGTTTATGGGTTTTGGTTTTTTTTTTTACACAAAGCGATAGCCTGCTGTTGCAGCACACACCCCCTGGGCTCAGCTCTTGATGTTTGATTAAATACTTACGCCACAGCAAAGGGTTGCTTCGCAGTTATCTTCACAGTACTTCATTACATAGGAAAAATAAGAGATACATTTAAGACCATATTTAATATTATTCTAATAGCTGCTAAAATACACAAAAACTTCAAAAAAGGATTTCTCTAGGGATCCACAGCAGGGTTTTTTTATACTCCTCTCTCTCCCCATCCCCTAACACAAAATAAATAAAGGAAGTGGATCTATGGACACAGAAATATATGGAAAAATAATAATAATAATATTAATATTAATAATAAAAAGCATTTCTTTTGCATTTCAAGGTTTTTCAGGCTTTAGGACAGAACCCATAGTGTTTCCATTAGCTCAACAAGACTCCAAGGGGTATGGTTGCGACATGCTGTTCCTGGTTACCATACGCAGAAGGACCAATCAGAGAAAAAAATACCTTTTTTGTAAATATATAGCTGTGTAAATATATACAGAAAGATGAGAAGATGGGGTGCTTATATTCTGAAGCCAAACATATAGCTAGGAAAGCATCTGCCCCTTATGTTTTTTGTTTGTTCCCCCTCCCCATCAAAACACAATCAAGTCCAGGAACAAATTAAAACATCCCTTCAAAAAATGCAAAGTGTGACAGTTCTGTTCTTTGTACCATAAACTCATCAGAATGCTCTGAGCAGTTCAGGATATATGCCCCCAACTCCATCACAAAACCAAACCTTGAGTTTGTTTTTGTTGGTTTTGCTTGGTTTTTTTTCCATTTTATTTCAAGTCATTTTGCGTCTAACTAGAATTTTTGGAAAGCGAGATAAAATAGCTAGTTCTTAATATAGAAAGTCAAAAAATTAAATTCCTTCTGCGTCTGAGAATACTCATGGGTCACTCTTTGCTGCCTGAGGTTTTCCAGAATTATTGACCAAGCTATGCGCAGAAGAACTTGAGGATATTGGATGAAAGCTGAAACAGAAAAGGAAAAACTCCACCAGAGCTTTCTGGTTGATTCACGTTCTCTCCATGAAATCTAACTCACTCAACCAAACCTGAACTGTCAGATTCCTTCAGACAATGGGAGAAAGTCAAGTTCCATAGAGATATTCCAGCTGGACCCTACAAAGTTAAGAGGCTGCTCACCTGCAGCTCAGCCCATGCCAAACACCTGGTTCTGGTCATTGAGGAGTAACACTACATCATCCCATCCTGCACTGCTATTGGTTTCAGGAGCACAAGGGCACAGTGCCATTCCCATCTGGAAGCTCCAGAGTTTGACTGGAGGAGGCTCCCTCAGCACCTTCATGGGGCAAATGAAACCCACCATAGATTTGGACCAAGCAAGTGGCAGCAGAAATGCCTGGGAGACCAGCTGGCCCATTGGCTGAAAACACTTTGCAAACTCTGATAACTGTCTGCTGCAAGCATTCTGCTTTTGAAAACCCTGATCATTACCTGCTGCAAACATTCTGAAAAATATTAACTGCTTAATTTTTCTCTGCATCAACATAAGAAGATACCCTACGGTTACCCAAGCGATTCCACCCCCTCTTTGTTCCTTCTTGCCTCTCCTTCACCACAGACTGAGTAACAGCATCTATTTTCTTTTAAGTTTCCAGTAGTTGTAAAGAGGAGGTAGCTGAGCTACTATTTCAAAAAATGATGTCATGCTTTGAAGAGGAGGAACCTCCCAAATGCTGAAGTTACCCCTTAGCTGCACAACTGCTATTCATTAACACTACACAAAAACATAACATAGGAGTGACCAAAAAGAAAATAGATGCGAGTAACTTTTGCATTTGGCACCTTTTGTCTAGATTTTCATTCTTCTCAAGTATTTCGCTTTTTAATAAAGTTAATGCACACAGAGGACACACCACATTGAAAGGTTTGCTACATATTTACAAGGCACCAACCCTTTTGTGTCGCTTTTTTTTTTTACATGAAGAAAAGAACCGACAGCACATCAGGATCCTCCAAAACTGTAGGGTAAGACGCACTCCCAGTTCAGCACAATTCCAGAACATTTGGCCTTGGAAGCTTAAAATAATCCAGATCCTTCTTATGATCATAGAAACTGTAAACATTTTATAGCTGCCTTTAGGATTGGTGTACTGTGCAAAAGTTATCATTATTACTGTGTAGAAGGATTTATGGCAGAAACCACATAAAAACTCTGGAAGAAGGTGCTTCTAGAATACAGAAGAAAAAAAACAAAACGAGGGAGAGAGAAGTCAGAATAGTTGACTACAAACGTCACGTTCTGGAAGCCTCTTGTTGTGGGATGGACTTGGAGCACATGGGGAAGAATTTCTGTAATTTAAGGCCTAATGAGTAAGGCTTGTTTTGACCAATGAAGTGTGGAGATCTCAAGATTGAACCCCCCCCCCAAAAAAAAAAAAAAAACAACCCAAAACAAATGCAAAGTGACATCATGAAAAAGCACCACTGTGAAAGGTGAGTGGAGTCCCCGCACAATTTGCTTGGTAGATTTTTTTTTTACTGGTAAAATCCCTGCAGTAGAAGGCCATTGAAGTTCTTTTTTTTGTTAAATTAAGTGTTCCAAAGTTTGTGGGGTTTGTTTTTTTGTCATCTCAATAATTCCATCCCATGAGATGGCTGACCCTGGCTTTTTCTGTCATTTTCCGCACCCTGCCTGACCTGGAAGTACCAAGGTTCAAAGGATCCTCGGTGTGCACAAAGTTGTCATTATCAGAGTCATCGTTGTACAAGACGGTTCTCCTGCCCTCATTCCTCGTTTTGATCCGGGGGGGTCTACTGAAGCGCCCACCAAACATGTTGTCACCAAATTGTCCTCCAAACAGGTTCTCAAACTCATCGTCTGTAATCCTAGCGCGTTTCGCTCGGGTGGCTCCTCGTGAGGCACCTCGGCCTCCTCGGCCTCTTCTGCCTCCTCTGCCACCGCCTCTTCCTCTGCCGCAGCCTCGTCCGCCTCTCCCACCTCTTCCACCTCTGCTCCATCTCCCCCACCGCCCCCACCTACCTCTCCTCCCTGTCCCTCTGCCCTGCCAATTCCGTTTCCTGCCAGCGATTTTCCTTTTGATTTTTCTTTTGGGTTTTTTGGATTGCACCACTTTGCTGTAGTCGTGGTCTCCGTCAATGTAATCCTGATCTGTTCTAGATGTTGACTCAGAGTCTGAATCAGAACCACTTCTGCTCTCAGAACTAGAACTGGATCCTGATTCCCCGCTTTCCGATGAGGATAAACCAGACTTTTCTTTTAATTCTCTTTTCTTCTTCTCCTCTTTCTCTGCCTCCTCCAGGTGCTCGTCATCTTCTGACGCACTCAGGAACTTCCTCTTGACTCCTGTCCGAGGTTCTCTGCCATCCCCGTTTGTAAGTGGCCCATCAGGAGAGTGATCTAAGCAAACACAAAATAATCCTGTTGGTTATCAGTATCACATCCCAGGCAAAGGGGACTCATATAGCAGCATTTGCCACATCTGCCTTTGAGGAGAGTTCTGGGGATGGTCCAGCTCTGAGCTACCCACTACAGATGAATTTTATAGCCTCTGGAGGGTCTCTAAGGGGAAAGTTTATCATACAAAGTAAACACAGGTCATTTTATCTGGAAATATGGACTGCAAACCCTGCTGATGAAGACTTCAGTGAAGATCCTGCCAATAAGGGAGCCCAGAGTGACTAAGCTGGACACTAACCTCCAGAGAAATGAATCTTACCTAGGGTTTCTAAGAGAGAAAAGTCTAAAATACTTTTAAAACCTATACATGTTAAAATAACAGTCCTCAGGCGTTATTTATTCCCCATCAAATGCATGTCCTCAAAAGGCTTAGTCCAGGGAACACTTGTGGCAAGCACAAATTCAAGACTAAATAACTTGAGGAACAGCTTAACTTCAAAATAAATCTAATATCTTGCTGGCTTGAAACCCAAAGTACTTTATATTTTCAGAATCTGAAAAAGAAGATTAAATATCTCTAACGCGGGATACGAAAAGCCTGATTAAAAACTTGAATAATAAAATGTCAAGGGTTTGGGGTGGGGATTTGTTTGGTTTGCTTTGCTTTTTCTAACTGATTCTCAAGAAATTTAAGAGCAATCAAAAATTTTCCATATGGAGCAATTTTCAAGGACCGTGGTGAAGTGCATGTGGCATCGTGTTCATGCCCTGCTTCAGACAAAAGACTACACAACTGAATGGGATATTAAATTCTTTAGTATAGATTAGGAATAGAGTACAGAGCTACAACACTGTAAGCACCAGACAGAAGCACCAGTTTTCATTTCTACTGCAACCAGTCACTCAAAGACCAAAAGACTTCTCATTTCTTTCTTACCTTGTTTCACTGATGTGGATTTACTCCTCACTGGTCTACTTTTCCCTGGATCAATTGTATTTCCACTTCGGTTCTGTGCATTTGAGCCTGAGGAAGACGGCTGACCTTCCAGCTCTTCACCAATGGCTGAACCCAGAGGCTCTTCTGCTGTATCTGAAACTTTAGACAGGACACCACAAATGTGACACAGCAGTAAGCTTTACTCCTCTTTGTATAGGGCTTCTTCTGTATCCCCTTAGTCAAGCAAAGCCAGCAAGTTAATCTCAACCAGCTGCCTCTGCAGTCACAAAGAGGCAGATTGCTCCAGAGTGTAACCCAAAGTAAATTTAAGGTATGTGGAGAGAAGCCCTAATAGAGGAACTTCAGACTCTTGTCACTAGGTCAGTTCTCACCTAGGGACAGATCCAGGTTCCCTGTTCTCTGAGACTTACCAACAGTGGGAGGACCAACACAATCTACATACAACACATTTCCAGGACCTTGCTACTTGCTCTTTCAGAAGGCAGGCTTTATCTCTGTCTCAAGAACACTTGAATCTGGCCCAAAAAGTTGCTGGCAAGGGAAAAGATACATTTAGAAAAAGTCTCACCATGAGATGAAACTGAAGAATTAGTCCTAGTCAAAGGCAGTGAGGTATTCTGGTTGGGTTTGGGTTGAATCTTCATTTGCTTCTGCTTCCCTTTAGGGCTGAAGACACAAAATATCCCAGAGAGATGAAACCGTTAGAGCCAAAAGACTCAAACACAAAAGCAATTTCCTCTGCAAAATGCCTTGGGTTTTGCAGTAAATTCCTAACACAAGCAATCTCTATTTTTCCAGTATAGTAACACTAAAAATAGTTACAATATCATTCTGTTTGCCAAAGGCATGTGAGTTTGCAAGAACAAGATTTTATCTTACCACAAATACCTGCTGTGCTTAGATAAGGGATCACACACAAACAGGGAAAGTGCTACACTACACAACCCTTTTCCCAACAGTTACTACACAACAACAGAAAGAAACTTGGCCTTCCATTTCCTCCAGAGGAAACACTTCGTTTTGAGAATGATGATGTGCAAACTACTACTACTCAGTGTGGAATCTGAGCTCATTATTTTATCCTCACAAAGAAAATAAGCAGGAAACAAGCAATGTGGGTATTGCCTGCTTATTCGTGAATCCACGTCTACTGCCATGACCTCCAACAACACCAAGAGTGTGTCCACCCCTTGATTATGTTACCTGGATGCTCTGCTAGTTGAGGGTGAACTGCTGCTGCTTCTGAGCCGCTTTCGGTATCGTGGCCTTTTCCTCTTCTGACATTGCATTGCTGACTTGTACTCGGAGATGATATTTTTCATGTGATTTTCAAATAAGGCAGAGAGTCGAAGTGTCATGCTGTAAATCTGCATGAGGAAGCACAGTTATGCTGGTTGCAAGTCCAGTAACTAGAACATAAGCAAAGAAAAACTCATAAAAGGATGCCCAGACAGTGATGTTGGGCAACAAATCATGGGCAACTGCCTCTTCACCACTGTTTCTGCTTTAATTCCCTGGTGATTTCCTAGTGATTCCCTTACACCAGCCCTACAGAACTGTACACAAAAGCCAACTAAATGTCATCATTCTTAATTTCTGTAATTTCTATAATACTTATATCACTTTCCAGCTCCCTTTCTAGGCTGTGCCTTTGTGTAGCTTCACCCACAAACTCTGTCATGGCTCTTTACCCATATTTCAGATCATATTTACTTCTGCTCTTCATTTTACCTTGTTTGTGTTTGAGTTGTGACAAATTAATAGTTCAAACTCAGCAGAAATAAAGCAGGGTTCTTGATTCCTTCCTCATACCCTCAAACCCTTCTGCTGCATCCAGACTTCTGAAAACTGCAAACACTATCAAGAAGATATTATCATCACTTTATACTCAAACCTCTTCCTTTTTCTTTCCATCTCTCTGAATATTACGTGTCTTACAGACTTTTCTTTACATCCATAGGACTTAACTTTTTCCCAATCCCTGTATTTTAGCAAATCTCTTTCTTTAGCTCTGGGTGTGTAGTAGCTGCCCTCTTGCCTTCACTTGGGATGCTGTTAGTAAGATGGTAGAACAGGCTGGAAAACCTCACATGTTGGCAGACATTTGGCAGCAGGAGGCCTAGATAAGTGCCCCTGCCATCCAGCAAGGATCACCTCACTGAGGCACTTCACACTATTCAAGCCAATGGATATGGATGGGGCCACTCTCTTAAAGTAATTTTGGAGTTGACTCACAAGCTGTTCAGTTATTAATACTCAGGGAAGCTCCCAGGGTGTGAGACAGCAGTAAATAACTCAAGATTGCTCATATGTCAAGCACACATAAAACACCCTCACAGCACTTACCTTCTTGCCATCCTCCACTGATTTCCCTTCTCTTAAAGTAAGCAGAAATCATTAGCCTGTATCTTCAGAGCTCACCAAGAGTTCAGTCTACCTCCAGCTATCTCAGGCTCGCTACCACTCAGCTGGAGTTCCTCTCTTCCATCATCTTACCCCAAGGATGATGCATTATTGTTCTTTAAGTTGTAGCATCTCAGAAACAATTAAGAATTACATGTTGCTAAGTGCTTCAGGTTCTACATAAGATAACTTTGTGACCAATACTCTTTTCTATGAGTTTCAGAGACGTGATTTTGTCCCAACTTAAGCATCTTGTTGAATATGCAGCTGTCTGTTTTTACATTATCCAGACAACCACCACTCAAATTCTGGTTTACATCAACAATGGTAAAATCAGTATCTGTGTCCTCATGCTTACTGGTAAATTGGTGAAGATTTTGGAACTGTTTGATCATTTAGCAGTTTAGGAGAAGCTGAGGTAACACAGTGCACAGGAACACAGCTCAAACACAGCCACATTTACATACACGTTTTACCCAGCTCACAGGAAAATCTCTAAATACTAACACTTTAATCTTGCCTTGCCCTCTGCCATATCCTGTTTAAGGCTCCAGTCCAATCCATTTTTTACTGCCTAAGTAGCTCCCTATTCTTGCATGCAGAAAAAAAACAGGAGAAGCACCTGAGAAACAAAGGCAGCACTGTGCCAAAGTCTTGCCAAGGATACTAAGTCAACTAGAAAGAAATCAAGTGTTATAATGCTCCTGTTTCCCCTGGCAATTGGAATGTTGCGTAATACTTGCATTAAGAGTAGATTAAGGAAGATCCCGATGTATATATGCACTTGTCAAGCTGATTTATCACCTTATTTCTTTGTGAAGAAGGGATTAAGATCTATTACTCACTCGAGACTTTTTATTAGGAGTGTAAGCTTTAGAGTTGCAGAATATTAGACGAATATCTTTGTAGAATTCCAAGGGACTAGTGTAGTTTCCTGCTTCCAAGGTTTCTTTCACAGTGCTGAAGTCCATGGGAGTATCTACGATATCTCGATAGTCCTGTAAGAGAAACATAATAAAAGCTGTTCCAATCCTACAGAAATAAAAACACTTGGTTCATCTACAACAGTTGCTCTTGACTAATTATTTCTATCTGAGAACTACTCTAAATAATTCTCTGAAAAAAAGTGTGTTCCAGCTCCTAAAGGGGAGGTTAGAAATGCGCTCACTGATGAAGGAGAATCAATACACTTTTAGAATTTTGCATGAGGAAGTTGGACTTACAGGATAGGAGAAGAGATCAACAGGCTGCCTAAAAGGCTCGGAGTCTTCTCTTTCATAGATCAAGTTCAACAACTGCTTGCACTGCTCTTTCCAAGCATCAGGACTTGCTTTCATCGGCTGCCTTTTTATTCGGCGTCTTACCTGCAGGGTAACAGAATTATTTCACCATTTTTCAGAGCATTCACATTTTTCGTTAATATAATTTCCCAGCGTTGTAGTTTAAAGCAGAATTCCACAATTAACATCAGACTAAAAGCACTGAAACCCACGAGTTGTGTGAGGTATTTCAGATTCAGCCTTGCTGTTCCTATCAGCTTTCATCCAAATCTGACTGAAAACTGAATCTGTTCAGCTTCTTTTTCAAGTAAAATAATTTAAAGTAAGATAATTCATTGACTTAAGTAATTTAGTCTGCCAAGACAAGCAACTGAACTGACACAGTTAGTTGGCAGACTCCTGGCTCTGACAGATTTAAACAAGACCTAAAGGAGTGTTTTTCAGTGCCTGGTCTAACTCCCTTCACAGGGCAGCCTAAACACCAATGTTACTCACACGTCTTTTTCCAGAGGAAGTTCCAGGAGCATCTGAATCTATGTCTACTTCCGCCACCTAAAGGCAAAGGGAACAGTTACACACACT
Organism: Upupa epops; assembly: GCA_013397515.1. Taxonomy (NCBI): domain Eukaryota; kingdom Metazoa; phylum Chordata; class Aves; order Bucerotiformes; family Upupidae; genus Upupa; species Upupa epops. Next base: position 106,077 of record VZRI01007521.1, on the reverse strand, counting down.
GGAGGAAATAAAAACGAATTATATTCAGGCCTTAGAGAAGTCAGTCTTGCAGAGCTGCATGTCCCCACCTAAAACTTCCATGCTCTGTGTAGCTGTACTGAGTTTTTACAGGTTTCACGTAGCACCTTACTTACATCAAGTGTATACTCTTTACAGAAACTGGATTTAGAAATTGCAACAAAAAAACTCCACTCCTGTCTCCCATTATCAGTTCATCAATCCCTGTATCAGCTTTCTTACAGTAATTAAAAATAAATCATTTTGAGGATAGGAAAGTTCCTACAAAGAACCCGAAAAGCATTCTTTCTTAATTGAAAGGATATTGTAAACCCAAAGGTATTATAAACCAGCTCTGTGAGAGGCTGGAGTTAAGGGAAGTGGTTTCTAATCTGTTTTATACCTGTCACTTCACTCCCTGGTACAACTGATGGGAAATGACGCAGAATCACGTAAGAAAACCTGCTCTGCCACACTTCACTCTTGTCTTTCTGGTTCCACACCCAACTAAATAGCAGGTGCTGAGAGCAGATCAAAGACAGGCACTTCCAAGAACTGTTTTTACTTACTTAAGGGAGCTTATTGCCCCGGGTGAGCAACACAATGGACTCAGCTCAACACCTGGTACAACCACCCATAAAATAAAAACTCAGCAAAAATCTTTGCTCAGTTTTCTTCCAAGTGCTGAGCATAAAAAGTTCTGATGATCAGACTGAATGGCCTTACCTCCTCTTCTTCATCAGTACTGCTTAGGTCTTCTGCTTTCACCTTGTTGTATATTTCTAATATATCCGTACAACTCTGATCCCTGCAGGATGATAACAAAAGCCAGAATACACAATGAAAGCTCTCAGAGAGTCAGGAAGTTTGGTCTATGAAGCCAAACAGGTGCCTACCCGATGAAGCGTAGTAAGACATCCGTTACAATTTTGGCTGCTTTGACTATAGGACTGTCTGGCTCATTGAAAGTCCTGGCATTATGTTCAATGTACCGTACCTCCCACATCAACGCAGAGATTCTCCTGAGAAACACAACAGAAAAGTGTGTGTTACATGAATATCCTGAACATCACTTTGCCCAAAGCCAAACAGAATCTCATCTTATGCTGTTGGCTCACTGAAAGCAGGGCAGGGCAGCTGGACTAAATGATCTCCAAAGGTCCCTTCCAACCCCTACTATTCAATATTCTGTGATTGCTTAAGTGCCATTATACAGTATTCAGCTAAACATACTGTCGTCAATGGGGCCACAATAGATGTTCATTTCAAATAAAAATCCCACTGACCTATAAAACCTGTTTTCAAGTCTCCTCCTGATTGTGGTGAGGTCAGTTGGATAAGCAACAACAGTGCAATACATGGGATAGGCACTAAGGTCCACTGGAACAGCAAAGGGATTAGAAATGTCTGAAATACAAAAAAAACCCAATCAAAATAATTTAGATGCTTCAGGAGATACCAGAATGGAAGTTACAACTAGATTCCCTCGGATGGTTCCTGGATTTACTTTCTAAGAATTCAGCAAAACCTAGAGCTGCATATGTCATTTCCCAAAGGGCGGGATTCCTCCTCTTGTACCATCTGCTGACAACTCTTGAAAAAGCACTTTTTGATGAAGCATCACATCTGAGACGCGGGACCAATAGTCAAGCAGAGTGCTGAAGAACACCATGGCATATGCACTTACAACAGGAATACTACAACACATGACATAAGCTTAGAACACAGTCATGCCCTGTGTGTAAGTATAGAATAGAATTTGAATGAGAGCATGTTATTAAGCAGCTCCGAATGAGTTAATGAGGTGTTTGTTGGTTGGTCTTTTGAGGGTTTAATTCAATGCTTTGCTTGCTCATATTTAAGTATAAACCTGAAAGCCCCCCAAAAAAGGAAGTATAACTGAAAAGGCCACCATAGGAAACATAAAAGGCTATTTTCAACTACTTTGTTTCCAGTACCCCACACCAACTCCCAATGCTCTATCCTATCAACTCTTCACTTGCATCCCACCACGCTGATATTCTTGATCCTTCCGTCTTTTCTGTCCCAACATACCAAGGGAAAGAAGTTGCTCAATCCCCCGGACAACTCGTTCGCATTCTTCATCTCTGGAATGGGCCCCCCATTCTCCTTCCTGGGGTTTGTAGAGAAGAGCTGTCAGCTCGTCTGGAGTCACAGGAACCCCAGCACCAACCTCCTCTGGATAAGCAGCTAAATATGAAGAATTCAACAAGACTAAGTACTAGTGGTGGTAAAAAACTATTTACTCTGTATAAGGACATGAATTCAACATGCACTTACTTCCTTCTGGAATCGGTTCCATGTCCCATGGACTCATCCTCTCTCTTTCATTATTGTCCCAGCTATTAAACAAAACAACAAAAAAACTCCCATATTCAATATAACAGCAAACCTTTTCTCTACCAGCCTGAAACCACAAAGGTCCTGCCTCCTGGAAACAAGAAGTCAGGAGCTACATTCCAACTCGTTACTTTTCTCATGTATTTTATATATCTACTCTCTCACACAGTCACAAAAAAAATGATCAGTAAGTTCATCATTACATAAACCCCAAGCTGCTGATTATGTATTTTAAATACAAAAAGGTATCTCAGTTTTTGGGGTACGTATTTAAGATAAATGTTGAGGAGATGCAGAGGATGTAAACCAGTATGACACGTTACAGCTGAGTAAATACTCACTGGACAGAGTAGCACTGGAAGGAACTATCAGGATATTCTGCCTGGAAAGGCTGCTGACTCTCCACAGTTCCAAACCACCAAGCGTCATCGATTATACTGCGAAATCTATCCCCTGTAAGGAAAAACAATCAATTCAGCTACAGAACAATATAAGCAAGTGTTAAATACTTCATCTCACAAACATACTACTTCAATCATTACATTTTACACGGCAGGAATCAAGCTCTTCCCCTAAGGGAGGACTTTTATGTCTCCTTGGTCACAGCTGGTCACAGCTCCCTCCACGCCTCAAATCACAGTAATAGACTCTGTAGCCTATTAGACAGCTGCAAAACTGCAGCAAAAAAGACAGAAGTGGAAAACAAGAAGTCATCACCTATTTGCCAGTTCCTTTCTTTGGCTTCATTATAAAACTGATGCAGCACAAGGAAGTCGATAACATCCGGCATATCGTGATACCTTCATGAAACAGAAACACAACATTGTTTCTATGAGCCAGAAACAGAGTTTTACACATCCAACACAGTCTCCAAGCACAACATTTCACCCATTTTTTGCAAGTTTGGTGTAATGACTAATTAATGCCATTGTCAAGCCTTGCAAAAGAAAAAGAGAAAGGGGGAAGTAAGGTGAAAGTTCTAAAGCATCAGAAAAATCTCTTGAAGAATGTCACCAGCACTTGAGTTACTTACTTTATGGAAAATGATTCTCCAGTCATTTTGCCAGTGAGTGGATCCAGGAATGCAAGTTTCAAGCAGCAAAGGGTAGGAGGCCCAACCTCGTATTTAATTCCTACAGTCTTCACAAATTCTTGTTCCTATTTAACAACGAGCACAGAACATCAGTAGTTTAACTCTCTGACAACAAAACCATCCATGTCAAAGTACCCGTTCAATAAAAGCAATTATGTTTCTGCTCTACAGCACAATTAATTTCAGCCATAGAAGTTTTCATTTCCAAATGCTATGTATCAATCAAAGTCACCTTAGTAACTTCTGCGTTTTTCCTTTGAAGACACCCATTTGCTTTATATTTTTTGAACAGGATATTCACAAACTATGGAGCTTCTGTAATAAGGTTTTAAGGAACATCTAGGTTCTAACCATACCAACAGCACCAACAGTTGTATCAAGGGGCTCTCACCCTTGCACAGCAACAGGCAGGGGAAACGAAAGGAAATTCTTCCTCTTGGACATTCAGCAATAGCTGGTCCTGTTCACGTCCTGTCGAATGGCAGCTGATGGTAGGATCTCTATGCTATTTCCTTTTCCTCACAAACTGGAGATTACAGCTGGAATCACTCAATATAGTAGTAACTGGGTATTTTTGCACTAAAGCTATTATTTTCATTAACAGAAACACTGGCACAGACGTATATGATCACTAGTTCCTATATATGCTCTTCTCCTGGCAAGAGTAAAGCAGAAAAAATATGGCAATGCTGTGAATCAAGCCTTCATGGATACAGCGGTTCAAAGCAAAAGGCTAGAAGAAAGAGTTATCATTTTAATTTTGATATTAACATTCTAATGTTTCCTTCCTTTTTTTCATACTGGCTTTTAATGTCAATTTACCATTACAGAGACATCCAGCTCTTTGAAGTATCTGTTTAACTCACCCTGAGTTCCATTTTGTTCCATGGTTGCTTTTGCATGTTAATACTGTAAATTTTTGCCTTCCTCACTGCCCGCACATAAGCTTCATGGCCTTGCCTGAAGTATATGATCTTAAAAGAAAAGAAGTAAAATAAAATCAATTCCTTCACGGATCTTTTTGTGTGAGAATCCCTATGAACACACCATCCCTTTCAGAACACACTTAATTTCATTGTGCAGCATTTTTCTCCTTAAAAATGATCCTACGAGCCCCCAGAGTGGCACCTGCCACAGGCTTTCAAAACTGAGGCCGTTTCAAAGAAACAGACAGGTCTGTGGATGCACATTTTGGGCCATTATGGACTGTGCAGGGTCATCCGAAGATGCACAATCAGTTCTCTCCATTACCCCCAAGTTACAATGGCACAAAGTGACACAGAATGACTCTGCAACCACCTAATGGCCTTAGAAGTTATTTTTCAGCCTATCATGAGCAAGATTCATTGAAAATATTGCTAGGTATAACATCAATCAGTTAATCATTCTAGGTGGGACTTTCCAAATTACTTCGCTTTTTACCTCATCGCCCATTTGTGGGACAAATGGCGAGCGACGGGGTATGGTATCCAGGATCCACTGGGGGGCCAGCCATTCCTCACTGGGTTCACCTTCCATCGAAAGCAGCCCACTTGGCTTCTGAAATATATTATATTTGGAAAGCAACATAATTATTGTGGCAGAACATAACGAAAAGTTGATCACACAGCGCTTACTGATGGTAACTAGATATAAGGACAAGACAAAGGAAACTCAACTTTCTCAAAACCTCAACTTAATAGTAAGTAACAAGGCATATTTGTTAAAACACACAATTAAATCCTTGATAAACAGAGAGATGATAATTCATTAAAAATATTCTAGCCATCATCTTAAATAATACTAGGAAAAAGACATCTGTCTACGTAGCTACAATAGAGATGCAATAGGATTTTACAACAAAACTACCTGATGGGATAAATTTAACTGCAGCGAAGAGAATAAATTTGGGAGGAAACACACTGCCAACTACCTACATGAAATGTGGAAACACAGCTACACCACAGTGTAGCAAAACAAACAATTCTAGTACCATTGGTTCTACAGTTGCCGTACAGCCTATAAAATCTTTCTTACTATGTATTTATTTGTGAAAAATTTTACTTTGGAAACAACCACTCCAAAAATTTTGATATTCAAAAGGTAAGAGACACACTTAACTTTTTAAAGATCTACTGACCTTTTTTCTAGGCTGTTTAAGTTTCCTTCGTTTTGGCTCCAGTCCTTTGGTTCCCTTCATATTTTCATCTTCAGAACTACTACAGATTTTGCGAGCTGCCTGCCTGGTTTGTCTCTTTGGAGGCTGGAGATTAATTCCAGCATCTGCTGTCCAGTCAGAGTATTCACTTGATGAATCACTGTAGACAACAAAAAGGTTGTTAAGAAAGAAAGCAGCCCTTCAGTTTTCAGATAATGGAGTGAAAGGTCCAAACATTCAACCTGCTCTCCTGGTTACATAAAACAGGGTTAGTACAAAAGTTTAATTTTCACATGAATTTCAAAACCTGAGTGCTCTCTGGTTTGTCTATTTCCACTAATTATTTTATCAGCTGCAAAATAATGGTAAAATGACAGTTATGACTGATACCTATTTCTGTGCTGTTTATCTCACTGATTCATATGAGAATTGAGTCATAGAACTGTAAGGGATCAGAAGGGACCTCGAAAGATCATCCAGTCCAATCTCTCTGCCACAGCAGGATCACCTAGACCAAGTCGCACAGGATCATGTCCAGGTGGGTCTTGAACATCTCCAGAGAAGGAGACTCCACAACCCCCCTGGGCAGCCTGTTCCAATGCTCCGTTACCCTCAACGTGAAGAAGTTCCTTCTGATATTTCTACGGGACCTCCTATGTTCCAGCTTGCACCCACTGCCCCTTGTCCTGTCACCAGATGACACTGAGAAGAAGCCTGGCTCCATCTTCCTGACACTCACCTCTCACATATTTATAGACCGTAACGGACTGCAGAAAAGGCATGGAAAAAAATTCAGAAAACCAGAGCACTTTTCTAAAAATACAGTCCTGGCTCCTTTAATATTCAAACAACAGGCATGCAGTATCTATATTAGCTTGTGGCTCTTCTAGCCATAAAAGCAGAACATTAAGATGTAGAAAGAGACTGTAGTTGTCCACAAATACACAGTAACAAACGAAAATGAGGAAATACTGAAGTATGGACAGATGATCCAAAAAACTCTCACAAAGACTACAATATAAATGTCAGCCCTCAAAATGAGGGATTTTTTTCAATACTGGAATAGAAATGTCTACAATGACTTAGTCATGTAAATGCCTAACATTGTTTGTTCAGAGACACAAGTTTTGTGGGGTGTTTTAAACTGCCTGTACTGAACACTTTGCTTCAATCCATGGCAAGGTGCAGCAAATCTGGACTGACTTTCAGCCACAATATCAATTGCTTTTCTTTAATTAAATGATTAATGGTAATAATTCAGAGACCAGCTACCTGGAACTGCTTTCACTTTGCCATGCAGCTGCAGGATCATCCACGGATGCGTCACTCGTGCCAACAGTCTCATCTTCCTGTATTACAAACAAAAGGTTTGGCTTTAGGGCCAACTCTACAGTGGATCATTTTTAGTTGCAATGAAGTTATGCAGGAAGGAAGCTGTGGATTTAAGGTTTAGCTTTAAGTAAGTCCACAATTTCTTTCTGTATCTTAATAATAAACTATTAATATTATACTACATGGTTATATACTTCCTGTAGGAAGAGGTGAGGACCTTAATGGAATAAGAACTATACAGCAAGTTCTTAATGAGTGATTAATAAATCAAAGTGTGGAGTGTCCAGGTTTATAGCTACTCTACATTTAATGCACTTACAGCAAGACAGTGTTCAGTCTCTTTTCCTTAATGAGAGCAAGTTCTATTCAATCTGGTGTATTTTAATGCCAATACTCAATCTCTTTCAACAGATGGAGATAAACTGAAAGCACTGAATATGACCTAGAACACATGTGCCACCTGAAATCCCAAAACAATAAATGACTTAACACAACCCAGTTAAATGTACTTCAAAATGTTTCAGATTTCCTAAAATTCCTATGTGATTTTAAACCAGTTCTGAATGCTCTACTGACACTGGATTAAATAATCCTTCACTCTCCAAGATCAACATACTACAGTGACACCACACATCCAACTGACTCAATGGTCAGAGGGTTTCTTCCTGCATGGAGAAACTGGGACCTCTAGAAACCTATAGAAAGTACCACTCGGTGTATCAGACCTCTGAGGAGCTGTCCGATTCTGCCTGTGCCCGTGCATTCTGACTTGCTCCTTGCTGACTATGCTCGATGGTGGAACGGGTCTGGTAGGCGTGCTGTCGTCTGCGCTGGTTTCTTCTCAAAGACCTCCCGCTTCCTGGTTGGTAATCGTTCTGTCGTCACAGAAGAAAGAAAAATATCAGAGATTTCATAACAAATTAGGCAGTTACCTCATTAAAGTCACTGTTCTATCGCATTTACAAGCGACAAGTAGGGAATCCAGAATGAGGAATTAATTCTTGTAGTCCCTTGCTGTGCACACCCATCCAGCTGTGGGGTTTTGGTTTCATATTAATCCTACTTTTTAAGCAGAAACCCTTAGAAGGGAAGTTATGGACTCTCCAGGTAAGACAAAAGCCAACCACTTAGAAAGCTGGGGCATCTCTAATCTTTTCCCAAACCAAACACCCACTGTGGCTCAGCTCTTTTCCTTTCCCAGCATCTCCTCACTACTGAAGACTTAAGGATAAGGTATTTACCAGTGCTTTTTCCGCATTAGTGTATAAAATCAGACAAATTACAGTTACAGGATGAAGACAGAGAGACAGAGAAACAATTAGCACTATTGATCTTCTAAATCATTTAATAAAATTAGGCTGTGGGATTTTGTTTGTCTTTTATCTTTAGGGTCAGAGCCACTACACAGGCAGGTTCTCTCTCCTAAGTGAATTGACTCACCCGCTGTAAAGTGTGGGATGGCTTTCGCTTCTTCTCAATGGTGTATAAATTAATCTCAATTTCTCCTTTGGCAGCTCGACACTCTTCCTGGACCCTAATCATACACAGGAAACACCCACTTTAGTCAAAAAACTATCACAGAACTTGACTGTCTCATTAAATCACCAATTAAATTGCTTCTGGTTCTCTTGTAAGAAATCTGTGCACAAATCCTCCTAGAAGCATCCACACAAACTTCACTCCTGGAAGGAACCGAACTTGTTAGTTGAGCTTGTGATTATTTTTAAGTGAAGTGAAATGCATTCAATTATTTTCATGGGCTTAGGGTGGGGGTTTTTAAAATAGAGCTTCATAAAAACATGGTATTTGAACTAGCAGAGAAAGATTCAGTGTGAAGAGAAGGAACTGGTGTTCCTAGCTCTCTAACACAGGCTACCACGCCAATCCTGATACCTGAATGTCAAAGGAAAACAAAATGAAAGAATCATTAAACATTACACAATTTATACTTGTTCCCCTCCCTCATTCATCATCTTACTTGCTGATGCCTGGAGGAAGCTCGTTCACCACCACTCTCCTGCTCCAGGCCATCAGATCTCTCTCGGTTGCCATCTGACTTCGTGGAGCGTTGTGATGCATTTGCCGGACCCCTTCGATCTGCCCACTCCTCCGGAGACCAACATTTGGTGGAGAAGTAACGTCCAAACCTGAGCTTCGAAGAGCTGAGGGAAGAAAAGTGTTTTCCTTCACTGCTATAAAGAATACACTACAGTCTAAAATGTAGAGCTTAAGGATTGTCTGGAAAGTCTTTTGGAGGCAATAAAGAACTATTTATTCTGTGTTAAGTGGCTTTTTCCTTTGTTTCAGATTAACATTGTTGTGTGTTGGTGCACTGTGCTACTGAATCATCACTGTGGCTCACTGGACCTTAGAGGTATCTGAGTGATAAAACAGTCTATGAAAAAAGTTTTAAAGGCAATTCAGTGACCTTCAGATCAATGTCCTGTCAATGGTTTACTCTGAAATTGTGTATTTTCAGTCTTATAATGGTTGTGCAAATCTATGTAAAAATATTCAGCTCTTTAAATATCAGGTACTTTGTAGCTACTCTAATTAATCCACACAAAAGAGCAGCTCTTGTTGCAAAGTCACTGACCAGGGCAAGGTCTTTAAGGTAACTGCTTTAATTTCTGTACATTTCATATCTGGAAATTCCCTTTCACACAAATACAGGGACAGAGAAATCAAATAAAACTAATATTTTTCCTCTAAAAATAAACAAAACTAGTATTTTCTTCTTTCTTTTAAAATAAAACTAGTATTTCCTTCTTCAATTTAAAGACAAGCCACTCTTAAATCTAGCAATCCCTATGAGATTTGCTGGGAAATCTAATTCAAAACATGTAATCAATCATTTAACCTAGAACTGGTTTGTTAGTGGATCTAAATCTTTGAAAAGCTGTGGATGACTTGCAATTCAAGTCCACAGCATCTGCTATCTTACATGAGCCGCACTGTCAGCTGCCTCGTCGTCAGCTGGCCAGGTCTGAGTGAGTTTGTGGTAAATTTTTAATCACTTTGTGTATTAAAAAATATGAAACCACAGTAGCAGAACACTTAGCAGAAGAATCATCTAATGAAACACTAAGATGGAGCAGACATGTTTATTTTATAATCACTGAGGTTCAACCTTAGCACTGACGCTGCAACAGGAAGCCATTAGTCTGTCATAACACTGTATTCCAGCAACATTCTCTAATTACAAGCTCTCTTCTTGACATTATTATGTCAATTATAATTATTGTTACATTACCTCTGCAGTGACTGACATCAAGGCACTACAGTGAAGTTTACTTTTTAGGCAAGGTTTGTAACTGGAACAATTACAGGCTAATAGTTCTAGGGAATCAGATACAGCCCAGTGCCCTCAGCACTTTCAATTTCTCTGCTAGCACTGTCAGAACAACCAACTACTCCACAGAGGTCAATAAAGTGTGTAGGATTCAGAGGCAAGCAGCCTCAAAGACAGTCTCAGAACTTAAGAGGAGCACATTTTGATTAGTGCTTCAGGAAAAGGAATGGCGGAAGAAGTGAAGGGGACACTCACCTCCATTAACAGAGTGTGATCTACTGAGGGGAGGGTTTGGAAGAGTTTCTCCTTCATTAATTAGTCTCAGATCTTGCTCCCTCTGTAGCTCTCGGATCATTCCATCGAGGATGCTCTCATCCTGGTCATTGGTTTGCTGCCCGATGACTTGTTCAACTACTTCACCATCACCTTGACAAGAGCAAAGCCGCAACTGCTTATAAAACACTTAATTTCTAGTTTACTAAAAAACAGATGAACAATCAAACTAAAATTTGCACATCACTATGTACGTTCTGTGAAACATCCGATGACCAGCTGGCTTTCTGCTCTCCTTAAATAAATGGAGGCAAAGTTTTGACAAAAAGTTACAATAAAACCTAAAATTCCAGACCACAGATGAAATGGAAACATCAACCCTTAGAAACAGCATAACAAAGTTAGCATCTGGTAGGTAATAATGGAAGATAGCTTCTTCGTATCAGCATTCTCCAAAAGTCTACAAGAAAAAAATCTCTTTTAGAAAAAAAAGGCTGCTTTTTCAATGCCTTTCTTACATCCACAGTCCCAGCAGGTTTATAGGACAACTCTCAAGAATCCTACCCAGCAGAAGTCCATAGTTTTTGTAATGCTGCAGGCTCCTTGCCTTGCCTCCGGTCATGTCCATTCCATACCCTTCCTTTATGCCATAAAGCCATCCCACTCCTTTTCCTAACTTCCAATAGCTGAAGAGAACCTACTGGTTGGACCCCTGTCCCTGGAGGTGTTTAAGGCTGGGCTGGATGAGGCTCTGGCCAGCCTGATCTGGGGTGGGGTGTCCCTGCCCATGGCAGGGGGATTGGAACTGGATGATCCTGTGGTCCCTTCCAACCCTGACCAATTCTATAACTTCTTCCCAGGGAGGGTGGTGGGGCACTGGAGGGGGCTGCCCGGGGGAGTCTGTGAAGTCTCCTTTTCTGGAGACGTTTGAAACCAGGCTGGACTTGGTCTGGGTGATCCTGCTGTGGCAGGGGGACTGGACTGGATAATCTTTCAAGGTCCCTTCTGATCCTATAATGTTGCAGGGGAACTTTTCCTAAGGGTATCTAGCAATAGGACAAGGGGAAATGGTGTGAAACTGAAGGAAACTCAGACTAGATTCTTCAGTACAAGGGTGGAAGGACTCTGCAATTAAGTGCCCAGACAGGTTGTAGCTGGCCCCTCGCTGGAGGTGTTCAAGGCCAAGTTGGATGAGGCCTTCAGCAAGGACGTCACTGCTCACAGCAGGGGGTTGGAGTAGATGATCTCTAATCATGGCATCATAGAATGACTTGCGTTAGAAGGGACCTCCAAAGGTCTCATCTAGTCCAACCCCTCTGCAGTGAGCAGGGACATCCTCAAGTAGACCAGGTTGCCCAGAGCCTTGTCCAGCCTCACCCTGAATATCTCCAGGGATTTGGGGCCTCAACCACCTGCCTGGACAACCTGTTTCAGTCTTCAACGACCTTCCGGCTTAAGAACTTCTTCCTAACAGCCCATTTCAATCTGCCTTTTTCTAATGTGAAACCATTGCCCCTTGCGCTATCACTACAGGCCTTCATAAACAGTCCCTCTCCAGCATTCTTGTAGCCCCCTTCAGGTACTGGAAAGCCCCCAGATCCTTCTCTTCTCCAGGTTGAACACAGCCAGCACTCTCAGCCTATCCTCACAACAGAGGGCTCCAACCTCTTGATCATTTCCACGGCCTCCTCCAGAATTGCTCCACTGTACCCATGTCCTTCCTGTATATGCAGCACTCCAGGTGAGATCTCACTAGAGCAGAGTAGTCCCTTCCAACATAAGCTATCCTATGATTCAAACTCTATAGTGAATTTAAACCACTAAATTTCAGACTAAATTAAACCAACCAAATCCTTACAGTATATCCCACCATGCCAGTGCTCAGTACCACGCATTACATGCATCACACAAGTTGCAGGAAGCCTACCATTAGCTACATAGCCCAGCTGAGGAATAAGTTGTTCATCTTTGCAATTTTCCCTCCCTGGTACCAGCCGCTGGAATCTCGTGGGATGAGGATTTCCATCCACATCTACTAAGAATGGAGGAGGCATCAGATGTGGAGCCTGTTGAGTCTGTTCATCCAATACATAGTTATTTACATCACGGATCAGGGGTCGGTAATCGGTGTGGAAGAACATCTGATCAGGAATCTGCAAGAGAAGCAGTTTAACAAAGAAATCAATGGCCATTTGCTGCTGTTTTGCTGCTCTGAAAAGGTTCCCATTCCCTATAAACCACAACTCCTAAACTTAAGATCAGCAGAAGAAACATTATGACAGAACAGATCCCTACCACAAATATTTTTACTACCAAGGCTTGATGCAAAAATTCCAGAATAAAATATTCCAGCAGAGATGAAGAGATAAAAGTTAGTGCTTTGTTCTCATTATTTGAGATTCTCTTGTCTAAATGGTTTTGATTCAGGCAAACAGCTTCATGATTTAGTTACTATTTGATCCGTGGCAGAACTGTAAAACAAACACTCTTAAGACACAAATCAGGTCAAGACACAGAAGAGTTTAAAATTGATTCAACCCACCTTCTCATAATTTTTGTTGCATCCAAAACCAAACAGGAGCAGATGTCCATGAGAGTCTGTGCAGGCAAAATGCTGCCCATCTGGTGAGAACTTGCAATCAAAAACAGCTCCGTGGCCTTGTCCCTCGATCTGCACACAAGCACAGAGCATTCCTTTCACCACTACATATTCTCTACAAGAGTATCTACATAAGAATTTCATCTGTGCTTCAACTTTTCATCCTAATTCTGTGCCATTTCTCATCTTGTTCAAATCCAATACAAACTTACTATTATGTTTTTGTCACTTGAAGTGTTACTGAACAGTAAAAACTTGTAGTTTTCTTTTTGTCCTGAAATTCCAGGACAACTTTTAATGTATCTTCTGAAAAAGCCACCTAGCAGTCTGTATTTTATGCTACCACAGACACAGGCAGAGCAGATCTCAGACCTTGGCCCTGAAGCACCAGATTTCTCAGGCCCAGATATCAGGAGGTCAAACTCAGGTCCTAAAGCAGTTCAGCTGCATTTGTTCAGTGCTGGAACCAACAAACCTAGCAGCAGGCACTTGAGATAAAGGCAGCACAGAGCCAACCACATCATATCCCAGATCACAGCACTCAGCTACAACAACTCATGGGATTGCTGGTTTTCATTGCCTTACCCAATCTTTTGCACGTACAACCATGCCCAAACACATGAATAATAATCAGATGTGAGAGATCCCATAAAAGATTTGCTACTACACTTAGAACATGCAAAAATATACTTTGGTACCACTCAAGAGTGAGTTTTCCCCTAATCCTGTTGCAACACTGGTCACAGCAAGTATAAAATTAAATCTACTTTTGCCTCAAGATGAGTTTTACCCAAATATGAAAATGAAGAACCCAAACCCCACCCCTTCTCACCATGTTGAAGTAATTGCGAATCTTTGTTCCTTTGTCTATATCCCAAACAAAAATATTTCCATCGTGACCCGCTGAAAGTACAATCCTTTGGTCAAACGGATGGGCCTCCAGGACAAAAACTTCATCATCATGACCCTGCAATGAAAGCATGGTGAAAAAGGAAGCAATATTTCTCCATGCAGTCTCTCCAAATGCGATAGCATTTGACGTGAGGACATCCTGGATCAGGTAGTCATCCACGACAGCTCCATTTAATGGATCTTGCACTACAAAGGTCCTTAAGTCAAGCAGCTTAGACTGCAGCTTAGCACAGCCAAGATGAAGAGGGACAGAAGAGGAATGAGGAATCAGCAGCAAGGCCAGCCACAACCCTCCAACCTGGACACTAATGGTGGCCTACAAAGAACTCCCACACCAGCCAGCAACCACCAGGGTCCAGCAGCATTCTGGTCACTGGCTCCTTTCTACAGCATACATACTCCTCTCAGTAAGCAAAGAATAAAAAACCTTAAAGGTCTTTTCCAATCTAAACAATTCTAAGATCAAGTCCAACCATTAACCCAGCTATCCCTAACCCTCCACTAAACCATATCCTTAGGCTCCAGATCTCCACGACTTTTAAATATTTTCTGCATACTCCAAAACCTTACTCCTCAGGGGAAACAATGATGCGGTTTAGCCTCAAATCAATTCCAGAGTTGACCTACAACCGTCTGAGGTGACCCACTTGAATGTTACTCACAGATAAGCTATGTAGAAGCTGCCCCGTGGACGAATTCCACACTTTGAGAAGGAAATTGTTGACAGCGGTTATGACAGTGGCATCGTATCTATCCCAAGCCACCATAGTTACCTTCAGCTTCGTCACCTTGTCCTCCCCAGATGCTACAGTGTTTCTGAAGAAATGAATAATTTAAAGAAGAAATACATTAGCAATCATATATGGAAATATTTACCAGCACTAATGCAGTATGAAATTTGGGAAGAGCGGGGCTGCCACCCATGGTGGCAAGTGCAGAGGAATGAAGGATGGCTTCTGCTGTGGAAAAATCAGAAAATATCCAGTACCCCTGAGATTTGCAGAGTTTTATTTTCTTAACAAAAAGGACAAGCTTCTCTTCTGTTCCCAAGTGATCTTCCTCACCTACCCCAATCCTTTCTTCCAAGCTATTTAGGTCTACTAAGGTTTTTCTCCCCCCAAGTTTTTCTTATCAGTCATCAATATAAGTAAACTCCACAATGAACAAGAACCTGCTAAATAAACACCAATCATCCTGAAATTAAAAATCATTAAAACCACATGAAACAAAGAATTCTGCAAAACAAACCTTGACATGGATTTCTCCATTGCTGCTCTTTTTACTGTGCATTTTCACTTATGAAGCCATTTGCAGAAGCCACTCGAGGAGATGAAAAACCCAAAACCCTAACTGAGCCTGAGAATCAAGTCCCCATACTTCACTCCTACTTAAAGTTAGGGAAACATACAATATTAAGAACCATGCTGGAGATATCTATTATCTCTAGACATATATTATCAATGAGATTCTACTAAAACCTCTTTCTGCACAATTAAGTCTGTTTTACGTTCTTAGTTTGTATCTAAAATAGCAAATATTCCAGAACTACTGGAGTGGGGAATTGTATTTTCTTTTAGGGGCTAATTGTGGAACTAAACAGACAGAGCCATGGAGTTTTCAACACATAAAAAACATGCCTTAAAATTAATTTAAAATGGAAGTCAATAAATAGTTTCCAAAAAAATGGAAGATTTTGTTTAACATGTAAACGTGGCTACGAAGTGTGTTGTCGCTGTTCACGCACCCTGTCATTTTAGTAGCCATATCCAGGACTACACTCTTCCAATCCTGCTGCTGATAGTGCCATATTCTGGCTGTTCCATCTCTGCTTCCGCTGACAAACCTTAAACTATGGAAAATAAAAACAGAAAAAGAAAAAAAAAGGCATGAAATTCCAAACAAGCACAAGTTACTGCCACTTCTGGTTTAACAGGATGGACATCTGACTACTCAGTAGCTTCACTCTTGAGTTTTTCATCTCATTCATGATAAACCCTATGGCAAGAATATTTGGCACCTTGATAGAGGACTGTAACTCACCTTAGGAAATATTGTTAAAAGCACTTATTTGTATGCTATTCTGCAACAAACATGCACGCATATGCACAGATGTGTGTAGCTGCACATACGTACTGCCTCACTCCTTATTTGCTCACATGTAGATGTCCTTAATGACCCATAAAATATCCATGAGCTGCTACCACAGCAAACCGACGGATTACAGGTAGACCTACTAAAGCTGTTGAATATTAGCCCCAAAGAGGGAGATTTTAGAGTTCTGGTGGACAGTAAGCTGACCATGAACTGACAGTGTGCTCTTGGTGCCAAGAAGTCCAGGAGTATTTTGGGGTTCATTAAGAATTATGTCTCCGATAGGTATGGAAAGGTCATCTTCCCTTTTGCTCTGCCCTGGTGAGACCACATCTGGACTACTGTGTTTACTTCTGGGCTCTCTAGCTAGGAGGAGACAAGGAACTACTGGAGAGAGTCCAGAGGAAAGCAAGAGATGATCAGGGGCCTGGGGCATCTCTCCTACAAGGAAAGGTTGAAAGAGCTGAGATTGCTTAGCCTGGAGGGGAAAAGACTAAGACCTTAACTCTACAAATATTTGAAGGGTGGGTGTAAGGAGAATGTAGCCGAACTCTTTTCAGTTATCCCCAGTGGCAGGACAAGGGGCAACAGGCACAAGCTGGAACACAGCAGGTTTCACTTAGATACACGTTAAAATTTGTTCACTGTGCAGGTCACAAAACACTGGAAGAGGCTGCCCAGAGAGGCTGTGGAGTCTCCTGCTCTAGAGATACTCCAGGATCTGCACAAAGTGCTCCACATCCCCCTGCTCTAGTGGATCTCTAGAGGTCCCTTCCAGCTGATGATTCAGTGATGCTATTAAACAGTCAGCTCCAAACTGCTGGCAAGCGCAGAGCAACCCCTGCTCAGCTATTTCATCCTTTTTCAACACTTACTCTTCCTATTGTTTGGGCGTCTCTGATCTAGAGAGTGTAATTAAAAGACAGTGAGGTTACAATTTTCATATCAGATCTGGTATGGTACAAAGAGAGTTTCTACCCCACAACATTAATTACATTTGGCTGCAGCTAGCAGATGGCCTTGGAATTACTTCAATGTCGTAATTCAGACGAGCTGCACATTCCCCCTTTCTTTTTAATGACATCAGCAGATCTCTCAAGCAGTTCATAGCAGCAGCAAAGAAAGAGAGAGCACGCCAGGAATTGAGCATAAATTATAATACATTAATTCAGGGAGAGGATGGAGAAGGGAAATAATTCGAACCAGCCCTGCCTGTGAAGCTGAACACGACTATTTGTATTTTGAAAAGCCTCCTGGTTTAGAAAAAGTCAAGCAAATATATTCATTTACATCATGACCTCTGTCATCACAGAAATTATTTTTCTTGAGTATTTTTTGAACTGCTAAGTAATAGATTTTCACAGGACAGACAACACTTTGAACAGTATATTCCATGTATCCGTCAAATCACTTTATTTTAACAAGTGGGTGTTTCACCTTTACAGCCTCCCTGATGTGAAGCTTTTTAGTGTTTAAGAATGCTTCAAGTTTATTTTTTTGGAGAAAAAAGCCTGGAGAAGAAAAGGCTCTAGGGAGACCTCAGTGCACCCTTTCAGTGCTTAAAGGGGCTGATAAGAAAATTGGGTGAGGGGAGGACACTTTTTAGCAGGGGCTGTTGTGACAGGGTAAGGGGTGACGGTTAAACTAAGAGTGCGATTCAAACTAGGTAGAAGGAACAAACTATTGATGTTGAGGGTGGTGAGTCCCTAGCCCAGACTGCCCAGAGAGATGGGAGAAGCCCCATTCCCAGAAGCATCCCAGGTCAGGTTGGACTAGTCTCTCAGTTAAGGTGTCCCTAGTTGGACTGGATGAGCTTTGAAGGTCCCTTCCAACCCAAAGCATTCTATGATTCTTATTCTTTTAACCTCTTTACGTTAAAATAAAAAGGAAGCATTAGGTTCTCCATTAAAAGCTGCTGTAGCCTGTAATTTTCAGTGACTATGTGATTCAAATACTGCCAGTGAGGCCTGTGGTCCCACATCCTCTGGAAGGAACCCTTAGTAGAGCCACACCAGTACATTCCCACATCATTTGAGTTCCCTTCCATTCCCTAACATTCTGTGACTTTATGTAACAAACATCTTCACATATAGGTGCAGTTCCACTGGCAAAGTGACAGTTTGGCTTGGAAGGCTCTTGCCTCCATGTATCCCTTCAACCTCATGCCAAGCACAACCAGAACATGAACAAACGCTGGCAGAAACCCATTTACATTAGGGTGTTGGTTACTACACAAAGCTCATTACATTGCGCACCTACACAGAGCCTGGACGCCCAGACGTGCCCACAGGCATCTGCAGACATTTTATCATGAACACGCTGACTTTAATTGCTAAGTAAGAGAGAGCAACCTGACTCAGTACAACCTGAAAGGTCTGCAGGGTTGGAATGATTCCCTTTGTACATTTTATGACCACAGGATTACTTTAATCATCCAAACTGATCTACTAGAAATTCATGTATTTGCCAGGTATGTCGTCAGAGATACATAAATTGCTATGAATATCAAGACAGACCAATTAAATTATCAAGACCCAAAGGTCTTAAGACTGAGCCTCTGGTTCTAGACAAGCAGCAGCACCCAAGGTCTGTGAGTTCAGAATGTGTGTGATCTGTGTGGAGTAATTGTCCCGCTTCCTCAGTTCCAGTAAGTTTATCATTAGTCACATAAATGAATGCAAACTCACACAGTGTCTGCTTCAGGAAATGTTAAGATTAGCCCATTCATTATCATTAACATGCTCGGGGATGTTAAGCTATCAAGACGTACCGGTGACTCAGCCATGACTAAAGAGAGTGGTTTGCATAAACACGCCACAAAAATATGGTGGGATGCTGCTGAAATATTACATAAGTGATCCAAATCCTTGTGAAAAGCCAAACCATTGTAACGAGAACATGTACAAAGGAAAGGTATTCCTTTAAAAAGCATATAAAGGAATTTTATCTACCAAACAGACTGAATCCAAACCTGGGATGTGAGCAAGGATCGACTGCACCCTTACAGCCCACTGAAGAGCTGTTATTTGCTTATTCCCCCTTGGAAATAAATCAGGGGTTTTTCAGATGTTTGGTTTTTTAAGGCAGTTTCAGTTACACAAATACAAGATGAAGGATGAGTGTCTGGTTATGGTGTTTATCACTCTAGATCCCCAGAGAGTCTAAGCTCTTACAAACTGTGAGTCTGTTCATGAAAAAAACACTATTTCCATATTTTTCTGAAGTCTGAGCATCAGACAAGACAATTTGCTTATTCAGTGTGCCCAGAGAGGGGCTGGCAGAGGAAATCATTCACCAAGGAATTAAATGAGACAGACAGTAAAGGGTGGGTGGTCTTATGTTTCAGCGATATATCAGCCATATCATATTATTTGGAAACTGTTTTCAAATTATGCTCCCCAGCTGGTAGAAATGATACAGATAACATATGCAACAAGAGTAAATGTTAACAGAAAATCAAATACATACATACACAAATGTTATCAGCTTCGACATGATCCACATACGAATCATCAGTAACAGCACAGCGCAGAAATTAACACCAAAAATCAAGATAAAAGGTACTTCTACAGTTCCCATTACAGCCAATGAATAATAATAAAAACTTGAATGCGAAAAATATTTAAAAATAAAAAAGAAATCAAGTGATGTTAGTACAAGCACTGTGCAAGAGATTTCATTCGGCAAAGATCAGCCTCCTGTTCCCTGTAGACTGATGTGTCTGTGTAACAGCTCCAGCATTTGCTTAGAAGCACTTTAACTGTTTCACTCCAGAATAAGCCTCCCTGCACATAACAAGGCCACCTGTGAAAGAAGAACTCTGACACAGCAACGACAAACTTTGGGTTTCTAGCCACTCAGTTTGAAAAAAGACACAGTCAGGGAAAGTTTCAGAGAATCATAAGGGATTGGAAAGGACTTCGAAAGATAAGCTCATCCAAACCTCTTCCATGTGGACTTGCAAGATCTGGCGTCTTATAGAAACAGTCGTTATCAAAGAACCCAAAGCCCTGCCTTTAACACCAGAACTGTATCCAGGCATTAATGAATTGAGTCCTTCTATTCCAGCCTGCGAGGTAATGAAGAAAATACAATTTGTTTCTTGTGGTTAGAGCAAAGGACAGCAAGTCCAGGTTTATGTGATGGGCACACATCTTGTAACATAAAACAATTCGTCTAAAACCACTCAGAGCCCATTTATAACCCTTTTTGGGGGACGATCTTTGGAAAATTAAATAGAATCATTTGATTGTGAGATACCACATTTCTCCTGTCAAAAACCCCAGGACTTACCTGTCGCCATTGTTACAGAACTGGACTGCAACCACTTTGTCCTAAATAGAAGGAAAATAATAGTAGTAAGTGCTTTGTAAGCTGAAACACTCATCCAAAAAGATCTTAATGACAAGCTTCTATTCATCAAACTGCATCTTGCCAAACATGTCCTACAAAATAATGACAACCTTAGAAATTCCAGAACAGAAAAGTCACTTTTGAGGTTAAAACTTCCCCAGATGTATCGTGTCGAACACTGACACAGAAAACTTCGCAGCAGAAGTGAGGTGCTCCAGAAGCAGCTCAGAGACAGAAGCTGCTTCAGTCTCACAAACACTTGGATGTTGACAAACTGCAGGACAAGAAAAATCTGCACCTCTCATACGCCACAGAGTAAGCAGGAGTGAGCAACCCCAGAAGCTTACAAGTCCTAGTAGGTACAGCATTCCACAAGATGGAGAAAGAACCATTTAACCAAAGAAACAATCCCAGCAGTTTTACAAATTTTAGACCTAAGACTAAAGTACAGAACAATATTCCATCCAAACAACTGAAACCTTGCCTTTATTACCATTTTAACTGGTTGAGAAACAAATCTAACATTTCAGACATGAGTTGCCTTTTCAATTTTGCTAAACGTTTGTGTTGGCCACATTATGTCTTTACTCTCACTGCTATCTCTAGCTCCTGACAACGTGGTGTCCAGCTCAGGATGTTTGTCAGGAGTGGGCTGACCTGTGATATTAG
Source organism: Upupa epops (assembly GCA_013397515.1). Taxonomy (NCBI): domain Eukaryota; kingdom Metazoa; phylum Chordata; class Aves; order Bucerotiformes; family Upupidae; genus Upupa; species Upupa epops. The sequence goes on along the minus strand of VZRI01007521.1, from coordinate 84,968 downwards.
GAAGAGCAGACTTATAAAAACTAAAGGAATCACAGTTTATTTAAAAATCTTAACTGCTTGACATAGAAAACATTTTTTCTCTGTTGCATGCAAAATAATTATTGGCTTGGAGCTCTGAGATTTCAGTGTGAGACCCAGACTCCCACTGAAGACACTGACACTCAAACTTGAATTTTAACACTTCAAGTCATTGATGGGATATTTAAAATGGTTTGAATTTTTTATGAGAACCCTTCTGCATTACCTGAGAAAAGGTGTTTTTAAACTCCATCTGTGGATTTGTGGTCACAACTAAAATTAAAAACTCAGCAGGAAATTTAAAAGGGAAAAAAAAAAATCACATTGTGCATGAAAACTGCTTTGAATTCTTCATTCCAACAGAATATGGGAAAACCATCTAGTCCCTCTCTTTCCTGAGGGAATGAATTACATAAAACGTATTTCACACACATCTCCTGCCTCAAAGGAATTTAAAAATAAACATACCACCAATTTCCAGGTATTTAAATATCACAGTGTGGAGAGCCAATCCAGCTCCAAGGGCAGGCAACAAGTGGAAGAGGCTGTACAAAATTCAAACTCCTGAAATAAGGTGAAGATAAGCAGAGACGGGAAAAGGATCTGCCTTCTGGTTTGTATCTTACCGTGTGAGACTCTAACTCAGCCATCTTCTCCGGAGATTCTGAGCCCAAATAATAAATTCGGATGACGTGGTCGGTGCTGCCTGTTGCAATGAACATGCCACCTAGGAAAGACAGTGTTTTCTATGAGAAGGAAAAGCCACCCAAGGAACAGGTCTTTAAACACAAAATTTCGGTGTAATCAAAGTGTTCCCTGAACTAAGTGGTTAACTCTAACAGTTTCTGCTTCATCTGCAGTGTTCTCAGGTTTGACCTAACTATGAAGCCACAAACCTTCAACCCAAGGAAAGGTATCATAGACTGGGTTGGTTGGCTCCAACAGTTCCATATCCTTCTTACATTGGGGACTCCAGAACTGGATGCAGAACTCCAGGTGGGATCTCACTAGAACAGAGTGGAGGTAGAGAATCCCCTGTCTTGTCCTGCTGGTGACACTGGGTGTGACCCTGCCCAGGACAGTTGGTTCTGGGCTGCACTGACACACTGTGGGCTCACGTTGAGTTTCTCATCCAATATCCCCAAGTCCGTCTCCTCAGGACTGCTCTCAACCCATTTTATCAGTTTTACACACATCACAGCAATTACTAGTGAATTTGGAACGATGGATACTGGTACATCAGGAATGGCATTAAGCTCTTTTCTCCTACCATTCGTTCTAGTCACAGTGTTGCACAGACAGGGTGTTACTGCCCAGTTTAACACTCTGAAATGCTTTTAGATATTTAGCATTTCTGCTTTTCAAAAAGGACCGTGGGCTCTAAAATAGCTCTTAAGTCCAGAAAGCCAAAATTAATGGGAAATTACATCATTTTGTTTGTAAAAACCACTAGTTTTGAAAATCTGAAGCCATGACAAAGGCTGTCAGCTAATCTGATAGTTTCAAACACAGTGAACTGATCCGCCTGGAATTTAGCCAAATTTGGAAGATAAGCAAAAGTGCTGTAATTAAGGGAAAAAGAGTTTAATGCAAATCGTACTTTAAAAGAGGTTACAGTACTGCCACCCAAGGAGTGATATGAAATAGGAGCTTGTAAAAGAGGTTCTGCACACATACCTGAACTGAAGGATGAACAAGATATCTGAACACCAGGCCTGGACCTCTCTGCAAATTTCACAGGACGATCCCTACAACAACACAACATTTTACTCTTTCTGTCTTTATTCCAATGCCATTCACCAATAACAGTGACACAACATTTACTCCCTACAAAGTATGGGGTTTGATGCCATCTACATAAATTCTTCTGCCTGTACATTCTGGACATGGATTTAATCCTGAACAGCTGAAGGTTCTTCCACAAGCCCCAGCACAAACCCCAGAAATAACAACCTTGATCTCTACCTCTCCATGGCAGAATACATCCCACTCAATCTGTTTACTGAGGAAGAATATGACCTTCTTTAATTATCTCAACATTCCTCTCTACACTAACACTCCAATCCGTCCTTTATTTAAGATAACTAGCATTATCTGAGCAGACTTACTTAAATTTCGTGGTGTTAGCATGCCACTGCCAGAAACAGATTGTTCCATCAGCACCAGTAGAAGTGAGGTATCGTGTTGTTCCTTTCCTTGCTGGAGAGAACTAAAAATAAAGTTATAGCAGTTAAATCAGCTCGTTTTTTTCACCCCTTAACATGCTGGAAACTTCAAAACAGATGTTGACAAGAATCTTTTTCACCATCTATTAACTTTATCCTCAGAGAGTACAAACAGTAGTATCAGGGATAAGCAGAAAACTCAACTTCCATAAAAATAAAGCTGAGGAATGGGAAATAACTACATTTTGGCAACCAAGTTTTGGTTTCTACTATGTACATCAGGGAAATCCAACAAGCTCGGACCCTTCTAATAAGACAAACATATGACAAAATAATTCTTTCTGGCTCAAGACAAAAATAATTCCTGCAGCCAAACCTAAGGAAAGGCCACAGCACAACAGAATCCCCATTCCCTCCCTCTTCCTGAGCCTCTCCTCTGCCTCACTAAGGAGCAGGAATGCTTTTCATTCCAAAATGTTTCACTTTAATTTCCTAACTACAGCAACACCTTTAATCCTCCGGTAATGTGATAAAGGAATCAAGCACTGTTTCTTCAAAAAGCCACCACTGATTATTTTCTACAGTACCACAGACTCAAAAAAAGCCTGTGAGGATGTGTGTGTATATATATATATATAATGCAGCTATGACCTACAGCTACGAACAAACCAGGCTGTAAGATGTATGTGCAAAACAATCAATTTAAAGTCAGTAACATAGCTGAAATCAGATAAATTTGGATGTGGAGGCAGGAGGGGGAGAAACGGGACCCCTAGGGACTCCTGGCAGAATGGGGAAGGCTGTGACAGAGAGAAACTCTGAGCCAGAACTCCCCACTTGTTCTCCCCAATGTGTGCACAACTTGCCAAATCGCAGGGACTGTCTTTTTTACCCTGGAATTTTATGTAGCTAGAGGATTCTGGATGCTTTTTAAAGCAAATAAACTACTCATTACTAAAACTTTCTGGCTGTGTCACCATGAGTGCAAACAGTTTCATCTTTTTTTTCCTGTCCTGCTCTACTGCTCTCATTGGGCACTTGTCACACAACTGGAACCATACAGGTACCACCAGATACTCTGCAAACCCTGACTTGGGCTGCTGCAGTGTCTATATATGCCACAATCTCCAGAACCTCTCCTTACAGTACAGGCTATACTGTAAGCAAATACAAGTGTGGAATAAGGATTTTTAGCTCAATATTCTTCTGAAAATTAAAATCAAATTCCCTCTATGAACACATGACTTGGTTCAACTACTGTGGAGGTTCAACCCCCATCTAAGTTCTACTATCAAAGACACCAGCCATGCCTCTCATGCTCAGTTGACCTGATGCTCTCAAGTCTAGCAAATCACCAAGGAAGCAGCAATAGGACCACAGCGTTAACAGAAGCAGCAGGATCACCCCATCAATTTGCAGTTGGCAGGAGTGAATTTGCCAGGGAACACTGTCCTTCAGCTGGAGCAAATCCACATTGCCAGAAGTGAAAAGCTAAGTTTTACCCCTGATTATTAATCGACATCTTTTAGTGACATTTTCACTCAAAGGTTTAAGAGAAAATGAAAATAAGTACAACAAATAGAATAAATGAGACTAGAATAAAGAGAACAGACTAGAATAAAATTCTTACCTGTATCGATGTAATGGAAGCTGAATGGCTCTGCAGCACTGCAACTGGGGCACAGGTTCGGAGACACCACACCCGAACCACTTTATCACAACTGCCTGCAGCCAGCAGTGTGTTCTCATAGTTAACAGCCATGTCAGAGATCTCAGCCGAGTGTCCTCGCAATGTTGAGAGGAGGCGCCCATCATCAGTAGCCCAGATTTTGACCAGACAATCATCTGACCCCTAAACACCACAGAAAAATGTCCAAATCATAGAATTATAGAAACTTTAGGGATCAGAAAGGACCTTAAAAGATCATCTAGTCCATTCCCCTGCCACAGCAGGATCACCTAGACCTAGTCACATAGGAACACAACCAGATGGGTCTTCAATGTCTCCAGAGGAGACTCCACAATGCCCCTGGGCAGCCTGTTCCAATGCTCTGGTACCCTCACTGTAAAGAAGTTCCTTCTGATATTTATATGGAACCTCCTCCGTTGCAGTTTGCACCCACTGCCCCTTGTCCTGTCACCAGATGACCTTGAGAAGTGCCTGGCTCCATCCTCCTGACACCCACTCCTCACATATTTATAGACATTCATGAGGTCACCCCTCAGCCTCCTCTCCTCCAAGCTAAAGAGACCCAGCTCCCTCAACCTTTCCTTGTAAGGGAGCTGTNTTTCTCTCTGCCCAGCTTCTAGCCAGTCAGGGTCTTGTTGAATGGCAGCACAGTGCTGGGGTGTCAGCAACACCACCCAGCTTTGTGTTATCAGCAAACTTGCTGACAGTGCATCCTAATCCCTCATCCACCCTCATCAACCAAGGCAGGCTCCTCTCTTGCCTCAGCTTCCTCTAGAGCCTCAGAAGTCTGGGGTTTCATTATCAGGACAGCTCCCAGAAGTAGATGGAGGCAGAGAAGGTGTTCAGTATCTCTGCTTTCTCTGTATCCTCTGTCTTCAGGACACCCACCTTGTTCAGAAGGGGGCCCACATTGCCTCTAAGCTTAGTTTTACCTGCAATGTATTTGAAGAAGCCCTTTATGTTACCCTTGACCCTTCTTGCAAGGTTTAATTCCAAGGAGGCCTTGGCTTTCCTAGCTCCATCCCCACATTCTCTCACCAGAGACTTATAATCACCCGAAGAGGCCATGTCCCGCTTCTTTCTCTCCAGTTTGCAACAGCAGCTCCCTGTTCAACCACGCAGGTCTTCTAGCTCCCTTCCCTGACTTCTTTCCTGTCAGGATGCACTTGTGTTGTGCTTCAAAGAAGTGTTCTTTAAATTACGACAGTCTCTCCTGCACCCCTTTACCTGGCAGTATCCTGTCCCATGGGATTTCCCCCAGCAATTGCTTGAAACAACCAAAGTTGGCCCTCCTGAAGTCCAGTGCTGTGATTCTGCTGTGTATTCTGTTCCTACCACACAAGACCCTGAACTCCACCATCTCATGGTCACTGCAACCAAGGCTGCCCTCAACCTTCACTGCTTCAACCAGACCCTCCTTGTTGGTGAGTGCAAGATCCAGCAGCGCTCCTCTGCTAGTGGGCTCCTCCACCATTTGCATCAGGAAATTGTCACCAATGCACTGGAGGAACCTCCTGGACTGGGGATGGCTGGCTGAGTAGGTCTTCCAGCAAATATCAGGGTAGTTAAAATGCCCCATGAGAACCAGGGCCTGTAGCTGTGACGCTGCTGTCAGCTGCCTGTGGAAGACTTCATCAACCGCCTCATTCTGATTTGGTGGCCTGTATAGACACCCATGATACAAAGATTTTCTAAAATAATGTACGTGGTTTATAAACACCGTTGTGTCATGACCCTGCCTGAACAATCTCAGTGGGATCCTGCAGAGGGATCCTATGAGAGTCTGGGGATCATGAGTTTAAGGATTCAAGTGTTTATGGAACAGAAGCCACCGCCTTGTGTTCATACTCAGATGTGAGAATGTCATACTCAATCCCAACATTGCCAAGAGTCCTTGGACAGTTTACAGATCTTTTCACTGATGGGACAGAGAATATCCAAATCAGTGGCCGGAACACCACTATAAATAAAATTAACTGCAATATCAACATTATTTGACATGAACTTGCTTTTTATTAACTGCAGATAAATTTGAATATAAATCACTTTTCAGTTCTTCCTGTGAAAAGATTTCTTGACAGTATAAATAAAAAATGAAAAGGCCCTCACTGTAACCTGGGATAATTATCATTAACATCATCTCTGCTTCACAACTCATGGTAAGAATTTAATAGAGACAAGGGCAAAGCCAAGGCAGGGATTGACTTTAGCAATTAAAAGACACATTTTTAATTGGGGAAAAAAAACCCTTTTACTTTCAAATTAACAGAACCATTAACAATGAGAAGCCAGGGTAGTAGCACAGAAATCCCTTTTACTTCTAGAGAAAGTCTTCAAATAATTTGTCATGTATTCCCTCAAATCCTACAAATTCTAGAAAGAAAATGTAGTAGAAAATTAAATTGCAAAATGTACTTATCAAGTTTTTAGTGAAATGTAACGAAAGGACTGGGAGTGCTTCCAAGGTTACTAAAAGGGAAATTGTGGCTTTAAACAAAGTGTTAAGATTTAAGTCAGCAAGCAGCAAATTAATTCCAAATCCCAGAATATTGCAGGAGCCATCCAGCGAGGAAGATGATAAATAAAAAAGACTTTCAAGTGAGGGCTCCAAGCTCTGGACAGAACAACCCTCCTTTAAGGTTCTACCTAGGGAAACAAACAGCTAAGTCTCAGTCTACTTGAGCCAGCAGCGAATTTTAAAACAGTGAAAAACTGAAAACTAGCATGGAAAGAACTGCGGTTTCTATACGTTTCCAGACAGTTCTTTCCTTCTTTTTCTGGAAGCTGCATCTGCATCTCAATCAGTGACCAAGAAGCTGTATGCAGGACTCAAGAAGTAAAGAAACCAAAGTAAGGAAAGGGCAGTTACGAAACTTACTGTGAAGATTCTTCTCCCGCTGCGGTCAAAGGCAATGCAATACACAGACGAGAGATGTCCTAAAATCCTCTTATGCATTTTCATGTGTTGGTAGGTGGATGTTGGGAACAAGTGGCTGAAACGTCCACATCCAGTTAATTGCCTGGCAGAAATGATATGCACTGGGAGAAACACAGAACAAAACAGGAGGAAAACTAAAATGTGAATTTTGTTCAGAACTCAAAAGAAAATAAACAGTAAATCAAGTCTAATGTTCGGTGGCAGTTTTGTTATTAGAACTGATAAATCTGAGCTTCTTCCACCTTATCAGAACATTCTGTACTGTCAGCAGAAAGAAATCTCACTTCTGCTGAAGCTTTTCCATATCTACCACACACCACACCTGCCTTCTCATACAAAAATTGAAGTAAAATTAAAGTTTCCTTCAAAACTAGAAGCCATTTCAACTGATCAATGCACGAACAGGCAACATGAACATTTAACAGATATGGAGCACAGAATGACCTTCCATTCTCTTACAGGGGCCTGTCAGAAGGCTGGGGAGCACTGTTCACAAAGGCAGGGAATAATAGGAAGAGGGGTCATGGTTTGAAGCTGGAAAAGGGGAGATCTAGGTCAGACACAAGGAGAAAGTTATTTAATCTGAGAACGGTGGAGCCCTGGAACAGGCTGCCTAGAGAGGTGGTAGAGGCTCCTCCATCCCTAGACCGAGTCAAGGTCAGGCTGGATGGGGCTCTGGGCAATCTGGTCTAGTTAGAGATGGCCCTGCATGTTGTAGGAAGGTTGGACTAGATGACCTTGGGAGGTCCCTTCCATCCCAACACATTCTATGATTCCATTAAGACAATGAAAATGTTTTCTTAGTGTAATAATAAAGTGCCCTTTTATTGAGGATAGCACTCTTTCTTTGGAATGGGTTCCTGATCAGACATGAGGATCTTCAACAGATTCCTCACAAACCTTCTCTCATTATAAGAAGCAGCACTGTGTGTCTATGACAATGTCATTGAAGAATGACAAGTCAGTGACACTGATGGAAAAAGAATGGCGGGCACAAGACAAAACTACAACCCACAATGTGTTTTGGTATCATTGGACAGGAGAGTCCGTGCAAGACCAATGCAAAATCTAAATGCACAAAGCTCTTCAGTGCTCTCTAATCTTTTAGTTTAAAATAGTTCCATTTTCTTAATCGTATCATCATATCGTTGCCTATCTACACAAGAAAAAGATTATGGGATGTGTTAAAATAAATCCACAATGTGAACAAATTGCATTTCAAAGGCTTCTGGACCTGCAATAAGTTTTTGTCAGCTAATATGACTGAAGTATTTACACACAAGCAGAGAGAAATAAATGGTTTCCAGATTTAGAGAGAATGTTTCTCAGTTTTAAGCAATGAATTTTGGATTACTTTTAATGGCTCAATGTGACTGAAACATGATATACTAGCAAAAAACCACAGTTGTATAAAAGGTGTAGATGCTTGCAGAAGTCATCAGGCACTATGTCACCTTCAGTCAAGATTTGTTTTTCATGTTAAAATACATATTCAACAGTCCTAAGAAAGACACTAAACCTAAATAATTCACTATTCAGATGATACCTGATATTATACACAAACTGTTAAATCAAAGTGTTTTCCCTAGCAGAGTCAAAATGAAATCTTAAACCTTTCCTGCTGTACCTTTGAATGCTGAAATCATTTAAATAGATAATTAGGGCATATCTGCCTTTAAACAATTTAAGTGGCTTTGAACTTGGTTTTGTGCAGTTTGGTTTTCAACTGTGCAAAGAACTGTGAGAGGCAAAAAAGGAATAGTCGTGTCTCGGAATATTCCCAGTCATCCCAGTATGCGTCCCACAGGGTTCCCATGCAAACCTCCTGAAAGTTCACCCCTGCTCTTTGCTGTAAAACCCACACAGGGAACACTAAAGGGTTCTCCTGACACCTGGCTTTTCCAGTTGATTCCCAGACTCGTACTGGGTCCAGCTTCAGAGGTCAAAGCCATTTCACCTTTTTTCTGCCTCTGATGTGCACAAAGGGGGACAAGAGTCCTCCATCTGCCCCAGCTCATTACAAAATAAGGAATGAAATGCAGAGAAACACAGTACTATAGTTGAGCCTTGAGAAGCACCCAAACAACAGCCTCTCTGAACAAGCTAACTGGTTGTGTTAGCTTCAATACTGTGTAAACTTCAAAGTATGGTCCACTCAACAACTTTCTTAATGAACTACATCAAGTTGTGCTAGGGAAAGTTCAGGTCAGTCAGGTCCATCAAGCCTTGGAACACTCTGCCCAGGGAGGGGGTTGAACTGCCATCTCTGAAGGGGCTGAAAGCCCTTGAAAATCTGGAGCTTAGGGACACGGTTTAGTGGTGGGATGGGACAGTTGGGTTCACAGTTGGACTTTATCACCTTAAAGATCTATTCCAACTTAAATGATTCTATGATTCTGTGATTTTATCTCTTTAGCTGCTGTACTTGATGCTACACTGGGCCTAACAGTTGCCAAGTCTACCCCCTCACTGCTCCTTGGCAGGAAAAACCAAACTGATTACTAACTCATTACTATACATAATCAATTATTATTTATTTCCCATTAAAACTGAGCACATCTACTCTTCCTGTTAAGAAAAGTGAATGAATTTTGTCCATCTACCATACAACTCAATTCTGAAATCACAACCCATTCTACAAGAGAGAAAACTCGTGGAAAAAGCAAACTGAGAAAGGATAAACCCAACCCCTGCGACAATAACCCATCAGTGAAATCAAACTTCAATAAAAACCCATCATCAGACACAAGAAATAAGAGAAGTCACAGCTTCAGAAGGAATAAAAACATTGCAGTGTGGATAAAGCCAGTAATCAAACAGCTCAATTCTTCCTCCTCCCTATAAACCTCTCATCATCCTATAAACTCTAGAATTTGGAAGTGAGGACCTAGCACTTTACAGCCAGGATATGTGTTGAGTAAACTGTGATCTCACTGTAGGACCTGGCCGAGCACAAAGCACTGGGCACCACTGGCAGAAGAAACCCAAGTCTGGATTTCATAACGCCAGGGAATCCACACAGTTGACTCACACAGGTGGCTGTGGCCACAACATGAGCCTAGAGCCAGTGAAAGCACCGAAAAAACAGTGTTCCAGCTTTCCTACCTGCTGACCTCATGGAACTCTTTTAGAGCAGAGAAGCATCATCGATTTGTGAGCTCACCAGGCACTGCTGTTTGGCAAGCCCATGGTAGCTGCATCACCTTGCCCAGAAATTTCCATATAGCTGAACTGCTGCTTCATCCAGACTGTGCTGCTTCCAGGTGTCATTTACACTGACAAGTCACCCACATCAAGATTTTCATACTCAGGTTAGAGTAGCTCCAGCAATCAACTGAAGAGGGAAACAACTGTCTACCCTGCTTTGTGTTGCCTTAAAAAACCCAAGTCCTGACAAAAGCCAAAGCAGTGTTTGAAGGCATGTTTGTTGCAGGTAATGCCCACTGCTGAGCTTCCGTACAACCCATCTTTCAACTTTCTAAGTGGGAAGAGCTCAAAGGAAATCCCAAACCTACCACTCCTGTAAAAGCTGCAAGGAAACACTCTTAATTCCATTCTTGCTGTATTCAGTAGATATCAGCAGCAGAAAGTGAAGACAGCACTTTCCCTTCTCTCCTTTCAGCTGCCTCTTCTGTCCATTATCTGCCAGACTCCACAGACAATTACACAATCACTTCATCTCATTCATTATTATGAGTGTATATTGCTTCAGCACAACTACTTCAGCGAGTAATTCCATAAAACTTGATGTGACTAAGCCAGTGCACAATTACACCAAAAGAGGCTGGGCAAACAGCTTCCTCCTATATTTTACACCAAGACATGCAGAGTGCTGCATCTGTGGCTGTCACTCCTCACCAGAGGAAACACTCATCCTGTATAAATAACACACAATAACACTTCAGGATTAACAAAGGGGAATCCCCAAACCAAACTCCTGCCTCCTGTACTGGTTTAACTTCTTTTGTCCTCACACGCTTTTTCCTCTTTCAAAGGTAGTTTATGTGTCTACACCAAGGAAGACCCTGTTCTTCCAGGAGCAAATAGTTACAAAAATTAAATCCTGGATAGAAAAAATCCTTTTCCATATAGAATCATATAACCACCAAGGCTGGAAAAGACCTTCAAGATCATCACATCCAACCCCCAACTACTAAACCATCTCCTGAAACACCCTGTCCACCCATTTGTTGAACCCCTCCAGGGATGGTGCTTCCACCCCCTCCCTGGGCAGCCTGTTCCATACCTTCAGACTTCTTAAACACCTTTATACTACTGAAAAACAATTCACAGGAAAACACCAAACATGGCAACTCACTCTAGTCTTGAAGTCACCAAGTAGTCACCCCCTACCAGTACAGCCCTCAGCCCTCACAGTCCAATCAGCTAGTGTAGTTCATCAATAATACTAGATATTATGGAAGCACAATGTCTGATTCTCCTCTTATAGAGGAAAACTGATCCAGGAATCCTTCTTGAAACACAACTACAGAGGTGGAGTATATGGAATAAACCTATAATCCAATCTATTAGCTCAAGTGCTAATAATAAAGTAACTGCAGAGCCAGCCTGAAAGAGCAAGCATGCAGAGAAGTAACCACCACACCAATATATGGAAATAGTTTTCCCTTTTTAATTTCCACAGCATGACTCACAGATTATCTGACAAAAGCAGGAAAAGTGCTAATGCAATGGTTCCCTACGTGCAAGTGCCAGGCAAACAGACATTTCTTTTTTCTCTGTGCAAGACCAATCATTATTGTGGCTGCTGAGTCCTGCTGCTGCCACAGCACCATAGAACATAGGCAAAGCCCCATCGATCCCAACCACAGCAGCTAGGCTTTGCCCCTCATTGTTTGACAAAGGTTTACTTTTAGCAATTAAAGTGCAGAAACAGAGGAAGAGGAGTGGTAGAAACCAAAGGCTGCCATCATCATCCTCCTTGATGCCACATCTCCAAGGAATGGGACAAACCTATGGGATGGATTCCCTAAGTAACCAGGAACTGTCTATACACAGAATCACAGGAAAGACCCTTGAGATAATGCACATAAAATACCCCAATGAGGAAAAAATACCCTAATAAGAAACAAATCATCACAGTAGAGCAGGTTGGAAGGGATCCCAAGGTTCACTGAGTCCAACCCATTAAATTAAAGAAATACAGTTTAAATGAGCTGGCCCAGCAGCCTGTCAAGCTGAGCCTTAACACTGTAGCTGTGGAATCCATCACTTCCTTGGGAAGACTGTTGTGATCATGAACCACAGGATTAATATTTTTGCCTGCAAAAATGAAATTTGTTTGCTATAAAATCAGTTAAAGGAAGTTTAGAGCACACAATGAAATACTCTTCAGGGTAACCAAAAGGGGGCAGCTCTGTGGTGACATGTAAATCAAATGTCTAAACTCAACTATAATCAAATGTCTGGGGTTTATACAAGTCCCTCACCTAACCGTGTAGGCAGAGCTGAAACAACATCCATGCTGGATCGGTGATTTCTTTCCTTTGTAGCAAACAATACATTTTCTGTCATAATCCAATCTAAACAAATTCGTGAATCAAAAGAAAAGCTCCCTGGATGGCAGGTGCTTTGCTCTGCAATCTGTTAATTCAGATTCCTGAATGAAAAGATTGTCTCTGTGCTCCTACAACCCTCCCCACCAAAACTTACAAGCACCCTCCACATTAGGTAAATCTATCAAAAAAATAAACATTCAAGCACATTGCCCTCCACACTAAAAGTCGATGTTCAGGGCCACAACGGTTTAATAATAGCAACAAAAATAAAATACCCAAAATCCCCCAGATAAAAATACCACACCCACAGTCCCCCAAAAAGACCTCAAATAAAAATATCACCTCTCCCCCCCACCAAATTCCTCCCCAAATTACAAAACATATACCAATTCCCTGCAAAAAATACAACTAAATAAAAACTAAATAAATTACAAAAGAAACCCACCAACCCCACACCCCCCAAGACACAAAAACAACAGAAGAAAGAATAGAAAAACTGGAAAAACTACAGTGAAACTATTATAGGAAAATACAAGAAATACCAAACCCCCCACAAAATAATACAAAAGGTTATCTTACGGTCAGTGAGAAACATTTTCTAAAGACTATTTCACAATGTTTTTGTTTGTTTGTTTGTTTTTCCACAAAAAGCCACTAATGGAAACCCACAGTAAAGTAACTTATGTCTGCAAGAGCGATGAACACACAGAGAAGGGCAAACCCCGCTCTACAGGGTTCAGTACTCACCCACATTTGGTGGTTTCCCATAATTGACTGGTAGTTCGGGAGGGCGACCCCTGTGCAGGGCTGCGAAGGCAGATCCCTTCCATAATGTATGTCTGAAATCTAGGGGTCAAGATGAACAACAGGTTAGGGACACCATTAGTCAAGCTAGGTCCAACAGCCCTGTTCCTGTTAGAACTGACAGATCCAGCACCAGTCCCAGCACACCAACCTAAGATTTGCCCTTTTAAACTGTCTGCCAGAACTTACAGGATATGGTTGCTCTGATTTCTAGCTCCTGAGCAAATGGTTTCAGCTTATCTCTGCTTAGCTTTAATGAAGAGAAACTTTGAATTGGTGGGAAGAGAATGAAACCATTGGTATGGTTTCAGTCCTGCTGCAACCCCAATGCTCTCACATGACCTCCTATACATCTGAGATCACACACCTCCTCCATCCAAAAGAGAAAAGTGAGATTTTTCAATATTTCCCCCAATAAATATGGTTTCCTGCAATCGTTTGCAATATGCCCTCTGTTCAGATTCCCCTCTGCATCCCCCCCAAAAATACTTTTTTTAAAACGAAGATTGTTTCTCTACAGAGTCGACAGCTCTTTGCTGGCCTGTGAGTGCCTTCTCTCTAGAACAATAGGGATTTTGCTGAGGCTGTTCTGAGTGCCTCAGAAATTAGACTTGGATTTCCTCCATATCTGGCCATCTGGAAAGGAGAGCAATGAGCTTCCAGCATGAAAAAGGGCTGAAGCAGAAGGACAGTGACCCAGATTGGTGGGTTTGAGCATCACCCTTTAGGTCTCTGAGTAAGAAGTGCACAAGATTACATGACTCAAAGAGAACCCTAAGAGCAGATTTGGATTAAAACCCAGACGGCACCACGGACAAATATTCAAAACAGCCCTTGCACTTTCTAAACCAGACCCAAATGGTTATCAATACTGATGGTAAATGGAAACTTTCCCCCTCACTGTGCAGCAGTAGGAACAGAAGCCTGTGTATGTTGTGAATCAACAAGAAATTCTGCTTGATATTAGGGGCATGATGTCACAGCACCTTCTTCTGAAGGGGAAGAGGACCCACCATAAATTTATTACTGAGAGATGTCCACTAGATTTATTACATGATTGGGGAAGCACTACATCTTTTCATTATTCATGTAGCCTCTGTTCCCCAATTCACCCAAGAAACTTCGGATTTCCTGCACAAAAGTGTTTATTTTCTCTTTTAAGTTTTGTGGCCGGTTCCTTCTAAGATGCCAAGTGATGGGAAATAAAGGAACATTTTCTTTGCAACCCTGAAATTCTTCATCCAGTTACAGCAAAGCACAAGCAAAACGAGTCTCAGCCCCAAAACTCCGCATAAGCGGCAAACAGCTCATCCCTCTGGGTGATTCCCAGTGAGCAGAACTGTTGTTAGCATCAGAGTAAATTTACAGGATGCAGCAAATTAAGTGACAATTGCCACTGGAACAGGAAGGTCCTGCTCTGCTCTCCCACAGTGATGCTCCTGATGCCTAGGTCATCTCCAGTCCTTTGATCCTTCCACGAGCTCAGTTCATTCACTAGAAGAGCAGTAACAACTTTTGCAACATACATGCTCTGTGAATCAGATCACAGATCACATAAGTTCTGGTTCCTACAGGAAACCAGAGGTGGGGACCTGAGGTGACCAGGGAATGGAGGAACCACTTTGCTATAGCAAATGGTTCTCTTTTTAGTTTTAACACAAAACTGTCCTCTTGGGATCACTGCAAGCAGAGTGGGTTTTCAAAAGAAACAGGATTGGTGCAGTGTTGTTCAAATTAACAAGGAGTGATCCTTGAAGCATCAGCATCCCTCCTCCCACCCTCTAACTGCTACCCCAAATGCGACCCTTGCCCATGCCGGCAAGCCCAGGGTGCATGCAAACACTCACACACAATAGGAATCTAAACAAAAGGGGGTGAAAATAAAACTCAGTGATATAAAAAGTATGAATCTTACCTTTTGCTGCCCTTAACAGAGACTGGCGCCCAACTCCCAGCAGTGTCTGCACCCCCAGGACACTCTGTGGGATCTCCTTGTCTAGAAGGGGTCCAAGTCTCTCACAGATCCTAAGAAGATAATCCGGAGGGATGTGTGCATTGACAGCCACCTAAATGCATAAGTAACACAGATGTGGGAAAACCAGGTTATTCTTGCCGCTGCTGCTGTTTCTTTTTTGGTTCATGGTCATGGTACTGAAATGGAATCTAAAACTCCTGAAAACTGCTCAAAATTAATGATATACCAAAGATGAATTTCCCATGGGGTGCTAGAAAAGTGAGAACAGAAATTTCAGGTGGTGGTAGCTGCAGTTGTGCTTTAGGATATCCCCTTCCAAGTCTCAGGTTTTTGTTCATTGTAAGGGGAGTCCCCAGTATACCAATGATAACAGGTCACTCAGCAATGAATCCCTGTGATTGACCACAGAAAAAACAGTTGTATAAGAACTACTTACAACTTTTAACATCTGCTGCAATATTATGAAGAAAGAGATTGTCACGAATTTTTGATTTACCAAGCCACAACCTGATGGTAAATAATCCTAAAGCTGATCTGAGTAAAATAAAAACAGCAGGTGCCACCGGCAACACCCCTCTACCCTATATAGAATCAGACTGGTTTAGGTTGGAAGGGAGCTCAGGTCTCGCCCAGTCCCAACCCCCTGCCATGGGCAGTGATACCTCTCACCAGACCAGGTTGCCCAGAGCCCCATCCAACCTGGCCTTGAACACTTCTTGAATGAGTGACAATCTCCACATCATCTCTGGAGGTCATTCACAGTGGATGGAGCCATTTCAGCTCCCTGACTGGGAATGTCTACCCAATAGAAAAGGGAAAACGTTTTCTGCAAGGATTAGCAAAGCTGTTTGTGATTCAGAGAAGGGTCAGAGCTGTTGGAAAGGAAGAGGACCACTTCTTCCAACAGCAGAGCATCAGCAGACAGCCCCAGGTATCCTTCCTCAGTGCTCCAGAGGGCAGCAGGAAAAGGTACTTTACCCAGCCTTGCTGCCAAAACATTGCTCAGTGCACTATCATCAAACAGATTATGGTACCATGTCACTGCAAAATGGTTTGTTCCAATTGGGCAGCAGCCGTGGTGCTATGGGGCCCTATGCAGTGAGTCATATGTTGCCTAATGTCACTGCCTGCTCCACCAGCAGGATCAACACACCATCCCACGATGAAGATTTTAACCAAAGTTAAAAGTAGGGAAGGCTTTTTTGTAATGACCTGTGTCAACTAACATTTAACTAAACCAAACCCCAAACTCTTCTTATCTGAGTGGAAACACACACAGGCTCCTCCATGCATCCAACCAGTCATGGCTCTGGTCCTTGATGGCCCCATAAAAATTGTACCTCTACAAAAAAGATCAACCCAATGTGGTTAACATGGTCCCGTTCTGTGGCTTTTCATACTATGAGTACTGAGTAAAGACCCCAAGAACATTACCCTGTACCAACTGAATTGTCTAGACATTCATATTTATTATTTCCCAAAATCAGGGAGTTCCAAAATTACATTGGCACAACCAGGGAAGATCAGAGTTATAAAAACATGGATTGTCCTTTGATTACATAATATAACAGCAGGCAAACCAAAATACTTCACTAGCTGCCTATAGCTCTTTTGTATTTGCCTAGATATTTCAGAAATGAGAAAGAACTACCATAAATGTGTTAAAGCCACACAGGATTCATTATCCTGAAGTTTATGGTTTTATTATCCTTCAGTATGTAAGAAGTTCAAAAGGATCTAAAACAAGGGCAGTTGTAAAGAATTCTGAATTCCACAAGCAGTCCTAACTAACTCAAGGCATCCATTCAGATATGGAAAGGGACTCAATTGTTTCAAGATCTGCAGATTAAGGCTGGTTTTATAGAAAACTCTGGACCAGCCGATGTTGAAAGCTGAAAAGCTGGATGCACCAGATTCCTGGAGCATGCTGCAGGTACCTGGGCATCTGGTGGTCATTTGCCTGAGACACCCAGAGGCGAAGCAGCTCA
This sequence comes from Upupa epops, assembly GCA_013397515.1. Classification (NCBI taxonomy): domain Eukaryota; kingdom Metazoa; phylum Chordata; class Aves; order Bucerotiformes; family Upupidae; genus Upupa; species Upupa epops. The sequence goes on along the minus strand of VZRI01007521.1, from coordinate 67,871 downwards.
TGGTACCAGCTTGATGCTGCCCAGAAAACTTGGCAAAACCATCACAGAGCCCAGAGTTCATTGGGCACAACTGAGCTGCTGAAGCATCTAAACTTCAGTGCCTGGTTTTACTAGACTGGAAACTTTTCTAGGTGATGTTTAATATGGAACACATGCCCGTCACAGGGACCATCCCCTTGATCAATATGTCCTGCTATTCAGTTTTCCACCTGCAATCAGAACCCTGACAAAGTACCAAAGAAAGGTTCTGCCACACTTCTTTCCCTGAATGTTTTCACATTTCCACGTGGCAGAACAACCCAAAGAAGTGGCCTTTAGTCTGAATATTATCACTTGTTATTACCAAACAGCTACACAAACAGGCAGCAATAACACTGAGTATTCCTGGAGATGTTTTTCCATAATATCTCCCATATAAAATGCTTAAAGTGCAGCCCTGAGCAAAGCAAAAGATTCTATTTTCAGGTTCCCAAATGATCTTGAAGCAGAAATTTTTCACTTCACCTCTGTATGTGATAGCTGCAAACGCATTTTAAGTATCTTTCCAAAGCATGAAGCTGCAAACAGACCTGAGGAAAACCCGTCTCTCAAGTCAGATTTTTATTAAGCAAAGGCTGGAAAAAGGCAAAGCTTAGCCTCAGTTGTAGCCACACCTCCTCATGTCTGCTAGTCCAAACCCCATATGGCAAAACAGAACAGCAAGCATACTACCACCTCAGCAAGTGCATCAGAGAAGTATTTTTAAATTATTAGAAAATATTTTAGAAAATAATTAGAAAATTAGAGATGTGCTCAGCAAGAGTTTGTAAAGATCCTGTTAAAGCACTATGGAATAGATTAAAAGGTGCTGAGTAAGAGCCAGTTCTGCACCCCAGTATAAATTACCATGAGTTTTGTTGCCTTTAGGATGTGAAAGACCCTACAATGGTTAAAATGTGAAAGCACAAAACCTCACGGTACCACCAAAGAGTTCCATGACACTAAAAAGGGTCGTGTGGTTCTAAAAACTTTCCAAAATCCATTATTTTAAAAAATAATCTACACAAGCAGCCACAGGTCAACATACCAGAGCTGGGACAGCTTGAACCAGTCTGCAAGTTACTACAGCGATAAGCAGCTACAAGAGCTATTAGTAAAATCATGCAAGGGCAAGAAGAAAGTCATCCCCCTGACCCTCTTTATGCTTCTGCTTTTGGGAATCCCAGAGGCTACTTAACAAAAAGATCCTCACTGGGCAGCTCAGACAATGGGCAAGAAGCTTGTTGACCCCTCAAACCAACAAACAAAATCACCCAGGACCATGGCTGATAATTTCTCAAGAGCAGCTTTATAAGATACAGTCACATGACACTTCCCTTGTTTGCCCAAATAATGATCAATGAACAAGCAATTGATGAATCTATTGACAAGCAGCAGAGGAGACCAAGAGGGCCCAGACAGCTGAACCAGCAGGAAATTACTCACAACCTCAAACATGAACTGCCAACAAAACGCAGCTCAGGTACTGGGCTTGCACAAGATACAAATACAAATGAAGGTAAAAAGCTCTTTTCCACTCCATTTTGCCAGAGAGAACCAGTTGGAACCCCCGTTCCACCAGATGCCATTTTCCTGAGGTGACAGAACCCTAATACCTCGTTGCCTCTAATGCTGGGATTGGCAACATCTATAAATACCAGCACTTCCGACTCACAGTGAGTTTTAAATCAATGCAGATGGGCAAGGCAGAACCTCAAAGCCAAATCCCGTAAGCTGTTCCACACCAGCACAGCTATTTGCAGATCCAAGTTTCCCACTGCACGACAAAAGCCGAATTTCTGGTTTTCCTGACATTATCTGCATCTTCAGCACAAAGACCAGAAGGGGCTGAGACAGAAGAGACAGCCCATCCCAGAAGTTCCAGAAAACCAGAGCAGAGGCAGTTGTTTTTATCAGGACTAGAGATAATTTCAACCAGCAGCCACTGGAGACTGTTCTGCTTGATGGGTCTGTGCAACAGCTGCCTCCAGGTTGAACTGCTATGGTTAGTTGAAAATAAAGGTACTGTGTGCAAGTTTGACATACTTCAGGCTTTCATGAGGAGAGCAAAGACCCTCCTCTGGACTAAGAGGTTTCAGGTCTTGAGACCACCACCAAGTCACTAACAAAGCAAAAATGCTTTGGAGGACACCCAGACCATTATAATCTTGACAGGTAGCCACATGTTGCACGTGAAAGGTGGAAATAAGCAGAAAAGACAAAAGAGCACACATGTACTCCAGGTAGTATTCTCTGTGTGGTTTTACTCACTAGGTATGATTTTCATTAGTGTGTCTGAAATTACTCTTCTGCTTTGTAGTACCCGACATTTAAGTAAAAGACCAAATTCAAATAAAAAAAGACATCTCAGCAGAGAGTTTCAGATCTTGAATAAAAGCTTGAGTACACATTCTCTAGGTAAAAGTCACGTAAGCAGTTGGTTTGGTTATTACACCTTTATGGATTCCAAAAGTCCTAGGAGCAGCAGCAATATCCTCACTTCGCTGTGTGTTTCCTGAAAAATACCAACTCTAACCTGAGCAGTCAAACTGAAAAAGGAAAGCAAAGGCAAAACCTACACCGAGAAACACTTGGTCGGCTTTGCCAAAAACTAGAACAAACAAAAATCAGCCTTCTCTGGGTTTGTAAACCCTCACTGGGTTTGATTATCTCAGGGGAGCACCAGACAGGGATGGGGTTTCTCTTTGAAAGTGTTCAGAAGGGAAGAATGGGTAGAAAAAGCTTTATCTCCAGTTGCCAGCACCTATCATTCAGTTTGGGTTAATTATGTGCTGATAATTAAGATGAAGGCCAGAGTTGTTTTCTTCACAGCCCTAGCTTTGTTCTGGCCAAGCTGTTCAGACATTGGATGGCCCTGAAGTCAAATAGCTTAGGTTAATCAACAATCATAAATAGCCAAAGGTCCAAATTCCAGATACATGAGACCCTCAAGCAATGAGAAAAGCCCCTTCTTCATCATCCTCAACAGTCAAAGATGCAGTGTGAGAGAAGCTCAGTTCATCCCACCTAGCACTGGCCCTCACTGTACCAGTTCACTTATAGTCCCACTCCTCACTGAACAATAAACAATTAAGTAACACCAAATTAAAAAGAAATTGAAAAGGAATGATTATAGCTGATTAGTTTAAGGCAGAGGGAAAAAAATCCTGTATTTAATTTTGATAATTCCATACAGCAAGAATCAACAGCATGCTAATTCCAAGCCCCATTTAACAGTTTGTTTTACGGTTCTGAAATGTTTGAGCCAAAGTATGTGGGTTTAACAACTCCATCTAATAACCAAAACAAAATAAAAGTTTAAGGTTTTTCTATTTGTGCCCTATAAAAATGGAAACAATACAGTAATGTAACCAATGAAACAAAAGCAGTATGTCTGAAATCAGAGCCCACAGTGGTAACATTTCTCTCAGGTATGGGTGCAGTCACAAGCAGAAACAGGCTACAGTCAGCTTTCAGGTTCCCCAGGAAGACTGTAGACCATTACAATTTATTGAATGAGGTACTTACTCTGTGGCTGCTCACTCAATCTACACTGCTGGAACTATCCACAAGAGGTATGACAAAGCATAACATTCATCTTAAATTCCTAATAGGCTTTAGAAAGGGAAAGGTAGCAGGTACAAGCATCTTGCTTGGATGCCAGGAACATCTGAGCTTCTGCAGCATTGCCAGAGTGGAAAACTAACTCTTGCGGAAGGTACAAAACCCTCTGAGCAACAACCCCATATCACTGCTGCGCTGAGCGGGATGGGGAAAACAAGGACAGATTTTCAATTCCTCCCAGGTGAGCAGACAGTGACGATCACACACATGAAACAGATTGATATGACCAGAGCTTTTAGTGAGATTGCAGAGCTTGAGCTGTAGAGTGCTAGATCAGCGCTGCAGCCGATTACACAGTCATGAAAGCGAGGACGTGGGCAGCCTTCAGTAACAAACCAAAATGACTTTTCATAGAGTCACAGACCAACAGGGTTTGGAAAGGACCTATGGAAATCACGTAGTCCAATCCATCCACTAGACCAGGATCCCCTAGTGCAGCTCCCAGAAGAACAGTCCAGGTGGGTTTGGAATGTTTGTTTTTCCAATCCCTCTTTTTCTAACCTGACCTTCCCCAATGACAGAACCCGGTGCGGTTATCCCTATCGAGAGGAGCCACTCGCGGGTGTCACGGGCATTTAATGCTTTAAACGTCATATTTCCCCAAAACCCCACTGCTAACTCCCCCCGCACTGGCACAGGTCAGGGCTCCCTGACCCATGCCCACAGCTCTACTCAACGACGGGCTAGGCGGCACGTCGACACGTAACTCCCCTCCCTATTACCCCCCACCCGCCAACCCCAGCACCGGCCCGCGGGATCCGT